>OU452303.1:26531298-26851298 GCA_911728475.2 Pterostichus madidus | reverse complement strand
TCTTTGCAACCATTTTCATTCTTTGCGCACCTTGTATTATTTATTCATAATTAGTATATGTTTTAAATATAATTTGTTCAATATTGTGTTCATTATATTTCTGTTTCATATATAGATTTACATTGTCCATAAATTTATTTTTATGTTGTTGTTTAAAATTGAAGTATTAATTAAATATTCGATCAATAACTATCTGAACATCCAACGCACTATAAATATTCCCGCTAGACTCACAAGAAGAGTGTGTATAAGGCCGTATTTATTTGGGATTTTTAGAGTAACCCGGTAGGTTACTTTTATTTAATTGGCACGTTTTAGGTAACTCTGAACTGATCCTACTACCCCAGCTATTTTGCTGGGTTAGCAGGTTGAACCCGTTTTCTATCTCTTTTTAATCAACTTGTGTTCCTTGTTATTCGTTTTGAATTGATGATTTAAGCAGATGTCAGTTAAAATGTGCATTCAGATTTTTAATTTATCGCTAATTTTTACAACTGACACTAAGAGAAAGTAACCCGAGTTAGTTCTGGATCACTTCAAGACTGAACCAAAGTGCCCAAATAAATACGGCCTAAAGTAATCAAGATGGTGAAACGTACGTATATCGAATGAAAGATTGGTGAAACAGGTGTAAGTTGCTAAAATTGAGCATGAGTGATTGCGTGGACGATCCAGAAATAAATTGGTAAATATGATTGAAGGATTGTTGCGTGAACTAAATATTTCTTGTGTGGGGAACAAACGAACTTGTACGAAAGGAATTATGAATGTGGTTGATGCGAAAGTGGTATGCCAGGATAGGAATGTTTGGCAAAGTTTAATTGCGGTATGAATCTAATAAGCGCAGGATTCCGGAGTGTTTACATGCAATTGTGTGGAATTCACTTTCAAAAATAAGTACAGGACGACACTCCTTTTTTCCTTACCTTATTTGATTCGTTTTCATTTCTTACAATAAAGCGTCTAACTGCAACACTTTCAAAAACAAAAAACAGGTTGATACTCCCTTCTTTTCTTATCTTTTTGTTTAGTTTTCAGTTCTAACAAAAAGTGTCTAACAGTAATTAATTGGAGTGTAAGCGGAAACTGTCGCTCCCTTCGTTTTTAATCTTTTTAGATTCGTTGTTAGACATATGTCGAATGGATGGATGTGTTTGAATGTTTTTTTCATGTTGAATGATACCGAGTGTGATGAACAAATGAGCTTGTATGGAGGAAATTATGATGTGGTTGAGGCGAGGATTGTGTGATAAGATAAGAATGTTTGACATGGACTGATTATTCGATTAATCTGATGAGTAAATGTTCTTTAAATGATTCTAGGGTTCGTACTACCCCATTTGATGGGATATAGTGGGATTATATATGTATGTATTTTAAATATTTAAAGGCAATTATTTTTATCCAACACACTTATAATAAATCTGTTACAATAGATATTTGAAATTAATAATGTACATCATTAGTCATTCAGAGAGAGAATAATAGAGAAGTCATGGTACTATAACAACTATTCTATGGGTACTTTGTAATTTCTATGTTTTATTAATATATCATATGTCTTGTCAGTGTCAAACAATAAACGATTTAATGCATTTCAAGAGAGATGCTGGATAAAACGTTGTATTGGTCTGGAATGTATACGAGTCACTTTTTCTTTCGTGACTAATATATTCATTATGATTGCTTTATATATAAAAAAAGTTATTGTGACTATAATAAACATAAATTATCTACCATTTTATTATTAACAATTTTAATAACAATTCAATTAGAATTCTCTAAAATTAGGGTTACAAATATTGTTTATTATTTTTTTTATGTCAATAGTTATTAATTTTAATATAAAATTTAAATTCCTTAAAATTTCATTTTTGTTTACCTGAATTTACCTAATTTAGATTTTATTCCACAAATTAATTACCTTCGTACTGTTTAGTTTAAATTTAAATAATTAAAAATTAATCTTGTTTCTCTCTGTATAAAGTCATTACCTCTGTTTTTAAGAGTATCAAGGGAATGATTTAATTTTAACACTTTCAAGATCTCTAAAACCACCCTTTTAATGTATCCAATAAACGAGGTCTTATAATAGATCAATTTGTTTATGAAAGAACCATACTATTTATTATTCTTTGCTAAATAAGTGTACGAGGCATCAATTCCTGTTTCTTTTCTTACTTCAGGTTATGATTTTATGTTTTCTCAATATTACCAATGACATGACATTTTTATGTAATGCATTTTAATTTTATGATCTTCTTGTTGTATTATTAATATCATATTTATTTCGTTCACAAATCTGAAAATTTGGTTTTAATCATTAAGGTTTGACATTTTTTATTTAGGGCTAATATTAAATATTATTTTTTAAATTAAATTATTAACATTTTATTAAAAATATGTAATTTGTAGGTACATACATTATTTTTGTTTTAATTTACAGAATTATAATGAACGATACTTCAACTCCCTTTGAATTGATGATTTGCCACGAAGACTGGACAACATTCATCCAGTACAAATTCTACATCGGTATATTTTGGTTTGCAATCACATATGTAGTGCCAGGTGAGTCACATCATTTTATATAAACACGTATTAATACCGTTATACCGCATATACTAATTACATCCGGTTTCTAATCGATTTTAGACTATAGATTAGAAATTTGTTACTTACGTTTGCTGTGTTTAAATACATTTATTTATACCTTAAATTTACTACTTGAAATTTAAATACAGATTTTTAGATCCATTTTTTCGATTGCAAAAAATCGCCAAGCACACCAAAATACGTCCAACCTTTATATCTGTCAAAAACAAACTACAAATGCAAAATGGCTGATCATGTCAACCTCAGACCAACCATAAGTAGACGGAGAACAACGGCGTTTGTTGTGAAGTAGAAAGGGTTAGAATAACTTGGTGATGAGACAGGTGCGCGGCAAAGAGCTAGTACCCCTTGGTGTTATACGGGTTGCATTTTTGTTGATGACAGTTATCAGACGCGAGCATTTTATTTATTTAAATACAAACGTGCATATACAAAACACTTAATATGTCAAAAACTAACCTTTACTTTGATGTATGAAAAGTAAGTAATTGAATATAAAAATAACTACACAAATATTTGCAACTCACATAACATCAAAGTGTACTCGCTCCTTGCCGCGCACCCGCCTCACCAACAAGTTACTCTAACTCTTTTTACTTCACAACACTGCATTGACTTGAATACGGCAGAATTTGTCTACTTATGGTTGGTCTGAGATGTCAACATATGTTGGGAGCATATGTACCAACGTAACAAACAAAAAAATCGAGGATCTAATATACGTAGCCCGCGAAATTTGAAAAGTCACCTTTTATTGAACAAACCTCGTATAATGTATTTCCTATTATTGACAGTGACATTTGAAAATTTAAATTAATAATAATCGTTGATGCCGTTACCCGCATCCATTTATTTCTCAACATTACTCACGGAGCAATAATCTAAAGTATTTCTATTACTCAACTTATTTGTATTGTATATACCGAGAGGTTATTTGAATATGACAGCGATGTATTAGAGCGTCCTTTTTAAAATGACATATAGGGAATGCATATAACTGAATTTATTATACTTAAATATTATAAGGAAGTAAAAAATAGCAAACAAATAACGAAAATAACAAAGAAATAATCAATAATTATAATAAATTTTACATTTGTTTTTCATTAACAGCTAAACAATGGCTCTTGAACAACATTAGCTATTGGGACAACTGTAATTGTTTCGGAAACATTTTCAAGTTCACTTACAGCTTTAAATATTGAAAACATATGGTTTGAACATGATGGCGACCTTGCGCACAATGCTCAGAATGTCAAAACATTTTTAAATTTTTAATATAGGGTGGAACAAACATATCAAAAGTATTTGTGATAAAATTGCACCTCTCATTATGTACAGATGTCGATCGGTGATATCGGGTAATATAAGACATTCTATGTATTATTCGTATATCGAAAGCCACCTGAGGTATCTAATAACAGTGTGGGGCAATTGTGCCAAGTATATATTTAATAGGGTAGTGACACTTCAAAAGAAATGCATTAAATCTTTGTTTAATCTAAATAGACTAACTAGCTCGGACCTTGTGTTTAAAATCACTAACATTCTTCCAATACAACATTTAAAACGTTTAGAACAATCTGTTTTAATACATAAAATAAAACTAAAAAAACAAAAGTGCAATGTACTGTTAAGTGTTGGAGCTGACTTTCACGATTTTAATACCCGAACTGCAGCTGACTTTCGATTATCTAAATTCAAAACAACAAAGGGTGATCTATCGAGTTACAACAACGCAATTACCGAATATAATAGTCTAGATACTCAGTATAAAAGCATGTCTAATATTCTTACTTTCAGAAAAGCTTTAAAAAAAAAATTATTGTAGCCATATATAAGTATGTTGTGTATATGTATTTACGTGTATGTATGTATATATATATATATATATATATATATATATATATATATATATATATATATATATATATATATATATATATATATATATATATATATATATATATATATATATATATATATATATATATAGATATATATTTTGTTAATATTTGATGTTAATGTTCTATATTTTTATTAAGTTTTATTTAAAATTATTTTGTTTTCGATTATATATCTGCCTGTATACTGTTATATAAGGTTCTGGATAACAGTCTTTAAGACTGGTTACAGAATCTTCAAATATATTGAAATAAATAAAATCGCACATTTCCACATCATTGGATTAGACGCAGTGGAGAAGTACGAGTAGAATGGTCTGCTACTAAATTTAGAACAATTTAAAGTTTAGATTGAAAATGTCCCTGGAACTGTTACAGTTGCCCAAATAGCTAACGTTGTTCAAGAGCCATTGTTTAACTGATAATGGAGGATTTTTTTTAAATTATTAAAACTATTGTTTAATTCTTTATTTTCTTTATTTGATTGCTATTTTGTTACTTTCTTATAATACTTAATATGAGTTGTATTTATGTATAATTTACTTTAAAATGTTCAAACAAACCCATAATACATTGGATACATTCTCAGCAATATTTCAAATTTATCCATTCCACCGTTCAGAATTCACTGATTGCATCTTTGATATCCATTTAACTGTATACCCTTTGTAGATCATAAACTGAAACCTATACAACTGCCGTACAAATACTAAATGTACTACAAATAAATATATAATATATATTAACTATATCTGAGCTGTAAATATTAATTTTGAAGTAATTATAAATTTTAGTAAAATAGTATAACATTTGGTGACGACAAAACAAAATTGTATTACCAACCGTGAGTGATATTAATGTGCTGCACATAATCTCTATCTACAGAGGTGTCATACCTCTAATGTTAACAGTAGACTGCTGCAAAGAGATATGAGTTTCCGACAGAAAAGTTAACAAACACTGCCCACTAGAGATTACAGACGTTCTAAATATATTTATAGCATTATTTATTAATGTAATGAAATACAAATATATAATATTAGCTGTATTCGTTTCGATTAAAATATCAGTTCATCTCAGCTCACTTCAGATAAACTCAATATATTGTTGTTCTTTTTGCTGTAACTAAGCATCAACCGCGAAATAAACTCAAAATTATCTGTGCTACGCAGTTAAGTGGAAGGGGTAATGTAATTGTCATATATTTAGGTTATATGTGTACGAAAGATATGCCAGTTTTATATTTCTTCATACTCTTTCTATAGGTACCTAATTGTAATGTACAATTTTTTTTTTAATATATCACTTCTCATCTCATTTATCGGCTATTATACATATAAAATACGTGACTATGGTCAAAAAATTATAAAATAAATTAATTAACCACAAACTTAATTTTATTGTTATTAAAAATCTTTGGAAATAGCAAAATCTTATTCTCATACTAAATATCTATGTATCTCTACGATCATCCGGCTTGCTACTTAATCTTACGAGTGCAGATATTTTAAAAACTTTCGTGCTTATCTGAGTGTCGTTAAAAAAAAGATTTTATTTTCAGTATCTACATATTAAATTATGTTTTTCATATATATTTAGTCATCATTATTTTAAATCTTTCAGACGAATTAAAATTTCTTGAGTAATAAAAAATAAGTGGAATGAACGTAAGAATTTAGTTAATCCGCTTACACAAAATATATCATCTGCTTGTATCTATTGCAGGTTACGTAGCAGAGCATTTACCATATAACAAACAATATTATGCACGAAATATTATGTGTCAACCCTTGTCATTTCCACTTCAGACGAGTGTTAAATTTTGGATTAAAAATTTTATTATTATACTTGCGATAGGTATACATTTCAGAAAGTTTTTCATTTGTTAGGTGCGGTTTATGTAATGCATGTTTATCAAAATTAATAAAACTGGAAACGTGTTGTGTGACGTTTGATTCTAAATTACTCCTTGACAGAAAAAAGGATATATATATATATATATATATATATATATATATATATATATATATATATATATATATATATATACGAGGTGTGGCTATTAAATAACGAGATTGATGCTGTTTTAACATTTTATTTTGATTCCATAGCTATTTACTTATTATCACTTTCAATATATACCCTTCCACTATCTCTACGATGCTCCATGCGAATCTTCCATTATTGGAAACAGTGCACTGGAGGTCTTCTTCAGTGTGCTTCTTCAGAACGCATGTCGATTTATCTTTCAAAGCTCAAATCTTGTTTTAAGGCAAATTTCACCTTAGGAAACAGATATAAGTTCCACGATGCAAGATTTGGCGAATAACGCGCTTGGTCCAACACTGGGATGCTGTGCTTGGCTAGAAATCTCTTGACAGACATTGCGGAATGAGCCAGCGCATTGTTTTAATGGAGAAACCATGACTTGTCCTTCCACAATTCGGGTACTTTTTTCAATAAATTATAAGTTTCAGTAGCAGTTTTGCCAAGTTTCATGTGAAATTTCACAACAATTCGTTGTTCTAATGTTGCACTTTTAATTTTTTCGTCGGAACAAAAAAACAACTCTAATTAGAACGAATGGTACGGCTATTCGGATTTGTTTACAGAAGCGAGAGGTACTGCATTCGAAAGAGAAAGCTTTACGCTAAAAAGCTGATGGTCGCTGGTGTTTGGCGCATGCGTTCTTCGTCTGTAGCAGCGTCAGTCTAGTTATTTAATAGCCACACCTCGTATATTTACTTGTTTATTAATACGCACAAAAACTGAGTAGGCAGAATATTAAAAGTGAACATTTCTAGGCTATAAAAGTGTAGCTACGGAAGATCAACACATGTGATCATTTATGATTTAATTTTAAATGACATTTATGAAATTATGAACGTCAAATTTATTTGTATATAGTAGCCTCTTAACAAATGCATAGCAACACGATCATTACGATGAATTTGCTCCATGATATTAAACAACCAATAGCGCTTCATTATTTAACAACGTTGTCACGGAGATAAGTGAATTAATAAGTGATAATTTTCTGTATAAATAATTGACAGTTTTACTGTAATTTTTTTTAGTTACCTAGCAACGAAGTTATCTGATGTCAAAATATTGATTTTGTAAAATTTTTGGTTTGTTTTCGTGGGGCAGTATTCATAATATAATACGTGCATTAATAAATTCACAGAATTTTTTTTATCGCTGTTCACTGGGCTTTCGTTGCTAATTATCGGTAATATTAAATGCACTAGTTATATAATAAGTGATAACATTAAAAATATTGAAAATAATCACGAAATTAATATTAATTTTAAACAAAATTTAACAAGTTATTTGTTTCCGATCCGAAGTTATGCACATACTTCATTGTTCTTGAATATTCAACTCACAGCTGTGCTTAGTTTAGAATCATAAACATGAATATATAGTCTTAAATACGAACACCTTTTGAGTGCTCATAAAAGACAGGAAATCTGAACATTCAATTATGTAAATTTTGGCAAATCGATATACCAAATCCAACGTGAATAAACAGGGCGAATATTTATATAGCGCACAGGAGCCACATATTATTTCGTCCTATGCGCATTTTCATTTTTACAGCTATAATTTTTATATTTATGCGTGAAGTGCAATTACCAATCATCAAATCAAGCCTCCAAAGACTTTGGTGGAAATTGAGCGACAGAGATAGTTTTAATATTGTGAAAATTATTTGTCGGCTCTGGGAATCGAATCGATGTTCTCAAGTCCATAGACCGACTCGATACCACTGAGCCTCCTACCCCATTTATAAGATTGGATTTAAATTAGGTTTATGTTTACGCAGAGAGTAAACAATTTTTTAGAAGATAAGATTAAATCTGGACATTATTCGTAAGTTGTATATTATAAATACAACATTTAAAAAACAAATATAATTATTTGATTAAGCTCATTTTTCATTTCACGAAAGTAAAATTTTCCATTTTTTATTGAATCGAAGAACTGGATTTGTTTGTAAAATAAACATATTCTTAATATCTTGAAAATTATCAGGAAAAATATGATAGCTTCAAGAAAAGATACCTATCAACCTTATTTTTCCTTGATTCTTAATTGGAAGTTAACGACAAAACTATGATTAATTTAATTCAAATGAGTTGCTGAGAGATAAGATGGCAATATGTTAGGTAATAAACGAATGACAATTAAATATCCGTACCTTAAAGCGAGTTCTCACTATTCACTTTCGCTGAATCATTTTTGACTGAATTACATTTTATGAAAATAAAATTGACAATGCGTTGGTCACACGTGTAATTTTTCAGTTTTCATTACTCATTTCAAACTTATTTAAGCGGTCCACCACAATGACTATGACAAATAAAAACATTATTCACACAGTTCACTATGTATTCACTTGGCAATCATGATAAGCTAAATAGAAAATAGTTGAACAACGGTTCACATCTACTAAATGCAATAATGACTAGCAAATTTGCCTTTAAATTCAGTTATTCATTAAACTTACTAGCCAAATAAAATACTTATTAATAAATATACTAAATAAAAATGCGTTTTGATGTAAAAAAGAATTACGTTTCTTGTATATGAAAAGATATTGATTTTTTTATTTGACCTACCTACCGAATAAGTTGGTTTTTAAAGTCTTGATTTATATTTATTTATTTTATTAAAATATTTATATATATATATATATATATATATATATATATATATATATGGGATGGCTAGCACAGTGGTATGAAGTCGGCCTGTGGATCCTGAGGTCCCTGGTTCGATTCCCACAGGCGACAAATTTTCATAATTTGAAAAAGCTATCCCTGTGGCTCCTCCACCACTAACATGTTTGGGGGCCGTGATTTGACGACTGGTAACCGCACTTCACGCGCAAAATATATCACTTACCGAGATCTGCTTTAGCAGAGTGCCACACCCAGTAATGGGTAGAATGCGTGATGATTTATTTATTTATATATATATGTATATATATATATATATATATATATATATATATATATATATATGTATATATATATATATATATATATATATATATATATATATATATATATATATGTATATATATATATATATATATATATATATATATATATATATATATATATATATATATATATATTATCTCACATTTGTAACTATCAACTTTAACATTGTTTCACAATCGTACTGAAACAGTGGTAACAGATTTTATTTAAACCATTTTATAATCCTACCTGAGCCATATAACTTCATGTTTTATTATGTATATAAAAGCACATAAAATAAAACAAGTACATGTAAATTGTCAAATCTACGAAACAACATGCTACTACCAACACAACAGTAGAGTCGTGATGGGTGACGATTCCAATTGTAATTTTAATGTTTTCCTGTGCAATGTAAATAACACCGTTCACCGTACGTACATTACCAGAAAGATGTTAGACGTCGGGACGCCGTCTTGTTGATAAAAATCTCCTTGAGATGGAGAAACACAAAGGGCTTGGCCCGCTTTGATGTTGCCGCAAAATGGACTTGTCAATATTATAAAGAAAAGGACTAATGGAGAATGCTAATCTCGGCTCTAGTTCTCATATTTCGTAAAACGTAAATAATATGTAATTAATAGATATAGAATACTGCTTGGGAATTAATCTTTTATATTACCTTCATGAAAAATGATTGTACTTGTACACATTTCTGAAACCTTTACATTTGATTAATTAATTAATGCAACAACTTTATACTAACACATACAAGGTAGGTAAACAAACAAATTTTATAAGCATGTAATAAATTATATTCTATAGTGGGTTCTATGTCAAAATTAATTTATAGTATGGTGATAGGTAGCAGTAAAGTTAAATTTTTTTTTAAATCTTGTTTCCCATATTTTACAAAATTTATTATTTTTGTTGATATCGGGTGATGCTTGTTAAGGGTGAACATAGGGATTTAACATGGGCTATTAGTTTTATTCAATTTTCTGCTCTCTTGTTTATTTTATGAAAAACCTGTTGAGTGCAAAGATTCAGAATTAAAAGGTATACACTAAACTGGTTTAACATTTTTTATTACGTATCTGATTTAGCCTCAACTTTAAAAATAAATTTCAAAATATCTTTTAACTGTAGCAATAGCCATGAGTTTGTCTCTTAAAATTTATGGAAAACTTTAAAATGAAACATCTCCAGCGCCGAGAGATATAGGCCATATCGCCATATTTATTTGGGATTTTTAAAGTAACCTGGTAGGTTACTTCTGTTTAATTGGCACGCTTCTAGTAATTCAGAACTGATCTTGAACTGACTTACTGCCCCAGCTATTTTAGCGGGTTGGCAGGTTGAACCCGTTCACTATCCCTTTGTAATCAACTGGTGTTCCTTGTTATCCGTGGCATCATCGCGATTTGTAATAGTATAGAGAGGTTAGAAGCTATTTTTATGAAAAACTTAAGTAATTTTATAATAATTTTCTAAAAAAATATACAAAACTATTATTTATGCAGGTGATGGAAGTACAATATGCAGTATGTGTTTCTTGCAATATAGTAGTCACAGAGGATAATATAATGACAGATAATTGCGACTCCGAAAAAAATTATTTTGAGACTGCTGATGAAAAAAAATTATTAAAAAATGGACAGACTCTGATGTTATTTGCTTGTTGACTACATATAAGAAATATAAAGATGACTTAAAACATCCAATTAAAAGCGCAATTTAACACACAAACAAAACTAAGCAGATGTCGCTTCAAACATGCATTCAGATTTTAAATTTACAGCTAATGTTTGTTTACAACTGACTGTAACACGAGCTCGTTGAGCGTACAGAGCGAATAAGTTAAAATCTGATATTAATAATTAATTTGATGTGAATGTTACTTACTTGTTCTGTGAATTCCTTTTCTGGTTGTGAACTAAACTATGGACTGGCAAATCGTTGCCAGTTAGAACACACAAAGCACTTAATGAGAACTGATGAACACTTAGTTAATTGGAAGGGTTAATAAAATGAGCTTTGATATTTAGACATATAAGATATTATAAAATATTGAATGAATTGTAACACGCTGATACGATTGGTAAAACGTTATAAATGATGAAATGGTGAAAACAGATTTAATTTTAAGTTACATTAATTATAAAACACTAAGTAAATTTGCGCACGCCGCGTCTCATATGAGGATGACCGCCCATCCTCACGCTTCGAGTCGGTGGTTCTGACTGACGTGGCTATCCCAAACACTTGACATCCTCTGGGTAAAACTACCCACATCTGGAACCCATTTCCACAGATGTCTCAAGTGTTTGGGGCTGCGTAATCTGACACAAAGGCAATGCCGTGCCGGTGAACACGGAAAGATGCTAAAATTCTTAGAACACTAACTAATAACTGTCACTTTTATAAATTAATGTCCTATATTTAAAATCTACAGTTTTCGCATTCACAGGAAAGGCCATGTATCCACGAGTGTCAAATTAAACGAAGCCAAGCTTTTATCTGAAGCAACATACAATAATGAGATAGCTCATATTGTTACATGACACTTGAGATACATCATTTATTTGGCAGTAACACGAGTTAGTTCTAGGTCAGTTTAGGGTTGAACCCAAAGTTCACAAACAAATACGGCCATAGTATAAAAATAAAAAAATCTCTCCTCGGATATATATCTCACAAACCGACTCTTCTCTACCAAAAAGAAAAAAATAATTGTATTTAAATATTTATTTCAAAGATTATTTATTTTACTTTAAATAAATGTAATTATGGGGTTGGTTGGCTTAGTGGTATCGAGTCGGCCTGTGGATCCTGATAACCCTGGTTCGATTCCCACAGTCGACAAATATTTTCGCCACATTAAATTATCCCTGTGGCTTCCCCTCCACTAACATATGTGTGGGACGTGATTTGACGGCTGTTCAATTTAGTTGTACCACCATTGCTATCTCGAGAACTTTAAGAACTACAAGGTTGGTTAAATTAGCGAAGAAATATCATTTTCTATGTGTATTACAAAACTATTAACAAAACATTTTTTCGGCCAGTGGTTCTCAAAATACGGTGTACAACTGTAACAAGTCAAAGTCAGCACATTCTTAGTGAATACGATTGTGTAAATTAGGATATGTTGTCAGGTCAGGTATTCAAAATAATATTGGTTGACGTAAGTACTAACTATTTGCTAACTTAGTACATTGTAATTAGCTATAATAGCGTAAGATTAGTATTCTATGATTCAGAGTAAGATTCAGAGTAGACGGTAGAGTTCAGCATGAACTCAACGACATCAACTATGTAAGTAATTTCAACAACAACCCTAGTTGTATCATCTCCGGTCTGTTACAAACTGATAGCAGCGGTTAGAGAAATTTTGTCAGATCAGAGTGGCTAATCGTTGTTGGTTCACTCGCAGAAAAGCAAGTATTATGAGTCAGTCAACGTCAATCAGCTATGAAGTACGAGTACATTTGGCAGTGTAAAGTGAGATTGTTTTACAAATTATGGCAACTACACGAACTAAATATTTGGTAAATCGAGAAGCATGGATTCAATGACAACAAGCAAGTAAGTGAATGAAGAAAGAAGATCCAAAAAGATGTATGGCCAAAGAAGATCAAATTACAACGGGAGAAGACGCTCTGTACAATGTTACATTTGCAATGGCAACCACTATGCCAGGCAGTGTCAGCAACAGTATCAGCGTGAACGGCCGAAGTACTATCAGAGGGAATTAAATTACAATTACCAGAGGGAAGAAAATTTCAATTACCAGAGGGAACAAAACTATAATTATCAGAGAGGCGATTACTATGACTATCAGAGAGAAGATGATGACACTCATTATAGAAGAAATCAAGTTCAATGTTACAATTGCAATGGCAACCATTACGCCAGGCATTGTTAGCGTCAGCAGTCGAATGTTTACGATAGTCAGAAAGAAGAAGATATTGAAAATGATACATGTATAAGAGAAGACAAGCAGAAACAATAGGCCAAAATAACAAAAATAATGAAGAAATAGACGCGGAAGAATTAAAAGAAATGGAGGAAATTACGTGGTTCTTTAATATGTTAAGAATGGCGGAAATATCCGGTGACCAAGAGTCAGCTCTTTTGATTTATAACCACTAAGGTGGAATTCCGACGGAAGATGGAGTATTAAGATGTTTTGGATGTAAAATGACTAAGAAAAAGTACTGACTTTGTGAAAAAATTAAAGAAAGAAAAAGAGAAAATATTGCTGAATTAGACAAGAATGAGGATGAATTCCAACAAGTAAGTTCAGAAGAAGACCGTAGCAGTGAAGAAAGATCTAATGGCGCCGTTACCGAGGAAACTCCGGAAATTTACGAGGTAAATAGGGAGGAAATAGAAGCATCAGGGGTTAAAAATAATGTCATAATAGAGGGTACGGGTATTGAGGAAATTTCACAAGCGGTTAATGTAGGAAATGACGAAGTTATCAGCATTAAGTTCGAAAATAGCAAACAGTTTCAGAGAAATAAAGAACAAAGAAAACAGTACGATAGGAAGAATCCACATCAAAGGAAGTACTCCACAATAGATGGCCAAAAGAAGAAAGAAGTACAAGCGAGCGAGATTCGAGATCTAAACGACACAAGAAATTAAAACCAAATTTGACTTTCACAAATAACCACAAGAAAGAACGAGATGTGAGGTACAAACTTCTATTTTATTCTAGTGTTGTGCGTTACAAAATGAATATAAGACGATGGTGGTGTTTATTTGAATTATTTTACGGATGACACAAGTAATAAAAGTGTTTTATTGTTTATGTACATTTAATTTAATTAAGGTAAAAAAAGGAATGTAACAAGAAAAAAATGGTTAAAGTAGGATTATATATTAAATGTGTGATATGCAAATTGTGCCCCTTTACAGGAAGCAAATTGTTTGAAACAGGGAGGAATGTAACAAGTCAAAGTCAGCACATTCTTAGTTAATACGATTGTGTAAATTAGGATATGTTGTAATGAGATCAGGTATTCAAAATAATATTGTTTGACGTAAGTAGCTAACTATTTGCTGACTTAGTACATTGTAGTTAGATATAATAGCGTAAGGTTAGTATTCATTGATTCAGAGTAAGATTCAGAATAGACGGTAGACAGCATCAACTCAACGACATCAACCATGAAGTAAATGTGACGTTAAATAAATAATTTGTTGTTTGTCATCAAATTGCAAAAAAACATATTTATTTCCAACAAACTAGTACTTGTCCTTTCTCCGGTCTGACAAGAACCCATTCAAATTATTTGTTAATTCTCCTTTGAATAAGGGGGGGTTACGCAACTTTCTTATTTTAAATAGGAACCTATTTTTTTATTTGCTTATTCGATACAATATTTTTATCTGAATTCAACGACTACAACGTACTGTACGCTGATTCCTGTGTGATTTTAATTAAATTAATGTCAATTTTTGACAAAAATTTGCTTTGAATTAATTTTTCAATGAATAAAAAAATAAATAAATTTTAAGACCGTCAATTGTTTCAAACTTAAAGTATTCAGTATCATACGAAAGAGCTTTTAAAAAACTAACAGATGAAATTTTAAAAAAGTAGAAATTTTATGATAGGTAATTATTTCAAACCTTAAGTATTCCGAATTATACCATATTAAGTATCATATGAAAGGGCTTTAGAATAATTTTCCAATGAAATAATAAAAAAAAATATATAATTCTCAATTGTTTCAAACATAAAATATTCCGAATCATATCGTGTTTGGTATCATATGAAAGGGCTTTAGAAGACCTTTGCGATGACAGAAAAAAAGTTGAAATTTTACGATAGGATATTGTTTAAAATTCCGAATCATATCGTGTTTGATATCATATGAAAGGGCTTTAAAAGGGCTGGCGTGCAGTATATTTAGTGTTTTGATTGGCAATTGTTTTAACTTCATATACCTTAAAACCTATTATGTATGGTATCAAATAAAAAGTCGTTTGAAGGGCTCGCGTGCAGAATTGCAAAATTTTTTATCATCAGTTATTTTAGTGAAATCCCTTTCAAACCTACCATGCTTGGTATTATCTTACAGAAGTGAATCCTACTTCAGTGACCGCAGAGCGAGGAGGCCTGGCGAAGCCAGACCGACCGCTAGTTTGTTCCTAAATAGTCAATGAAGAAATAAATTAAATAAAGTTGCTTATATTTGTAAGATATTGAAATATAAAGCCTAATTTTAATGTATACTGGACACATATTTATGACCGATTTTTCTTATTTAGCTTATCCTCGTATTAATTAATTTTAATAGAATAATTTATAATAATGAATTACATACCTACCTATTTAATTTCTTGATTTGTGATTCTTTTCGAGATTAAGAAAATCTCTGAACTACATATTAAAATACTTACACAGTTTATTATTTAATTATATATTTGTTTTGTAATTAACTGTAAATACATTTAGAGACGTTAAACTTTTAAATTACTGAATTACAGCAAAGAGAATTATATCGAAGTAATCCGATGTTTTTTCAGAAAAGTTCTTAAGCTATTCAACAAATTGTTTACGTTACGAGACCAAAATTCCAAATTAGTTTCTTGCATTTTTGTCGTACTTTTTTTTTATTATTCAGTTCTTCGTTAAGTTCAAAAGCATTGCATACAAAGCTTTTCATTATTTGTTCGAAACTCTCAAATTACATTTTAAACTAGGAAGGTAACAGTACTAATTTGTAAAGCTAATTTTAGTTTTTCTCTAACAATTTAGCAGTAGTAGAAAAAATATATCTTTCTCCTATAATTTTCTGCTGTTGTTTAAAATTTAATAAATTGGCTAGAGATCGGGGTTGAAATTTATTACATTTCTGACTTGTATCAATAGTTCACAATATTATATTTTTAAAATGCATTTCCATTTTTGATTTGCAATTCTGTTAGGCATAATTTACATTGATTTAAAATATAAAGTTCTTGTAAAAAACTTTCAGCTGTAAAAACATAGATGATATAATATTTGTCTAAGTAAAAATGTGAGTTAGAAAAATAAATTATCGATGTATAACTGGATTACTTGGCTTGATTTGTTTACTGAACCTTAGTCAAACGAGTACATGCCACACCGACTAAAGCCATGTTGACTAATATCCATGCTGTCGAAGTCATGCGAACTAAAAAAAGTTAATATTTTACTTTTAATTGAAAGTTTATTCGTTGTGCAATTTAGCTTCGTCTAATTGTAAATACTTTATATTTCTTTTTCAGTCCAAAAAAAATATTAAAATTTTAGGAAAAAAGCAAAGTTGTATAGGTAAAGCATGTTTAAAATGAAAGAAGAAAATTATAAAGAATTTACAATTAGGCAAAGTTAAATTACTTGTCGAATAAACTTTCAAGTAGAACTAAAACATTCACTTCTAATAGTCAAGAAATAATTACTCTGTACTCGTAAGTTTTGTCTTTTTACTTGAAAATGGACACAAATCATGGCCGAAACGTCGTCTGACTAAGATTAAATAAACAACCAAGTAATCTAATTATTTATTCTTAAAGACTTTTCCGGCTTATTTTACAGTTAAAATAGAAAAAAATACTTATTTATATTATTTAAAAAATTATATCATCCCTGGTTCTGAGTAAATATCTGTTACATTTTGTAGCTCAACTATATAATGATAATAAAAACTAAAAAGTATTTCCGAGCCCTGAATTTAATTTGATATTTTATTTTGTAGTTTTAATTCTTGGGTTACTTGTGAGAGAATTAAATGAAATTGTAGTGACACGTATACTAATATGTTGTTAATGCACAATTAAAATTTTAAATGAATCAGTATGTACACCTAGGAATGTTTGTCAATGAACGAGGAAATATACATTTCTGTACCTATTAATTAAAACTTATCGTCTTATTTTAAAACAGTGTAATAAAAACATTTATTTTTAAATAATAATTAATTTTGATTTCATCCACCAAAGATCAAATTATCTACAAATAATAATCCATTTGTACGAAGAATCTGTTTTAATAAAAAAAAACTTGCTAGCAAACCATGGTATGTCTAAGATATATTTAATGTTAAATTAAATTTAGAATGTTGGAAATTAATTATAGAATTTAGTAAATATAAAATATTTGCGTTTTGATTATTATTTTAATTTTAAACTGGTCAACTTATGTGAGTTTGGGCTTGTAATATCAACAATGTTTTGTATTCACAAAATTCTCATGGATTTTATAAGAAATAAAAAATATATATTTATATTATGTGCATATATAATCATCACGTCGTTTTACCGATTACCTTGTCATATTTTCCGGCAGTACGATGGTGTGGTTCGCGTTGCTGCATTCGAATCCGAAAATTCCGAGTTTGAATTTCACCGCGGCTAGGTGAATTCGGACCCTGTACTGTAATTAAGATTAAGTTCCTGTTATTCAGAGTAGCATAAATAAATAAATAAATGTAACTGAGTGTGATAAAGGATTTATAGTTTTACGCGTGACGTGTGATAAGTAGTAGGACAACTACTGCGGTAAATTTAAAAAGAAATCGAAACATGTTGCATAGTAGAAATAGAAAGTGATTTATTTAATATTTTATGAGTTAAGAACTTAACACTTTAAAGAATAATATACAATATTACATACATATGAGTAAATTTTGTGAATTAGGGATTAGGAATAGATAACCTATTACATTTTTCGATTATTATTTGACATTGAAATATTTTGACTTTAACTCCATTTTCAATCGTTTCGTGTAGCGTAATGTTATTTGAATCTTCTATTACCACGCTCCAGTCATATGTCGTTGATTCTAAATCACGAATAAGTTCTTTTTCAATGTATTGATGATTATTCGGGTTAATAATTTTCACTTTACACTTAAAAAGAATAGTTCCTTGTTTCGTTAAATTAGATATGATCTTATATTTAAATTTAGAATTTGTGAACTTGGAACTGGAAATGAATTTCGCGCCAAACAATTCTATGATATCACCGTAAAAAACATTCTGTTTTAGGTATCCACTAACAGCAGGGTAATAATTCATAACTGATTTAATATGCTTACTTGTCATGTGTTCAATCAAGGTTACATTTTCAGGCATTTGAATAGAACAATTGTTTAAAGAACAAATTGATTTCGAATAATTACAGAACCACATTTCGTGCTTTGCTATATTCATTTGTAAATCTTCGTAAGTGCACCCATTTGAGAAATATTTACATTTTTCTTTCATCGTATTATTATAGCACTTATCACAACGATAACCAGTTTCTTCTAAAAAAATATGATTCGTTTGGTTATATTTCTTGCATATCAAACAATTTTTACATTTCAAATTTACATTTATAATAGAAGTAATATTTTTTACATCACTATCATCGATAATAGCCAACAGTGCGTTAATATTAATTTCTAGGACATCGTTTTTAGATAGTAGCAATCTTTCTCCTGTTTGTACATCTTTTTTCTTCACTAATCTTTCGTTTGAATTTCCAATATCAAGAGTAAATTCAAAGAGAGAAGCAAATTTAGAATTTCCAATGAAACGTACACAATACCAAAGTTTTGCAGCTGCTACATGACATTTCACTTGCACAAGGAACATAAAATTGAAAACTTCCATTAAGAGACAAACTTCGTTGTTATTGTTTATATTTGGTGGTAAGTTCACAGGATGCGTCACAATTAAATCGCTGTGGTTTTCTTCATAATGCAGTTTGAGGTCACTGGGTTTCCCTAACCAGGTGCAATTTTGCAAAATCACCATAGGACAGTCGAATGGACGATATTCGCAACCAGATTCATGCTTTTTAATTTCATCTATAACTAGTTTCTTGTCACATCCTAGGGTCTTGTAACGACAAGGGAAAAGCGTCAATAATGCCAACTTTTCATATACAATATTTCTTGTTGTAAAATTTCCATCATCGTCCGCTACAGCACAATTTCCACATAAATTTTCACCATTTGTCTTGATTATTATTGGTGTTGTTGATAAATACCCATCACATTGGGAACACTTTAATATTTCTAATATATTTTCTGGTATTTCACACATTTTGTTTGACTTTACTTATTTGACATAATGAGTGAACTAAATATAATGTTAAAATCGGTCGGTTGATAAAATTGTTATCTTTGATAAATAGTTCAGCACCTCACAGTAAGATAAGAACATTGGACCATATACGTTTTTCATTTATCTATTCATAATTTCAAATGATTTGCACAACTGTAAATTGATTTGAAACATGACAAATAGATGTCTTTACCAATACCAAATATCAGTACTAATAAGCTATGTTATATACCTATGTTACAGTAATAAAATAAGTATATTTGATCCATTTCTGAGTGTGGTGAAATCAGGAGAATTAATTCTCGACAACTGGTCCCTAATAATTCATCCCCGATATTTGGTCCTGAAACAAATTCGTTCGCCACAATTTGTCGACAATATTTATCTTCTATATCTAATAACAATAATGACGTCAAAATTTAATCATATCAAAATTACTTATGGAAATATTAAAACGTTCACTTTAAATTTATACAATATCAGACGATGCAGGACAATTATAGGTACTTTCTTAAATTAAAAGATAGTTTTAAATGAACATTCATGTATTAAAATAAACAATTAAAAAAACGAAAGTTTCCGAGTACGAGGAACAAACGTGCTTGTATGAAAGGAATTATGAATGTGGATGAAGCAAAAGTGGTGTGTCAGGATAGGAACGTTTGGCGAAGATTAATTGCGGAATGAATATGATGATTTCAGAAAAGCGCAGGGTTTTAGATTTTAGTTTCGTTGTTTAGTAATTTCATTAGAGTGTTTACCTGTAATTGTGTGAAATTAACTTTCAAAAACAAGCGCAGGGACGACACTCCCTTCGTTTCTAATCTTTTTTATTCTTTTCTGATCTTACATTGAGTGTTTAACTGCAATTGTGTGGAATTCACTTACAAAAACAAGCGTAGAGCGACACTCCCTTCCTTTCTTATCTTTTAATTCGTTTTCAGTTATTACGTAGTGTTTAACTGCAATTGTGTGAAATTCACTTTCAAAAACAAGCGCAGGGCGACGCTCCCTCCCTTTCTTATCTTTTTGTTTCATTTTCAGTTACTGCATTGTGTGGTCTTTTCTTTCATATATAAGTGCAGACTATCGCTTTCATCTTTTCAAATCTTGTAGATTCGTTGTTAGTTTCGTTATTAGATTAGTTGTTAGGAGTAAACGTGAGTAATTTGAGAGTTTTTATGCATACGTTATGTACGTTGAAGAAAGAAAATGAATGGTAAGTGAAAATGAATGATGTGATTGAAGGTTTGTTGTGTGATAATAATTTCGAGTGTAATAAATGAATGAGTTTATATGGAGTGATCTATGAAAGTGGTTGAAGTGTGGGTGGTATGTTTGAATGAAAATGTTTGACGATGACTGGTTGTTTGATGGGTGTGATGAGTGAATGTTTTATGAGTGATTTTAGGGTTCGTGCTACCCCATTTGTTGGGATATAGCGTGAAGATATGTATGTATGTAATAAAAAAAACTGTGCTTGGAGGTAACGTATAATGTATATACTAAATTTATTTCATCTTTCATTCTAGATATTGTAACATAATATTTCATTAATTATCTACATCTATCCCAATATGATTTATACAATTTATAAATAATATTATTTAATTAACTACTAGCACAAGAATTGTTAGAATTAGGTTCATACTTAATAGATATTTGACATTTATAATCTTTAGGTATGTTTCCATCTTCGTCATTTAAATTATCGTCTTCTATAATGACAATCCAATCATATTCGTTAGACAAAATATCACGATTCAATTCTGTTTGATGACACTCACCCGTTCTCGGATTAATTACTTTCAATATGCACAAGTAATCCAATATTTCTAACTTCTTCAAATCGGAAATAATATTATATTTAAACCCAAATTCATTAAATACACAATTTATAATGAATTTAGAATCGTACAAATATAAAACAGCTCCATATAATATGTTTCTCATTAGGTGTCCACTAAAATTTGGATAATGGGCTATTTCATCTATTACGTGCTCTTCTGTTATATGATCAATGAGGGTTTCATTATTGCCTATCATTTTTTTCTACAATTACTCTTCATACATGTTTGTTTACTATAATTACATAGCCATAACTCATGTTTAGTCATATTTAATTTATTATCTTCATAATTACATGCTTTTGAATTTTTGCATTTAAGTTTAGTATCATCATCAATACATATGTTACAGTAGTATCCTACATTATCTAGATATATTGGTAATGTCTGATCATTTTTTTTGCAGATCAAACAATTTTCATTCTTTAAACTAATTTTAATTGAAGAATTTATTTTTCTTATATCTGTTAATCCAACAATCTTCAACAAGCCTGTGATATCTACTTCAATAACGTCACTTTTGATAAGAAGTAACATTTCATTTGTTTGAACTTCTTTTTTCTGAATGATTTTTCCGCTCTGATAATCCATATCTAAAGCAAATTCAAACATTGAAGCAAATTTTGGATTTCCGATAAATCTTACGCAATACCACAACTTGGCTGCGGCCATATTACATTGCACTTGCACCAAAAATATAAAATTCATTACTTCTATTAGTATCGATTTCATGCTGTTACTAGAAATGTTAGGATGGAAATTATATGGATGAGTCACAATCATTGAAGGATGATCCGACTCATAATGCATTTTTAGTTCGGTGGATTTTCCCGTCCAAGTACAGTCATCAAAAGCACTTATCGGGCATTCATAGGGTTGATGTAAACACCCAGATTCATGATTCTTTATTTCATCGAACAACATCCATTCTTTACAACCTTCTTTCATGTAGCGACATGGGAACAAAACCAATGTTGCTAAATGCTCGTAAACTTCGTTCCGGATTGCAGATTGTCCATTGTCGTCAGGTAATGCACATTTTCCGCAAATATTTTCACCAGTAGTTTTCAGCATCACTGGCGATGTAGATAAGTAATTTTCGCACTGAGAACATATTAATTTTTCTAATACCTCATCTGGTATTTCAAACATTTTTGCAACTTACTGTGCTAACCTTTAATTCGAAATAAAATGTTAGCTGATAAATATTGCATTGACCTAATCTATGATAAACATAGATAAATATTCTATTTGATTAGAACATATATCCAATCCATAAAATTAAAGTATATAAATATATCATCACGCTTTTTACCCATTACTGGGTGTGGTACTCTGCCGTAGCAGATCTAGCATATTCATGCACATGAAGTGTGGTTACCAGCCGTCAAATTACTGCCCTCAAATATGTTAGTGGAGAGGGAGTCACAGAGGTAATTTTAATGTGGTGAAAATTGTTCGTCGGTTGTGAGAATCGAACCGAGGTTCTCAAATCCATTCGATACCACTGAACCACCTACCTCTTATATGTAATTCATTAAATATATGTATTTAAAAATATACAATGGAATAAAGCTATATCGTTTTCAAGATTCATTTGCTCCGAATATAACACAAATACAATGTGGCATGTAAGATAAATTTCTAAAGCTGCGTCCAGACAAAACGAACAAAGTTGAATGTGTACAGTACAACAAGCACTAATCTACAAAGGAACACGAACATATAAGTACAAATATTTGCAAACAAATTTGTATTTATCGTATGGCTTAAGTACAAGTTTATACATTTATATTTTTTAGCCCCTCAACACCTTTTTGGTATGTATTTGTATATATGTATGTATATTTTTTTGGTTATAACAAAAAAATAAGTATTTTTAAATAGAATAATGTTAGGACTATTGTACAAGTTGCTAAAGATGACCACACGAAAAATAAGATGAAACTTCGCATTATTTTAATTTTAATTAATATAAAAAATTTTAACTTTGTATCATGAAAAAAATGTCAATATTATTGTAATCTATTTATTTTAAATTTACTTGAAAATACCCCTGTGGCTCCTCCTCCACTAACATCTTTGGGGGCCGTGATTTGACGACTGCTAACCGCACTTCACGCGCAAAATATATCACTTACCGAGATCTGCTTCGGCAGAGTGCCACACCCAGTAATGGGTAGAAGGCGTGATGATATATTTATTTATTTTATTTGAAAATACAATTGAAGAAGCCAAGTTTTCGTAATTTTTTTTTTAAATGTCGTCATTAGGGTCGTCGATTTTCACCGAAGTTTGAATTTCTGAACGTTCGATCATTCGAACGTTTTGAACTTCGTCAGAAAACTTCGATGCTTCGAACTTTCGAATTTTTTGAAGCTTCAAATTTACGAATTTTTCGAAGCTTTGAATTCTCGAATTTTTGGACACTTAATTAACGCCATCTGTCATCTCCAAACACGCTCACGCATAATTCGCGAAAAGTCGGCGACGAATTAAATAATAAACTCTGCAAGGTTAGGCGTCTTAATTAAGCCATCTACTCTCTTATCAGCCATCTAAATGCTATGGACTTTTACTAAGACTTTTAAAATGACCATAAAGAGGATAAAAAACGTCTTTATTAAAACGTTTTTGACAGTGTAGCGAAATTTTAAGTCTAAATTGAATTAATTTGGTAAATAATTATAATTAATAATAATTACTTACGAATTAATACAAAATTCTGCACATAAGTTTATTCTGAAAATAATTCATATCACGTTAGGATCCAGATTCACAATTCGAATAATTAGAAAATTCGAATATTCCAAAATTCGAATGTTCTAATTTAGATTCGAAGGTTCAATAAATCCGAACATTCGAAGTCTTGATTATTCGTAAAATCAACAACCCTAATCGTCATAGCAAAATATTATAACGGTAATAAGTAAAATTTAAATAGGTTTAGAAGGCAATACGCAAATAATTCTTCATTCTATTATTTAATTTGCCATACTACATATCGGTTATGTGGGTTGCATAAAGCAATGGATGAATAATTATTTATTTAATAATAGATATTTTAATAAAATTTAACTAATATGAATAAAACATCAACTGCAAATGAACAAATTAATAGTATGTATATGAATTAAACTACTCCTTCTATTTTTAAGTGTTTAATTAAATAAATTGTTTATTTTAGATTCACAAATGCATTATTAACATTTATATACTAGATCACTCATATTTTTATACAGCAAATACATTTTAAACGTTAAGCACATCTCTAACAATATTAATAACATTAATAAAAATTAGTATTATAGCTTTATCTTATAAAAAAAAATAAATAATTAACAAATTTTATCTATTTTCATTTCACAACTGTATACCATTTGTACAGAATCACCAATTTGTTTCTTTCTTATGAATGAATTATTTTTATGATTTGTAATTTGAAGGATCCAATCATACTCCAGTGATATTAAATCACATTTCATTTCTTTTTCAAATATGTAACCTGTTTTTGTATTATAAACTTTTAAAGTACATTTATATTTCTTTGTTTCCTGTTTAGATAAATTAGAAATAATTTTGTAATATAATGTGACACCGTCGCAACAATAATCTCTAATAAATATTGAATTGTATACCATGATTGATCCCCAGTATCGACGATTCAGGACTGTATCAGTGCTGCTTACAATGTTTGTTGCAAGTGTTTTACTTTTACAATGATTTGCACATAAATGATCAATAAGATTTTTACAATTTGATAAATTGTTGTTACAGTCTTCTATAGTACACAAATTTTTAGAAAACGGGCAAAGCCACAGTTCATGTTTTAAAATGTTCATTTTTATATCCTTGTAGTTGCAGCCTTTATATTGATATTTACATGCAATTTTATGGTTACAATAACAACAAATATATCCACTCTTTGTAAGATGAATATAATTCGATACATTATCATTTAAACACATAGAACAATATACATTTTTTAGTTTGACAGAAATTGTACAAATTATATTTCGAAAGTCACACATTAGTTTTAAAATAGAATTTATGTCTATTTCAAGTACTTTGTTTTTCGATAATAGTAATCCTTCAAATGACTGAACTGTTTTTTTCTTTTTAAAACAACCATCGTCGCTGTTAATATCTAATATAAATTCAAATAAAGCAGCAAATTTAGGGTTACCCATAAAACGAATACAAAACCATAATTTAGCAGCAGCAACATTACATTTGATTTGAACTAAAAATAAAAAGTGTAATACTTCCATAAGTAGCCAAGTTTCATTATCAGTTCTAATATTTGGTGTAAATTTATATGGATGAAGAACAAGTAGCTCTTGATGGTCATCTTGAAAATGTTGTTTGATATTACCGAGGTTATCTGACCACATGCAGTTTTGCACGGCGCTCACTGGACAAACATATCGACGATATTTACATCCCATTTCATGATATTTCATTTCTTCGAAACATAATTTTACTATGCATCCGTGTCCAACGTACTTACACGGAAATAACACATGTGCTGCTAGATCTTCGTACACCTTATTTCTCACACCATTGTCATGTGGAATGGAACATTTACCACAAATATTGTCCCCATTTTGCATTAATATCACGGGTGCTGTTGATAAGTAACCTTCACAATGTGAACATTTCAATTTTGCTAGCAGTTCTTCTGATACTTCAAACATCTTTATGCAGTTAAATATATTTGTTGAGTTTTAATTAAAATTGTTTGACAACTTTATCAAGCATATTTGTTTGAAGACAGCGGGAACAGATGATACTACTGGTTTTAAAAACATTTACAAATTAAGACATGTTTGCGACTATCAATTTTATATTATTCAGATACAATACTACAAATTTTATACTTAATGCTTTTTCGTTAAAAAAATAATAATATTCGTAAAAATATTAAATTACTAATTTATAATATTATAAATTTGATGTTCATGATAGAAATATAATTAGTAATTTTTTGTACCTACCTATTATTACCATAGGCGTGCGCATGGTAGGTGCCGCGGGAGCTCAGACATCCTCAAATATATTAATGTTTTTCAAATATATACAAAATATGATACTTATAATCATTTTCGTCTACATTGCTGATCATTTTATATTAGTGAAAAGTACTTTAAGTAAAAGTAGTAGATATTTAAATGCATCATTTAAATCAATAATAGTTATTAATGTAACAAGTGTGAAAAAAGCAGCATGAATGTTACTTTTGTTCGATAAAGCCGAATTCTACAAATTATACGAGTACGATAATACACATATAGCTTTGGGCAAGTATTGCATACAATTTTTTTCTACAATCATTTTGATGTCCGGCATGATATTATTTATTTAATATCATGTATTCATTTTATACGTATAGAAGAATAATAGAGCATGCATCTATGCATTATTTTGCGCACATTGCTATAGACAACATACGGTTTTCCGCAAACTGTGTGGACATACTTTATTTTGCGTATTGTTTCCAGTGCGTATAAGTTTACTATATTTAACATTTAAAAGATATAAATTACGTTTCAACTTTGTAAATGAACAATTAAATGCTCTAAATTACGAAATACATGCACGGGGACCTTATGCTATGGCAGTACTTCACAGATTTTATCATATTCGGTTAGCCTCGGCTAGATCCGCCGATATTCGTCTCCGACTACTATAGGAATCACCGGCACTGCTTGATGACCGGGTCTTAGCAGTAGTACATACATAAATGCTCGCCTGTACGGAGTCGTGATTAAATTACGTGGTTTATGGTTTAGGATGGAGTATATTTTTAATTGACATATTTTCTTCTGTAATCATTACCTGATGATGGTCTAGTCGACCGAAATACGTATAGTGAATAAACTTATTTACTTTTTTGAAACCTACCTAGTGTTGATTTTTTTATTTTATGACATATTTTTATTAGCCAATTTTTTATACGTACAATTTCTTGATCATATTATACATATTTCATCTTTTTTTGTTAATACAAATTTATTACATTCTCGTATATTATATGTATATAATAAGGTATTAATAAATTGGTTATA
Organism: Pterostichus madidus; assembly: GCA_911728475.2. Taxonomy (NCBI): domain Eukaryota; kingdom Metazoa; phylum Arthropoda; class Insecta; order Coleoptera; family Carabidae; genus Pterostichus; species Pterostichus madidus. The sequence goes on along the minus strand of OU452303.1, from coordinate 26,823,777 downwards.
CTATTTAATCGTATATTAAAGAGCACCCCTACTTCAGAATTTGACCGGCCGTGGCGGTTGTAGAAAAACCAATTTTGAAAAAAATTAAGAATATAAGAATTTTTCCAAATATAAGTTACATATTCAAATTCTATGGCTACCTGTTATAAAAACGAAATTTTTGGTAAATTTAATGATAATTTTTGTGTTATTAAATAAATAAAATGGAATCTGTTGATAGACTTCAATGCAGAAATTTCTATAACTGTTATTTGAGGAATTTTTCTCTAAAATAATTTCTTATATATTATAAAAATAAGAACGACATAATTTTCTTCTAATTATTTACTGTTATAATATAACATAAAAAAAATATTTTACATCATAAAATATATTTTTTCGTTTTTTGATATTATGTTTTTATTTATTTTATTATTTTTCGAGCTAGCCTGTATTTCTCGTATGAATAAAGTAGTATATATATATATATATATATATATATATATATATATATATATATATATATATATATACGAGCCCTAACAACTATATGTTCGGACAATCAGCATTTTATTATAAACAGTAGATTTTATTAATAGAGTTATATTTATTATCAATCAGTGTTATATATTTCTAAAGATATGACTATAATGAAACTATTTTGAAGAAAACAAATATTTTATTAATACGGTTGACTTATAATCTAAGTTGTAACAAAAAAACTGGAAAACTGTCTGGCAACTAAATGTTCGGACGAACCCAGTATTTAACGTTTTAGTTCCGAATAACATATCCGTTTGCATTAATAACAGCCCCAATTCTTGATGGCATGATTATAACAAGTTTTTAATATTTTTGCACTAAAAATAAATCTCAATTTTGTTTTTTGCATTTTCGAAATTGTAGAATTTTACTCATAAGTTTTGGATCATCCTCAAGCGCTGTGCCAAAATGTCTATATAACATTGAAGTCAGGATATATAATATGATTTGCAAACCATATTTTTGTTGATTTTGCTGTATGGTAAAATGCGCCATCCTGCTGAAAAATAAAATTGTTTTCTGGATACAGTTCTTAGATGGTACGAAATAGGTAATTTTTTAAAAATCCGTTGATATTTCTCTGACTTTACTGTTCCGTCAATGAAATGCATAGTTCACAGTCGTTTTGCTGACATGCAGTGCCAAACCATCAGAACTTTTGCAAATTTTACAGGTAGCTTGAACAATCTTGTGAAATGCTTCAGTTTCCGATAATCTTCTACAAACACGTTAAACTTTGATTCGTCACTAAAGATGACTTTATTCTAGTCCTTTTTGGTCCAGGAAATACTTTCTTTGGCTCAATCCAAGCATTTCACTCTTTTGTGTCCCTGTTAATAATGGTTTTTCCTTGGTTTACAGAAACTCTGTTTCAATGTTCAAACTAAACTGTGAGTAACTATAGCGTACCATATATGTAAAAACTAGGTCCAGACTTAATAATCCACTTCCCACAAAATTTTTGAGAAATATGTATGCCTAATTTCAAGTTTCAACGAGCGGTAATCTCGCGTAATGTGGATCGTCTAGAATTCTTGCAAATTTTAATCAAAACTCTTTTATTTCGAGATGTTATCATTTGAGGTCTCTCGGTATATTAATGCTACCAGTTATTTTTTTTTTATATTTCAGTTTAATGACCAATCTATACATTCGTAGATTCTGCCATATTAAGACGTTTTACTATTTTAAACATTGATTTACCTTCAAGGTATTTTGTGATAATTATCTCACGAATCTTTTGCATTATCGGTACACCGCGAGCCATAATTGTTGTATTAATATTTTTTAATAAACAGAAACAATAACAAAGGATTCTCATAGTAACTTGGCAACCATTATATTTTGTTTAAATCATAGCACTCTGTTTTAAAGAAAATTAATTATTAAACGTTCGAACATTTAGTTGCCAAACAATTTTCATGACTTTTTGTTGCAAATTAGACTATAAGTTATTCGTATTAATAAAAATATTTGTTTTCTTCAAAATAGCTTCATTCTAGTCATATCTTTAGAAATATGTAACACTGATCCATTCTGAATATAACTATATTAATAGAATCAACTGTTTATAATAAAATGCTAACCGTTCGAACATATAGTTGTTAGGGCTCGTATATATTCAATTATTTTACCACATTTCACTTATTGTAATACCATTCTATATCTATGTAACCAAAAAGATATCAATAAGCTAAGTATTACACAACAGAGCTATGAGAATTATTATTCCTACAACTGTGCGATATCTTTGTTATTACGTAACTATTATTGCCTTAGTTATGTATGGAAAGTAGATAAATGCAGACCAAGTGGGTTTCTGTAAGCAAAGAAACACTAGTGCGGAAAGTAATTCATTACGCAACTGTAAAAAAAGTTGTATTCAGAGTGATTTAAATTTCGTGCCGAGCGCGGAATTAATATTTTGGACACAGTTGTTACAGTTGCTTATATTGACATAATGTAAAGTGGAAACTTTTGTACTGTCTAAAGAAACATTGATTTCTTCCGTATTTGTTCATATTATTAACAGTAATATTATTGACAACAATTTCAAAGGCTTTAGAAGTACCAGCAGCAGGTTGATTGTCATTGACGAAAATAGATCCAACATAGCATGATCTGGGGCTTCAATTACCTTTGGAGGTGTTTATGATAAAGAAGAATCACTTACTATAGTATGCCAATCTAGACGATTTTGAAGAAATTGTCTTGAAATTAGTGAAATATTTTTAGATAACGTAGAACAATGTGCAAGCAATCAACAAACAAATCATAGCAACGCCGTAAAACATCGTTCTCGTGAATATCATTAAGATTTTATAAATTTGGACAATATTTTTGTGATTTTCTAAATAGCACAGTTGTAGGAAAAATGTTGTTTATAACAATTAAAATGTGCTAAATACAGTAGAGTAAGATGAATGTGTTAGGATGGTTGAATATAAATCAATTGTGTGAGTAGTATGCTATGATATTCATATTTAAAATTGGTAATGGGCAGTTATCAGATTACCTTAAAATTAACTTAAAATATCACAAAGATATGCATATGTACAATACAGGAAATGGTGAATGTGTTTATATAGATCAAAAAGTAAAAAAATACTTTTAACATAAAGGTTTACAATGTTACAATAAATTACCTGTTGAAATCATTACAAACATCACAAACTCTAAATCTTTTGAAAAATAAATTAAAATGTTATTATTTAAACAATAGAATGTCAGATAAAGAAACAGGATCTGGGGAAAAGAAAAACAAAGAAGCAACAGTATTGACGTAACAAAGGTATTTGTAAAAAGCAGAAGAACCGAAAGATCCCCAGTACGAAAAAGAAAGGAGATGGAAAACTCAGACGAGCAAATAATGGTATTCTTAAGAGAAATGAATAAGAATATAGAAACAGCGAGGCAACAAAAAATTAAATACTACAATTAAACAGCAAATTAGAAGGAATTATCAAGCTACAAAAGGAAGAAATAAATGAGCTGAAACAAAATGAATTGAAGATGGAAAATAAGGTACAGAACTTAGTGAATAGAATCGAAGAACTAGAAAAAGCAGAAGAAAAAAGAGAAAAACTCAAGAAAAAAAATAACATTATCATCAAAGGAGCAAAATTGGAAAATAATAATAAAGAGATAGAAAAGTTCCTGTTGAGCAAGTTGGGAGTGGAAATTAAAGTCACAAATACATATAAGATAGGGAAAAATGAAGACTGGCAACATACTGTAGCTACAATAGACACGTGGGAAAATAAAAGGAACATCATGTTGAAAAAAAATAAGCTGATAGGTACAAAAATATTTATAGATAATGATTTAACAAAGGAGGATATGAGAATTCAAAAAGAAATACTTAAAAGGGCAAAAGAAGAAAAAGAGAATAATAGCATTACAAAAATGGGATACAGAAAACTCAAAATAGATAATGAATGGTACGAGTGGTGCAAAGACACAAATAAGCTAAAAAAAGGTAATGCGTCAAAAAACTATTAGAAGAAAACGAGAACACAAAACAGAAAACAAAGGCAAAAACGAAACGGAAACACAAAAGCAATAAACATAATAAAATTAGTACGTGGAATATAAGAACTTTACTAACAGCTGGTAAAATGATAGAAGTTAATTTAGAACTAGAAAAGTATAGAATACAAATAGCGGCATTGCAAGAAACCAGATGGAAAGGAGATGGACATATAAACAATAAAAACTTTACATTGTTATACTCAGGCGATAAAAAAACAAGGACAATACGGGGTAGCTTTCATGTTAATGCGAGAAATGAAGGAAGATATAATTCATTTTAAACCAATAAATGAAAGGTTAGCAACTCTACGAATAGCTTCAAAACCATTTAACATATCTCTGATAAATGCCTACGCCCCAACTGAAAACGCAAATAGCGAAGAAAAAGAAAAATTCTATGACACAATGGAAATGGAAATAGAAGATATAGCTAAGGAGGATATAATAATGATACTAGGAGACATGAATGCTCAAGTTGGAAAAGAAAACTACATCAGCGAAGTAGCAGGCAAGCACACAATACACAATAAAACAAACAATAACGGTCAAAGATTATGCAATTTCGCAGTAAAAACCAATATGATCATAAGTAGCACGAGACATGAACACCAATGGCAACACAAGGCAACATGGGTGTCAGCAGATCTTAAAAACTACACACAAATAGATCATATATTAATAAACAAAAGAAAGCAGACATCAATAAGAGACGTACGAACGTACAGAGGTGCCTGTGCCGATACTGATCACTACATGGTAACTGCCACGGTAAAGCAGAAAATAAGAAGGGCGGCAAAGACTACAAGCAAAATAACAGCATGGAACAAAAGAAAATTGAACAACGAAGAAAAAAGAAATGAATATGTAATAACGGTAGATGAGAAACTTTCGCACAAAGAGAAGAACGAAGAAAATATAGACAATGAATGGAATAAAATAAGGTCTAGCATAATACAAGCAGCAAAAGAAGAGTTAGGAAGTCAAAAAAAAGAACACACTAAAGAATGGTTCAATGAAGAATGCAGGGAAATATCTGCGAAAAAAACTAAAGCAAGAAATAAATGGATACAAACAAAGAACGAAAAATATAAAGAAGAATATGAGAAATTAAGAAAAGAGTGTAAAAGAATAATAAGACAAAATAAAAGAGAATGGATTGAGGAAAGCGTAATACGAATAGAGGATGAAAGAAAAAATAGAAATACAAAACGTTTCTATCAAAGAATCAAGAAGTAACAACACAAAAATAATGTGGAAACAAACAATATAAGAGATAAAAACGGAAAAATAACCGGAAATGAACAAGAAATTAAACTAGTTTGGGAAAAATACTTCAAGGAACTACTAACAGAGGAAAAGACTGATGAGAGTGAAAATGAGAAGGAAGAAAGAAATAAAGAAGACAAAAACGAAAATCAAAATGTAAGAGAACCAACACTTGAAGAAATAAAAAATGTAATAAAAAATAGCAAAAACGGAAAGGCACCAGGAGCGGATGGGATAGACATGGAACTTATAAAATATGGCGGTGAGATATTATACGAACAATTACACGCACTAATAATTAAAATATGTAAGGAAGAACGGATGCCAAAGGATTGGGAGGTAGGACGGATGATCATAATACACAAAAAAGGAGACCCTATGGAATGCAAAAACTACAGAGGTATAACATTATTAAATAACGCATATAAGATACTAGCGACAATTATACAAAAAAGACTGGCTACATATCAACAAGGCATAAAATCGGACAGTACCAATGTGGTTTCCTACAAGGGAAATCAACAGTAGACGCTATCCACACGTTAAAGCAAATTCTAGAAAAAGTACACAAAGCCAAAATAAATATAGATATACTATTTATTGACTTTCAGCAAGCTTTCGACTCGGTGAAAAGAGGGAAACTAAATGAAATACTAAGAAATTTAGAAGTGGAGCCAAAACTAAGAAGATTAATAAAAATGACCATGGAGAACTCAAAAATATGCGTAAAAACCAGAAAAGGAGACACTAACGAATTCTTAGTAAACAAAGGTGTAAGGCAAGGTGATTCACTCTCAGCAACATTGTTCAATTTAACTCTGGAATATGTAACCAGGAAAATAAACAAAAACTCAATAAGAATAAACGGTCGACAAATAATAGCGTATGCTGACGATGTAGTATTAATTACAAAAAGAAGAGAAATAATGGAAGAAATGGTAGAGGAAATAGTTATTGAAGGAGAGAAAGTGGGATTAAAACTAAACGCAAATAAAACAAAAATAATGAGATATGGAAAACAAACACAACAAGAAATGATAAAAATAGGAGGAATAGAATTTGAAGAAGTAGACAAATATAAATATTTAGGTGTCATGATTACGAACAAGGGAGACAGAGAAACAGAAATAAAAGAAAAAATATTTACAACAAATAAAGCATATCACATGCACAAAAAGCTATTAAAAAGTAAATTGCTAACAAGAACGACAAAAATGAAAATTTACAAAACAATAATAAAGCCAGTATTGATGTATGATGCTGAAACATTAACAATAACAAAAAAAGAAGAAGAACAACTAAGAATAGTAGAGAGAAAAATATTAAGGGATATACTAGGCCCAATTAAAGTGGACACAAATGAGTACCGGGCACGAATGAACTATGAATTATTACAAGAAATAGATGGTGAGGACATAGTAAAAACAATTAAGCAGCAAAGAGTAAAATGGTTAGGCCACATATGGAGAGCTGGAACAGAAGAAATGATACACTCCATACTGCAATGGGACCCTGGATCAAAGAGAAGAGGAAGACCAAGGTCAACGTGGCTCAAGGAACTAAAGGAGGACCTTCAAAACGCTGGAATTACAAATTGGAAGACGAAAACAAATGATAGGAAACTATGGAGAAGCATAAGTCAGATGATATGAAAAGAAAATTAAGGGATTGATCCTCCCTAAAACGTAAAGGATCTAGAGAGCTCTATGAGCGGCGCAACCCCACTTGGGGTGTTAAGCCACCATATATATATATATATATATATATATATATATATATATATATATATATATATATATATATATATATATATATATATATATATATTACTTAAACAAATAAATTAAGTAATAATACGAGTATATAATTAGGTTTTCCTACAATTGTGCGATTTCTTTGTTATTACGTAACTATAATTGCCTTGGTTACGTATGGAAAGTAGATAAATGCAGACCAAGTGCGTTTCCGAAAGCAAAGAAACACTAGTGCGGAAAGTGCTTCATTACGCAACTGTAAAAAAAGTTTCTTTGAGAGCGATTTAAATTTCGCGCCAAGCGCGTAATTCATATTTTGGCCACATACGCTTATGGAAGAAAAAGATGCAGTGAGCCAGCGCTAGTAAATATGCAGTAGTATATTTTGACGTTTATAAACATAACCTTAAATTGCAGTATATCTAATCTGTACACCACTAATAAAAAGAACAGAACAAAGTAAAATATTTCGATAAATGGTTTTAAGTAAGTGAAATACATAATATTTATTGTGTGTGTATATTATTAACATAGTTGTTACAGTTGCTAATATTGACATAATGTAAAGTGGAAACTTTTGTATTGTCTAAAGAAACATTGATTTCTTCCGTACCTGTTCATATTATTAAGAGTAATATTATTGACAACAATTTCGGTGGCTTTAGAAGTACCAGCAGCAGGTTGATTGTCATTGTCGGAAATTGATGCAACGTAGCTTGATCCGGAACTTCAATTATCTTTGGAGGTATTTATGATAAAGAAGAATCACTCACTGTACTATTCCAATCTAGACGATTTTGAAGAAATTATCTTGACGTTAGTAAAATATTTTTAAATAATGTAGAACAATGTTCAAGCAATCTACAAACAAACCATAGCAACGTCGTAAAACATCGTTCTCGTGTAATATCATTAAAATTTTATAAATTTTGATAATATTTTAGTGATTTACTAAATCGCACAGTTGTAGGAAAAATGTTGTTTATAACACGTGCTGAAAAAGGTTACGCAAGCCTCGTGCGTTAAATTCTGCACTTGTACGTAAGAATTTTTATTTTCCGGCACTTGTTATAAAAATAACTATTTTTTGTATATTTTATATGACTTTTGTAACATGTTTGAGTCCAAATTTTGTTCAATGTTATGTATTACCCAAGCTAGTAAATAAATATATTATTATTATTATTATAAAATAAATATTTGATATATAAATTATTTTATTAGATTGTAAATATACATATGTAAAATAGTAACATAGGTACATAATATTAATGCATTACAAATCATAATTGTACGAAAATAAAATAAAACTTTTTTATATAGATAAATCCAACACCACTAATTTCACATTGTATTTTTTTAATTTTTAGTCTACGTATAAGTTGATTTAGCTCTAGTTATATTTAATTTATAACTAAAAGTAAAGATTATCTTTCCATTATTGTGAATTGCACGTAGTACTGTATTTTTGGAATGTTTAATTTCAGAATATTTTAAGTGCCAATCATATTCCACTGATTCTATATCTAATAAAAATTCTATCTCTGTTGAGTACCGATTTGCAGAATTGAAAAGTTTTAATTCACATTTATAATTTTTTGTTTCACTTTTTGGTAGATTAGAAATAATTTTGAAATGTATAACAGAATCTTCCAAAGAAGTTGTAAAATTGTAATTTGTAACAAATAGTGCATCATACCCTGATAAACAGCCCTCATACGTCATATTTACACGCATTCCAACAGCACCAGTACTACCCTGCAATAATTCAATAATTTTGTTTTCACAATGCTGTGAAATAACATGATCCATTAGACTTGTTGGACTTGATATTTTGTAATCACATTTTGCTGTATATTTACAACACTGATTTGTAAATTTGCAGGACCATATTTCATGTTTTGGTACATTCATAGAATAATCTTTATAGAGGCATCCTTTACTGTCAAATTTACAAACTTCTAATTTCTTTCTATTACAATTCAAGCAGAAATAACCATCATCACAAAGAAATATTTTAGATTCTGTACCATTCGTAGAGCATTGTAAACAGTTTTTATTTTTTAAAGATATTTTTATGGAACAAATAACTTTTTGTATATCTCTAGCAACCCTTAATAAAGAATTTATGTCAATCTCAATAACATTGTTTCTAGATAATAATAATATCTCATTTGTTTGAACATCATTTTTCATCGTAATATTGTTGCTGTTGTCTCCAGCCTTCAACTTATATGTAAAGAGTGATGCAAATTTTGGGTTCCCAATAAATCGCACACAAAACCATAATTTAGCTGCACCAACATTGCACTTCACTTGAACTAGAAACAAAAAGTTGAGCATTTCTAACAATAGACAATGTTCATTTGAACTTGTAATAGTCGGTTGAAATGAATATGGGTGTTTTGCAATTAAATTATTATGCTCTTCCTCAAAATGCTGTTTTAGACTTACTGATTTGCCCTCCCAGATACATCTGTCAAAAGCACTCAATGGACATTCATACAGCCGGTGTTGACAGTTTTTTTCATGGCTAGCTATATTAGAAAATTCCAGTTTTTCGCTACAGCCGTTCTTCTTATGGCGACATGGAAATTGAATTAGCGATGCTAAGTATTCGTACACTTCGTTTCTTGTACTGGACTGGTCGTCGTACTCATTCGGCAAAGCACAATTACCACATATGTTGTCCCCGTTGGTTCTCAACGAAACTGGAGATGTTGATAAGTATCCTTCGCACGAAGAACACTTTAATTTTTGTAAAATACTGTCTGATATTTCTAACATTTCTGTATTACTTTAACTACGTGTTTAGCGAAATGTCGAACAATTTTTGACAATCGGTTATCTATTTGAGATAAATTTGTAGTTGATTACATGAAGACAAGATTAGATATCAATATAGGTAAATAATATATTATACATGAAATTATTAAAAAGAGAAGTTAAATGTAATCTCTACGTGTACAGCTGGTACTGCATGTATCTTGTTACTAAAAATTTTACAATGAAATAAACACTGCTTTAGATTGGTGTAGAACAAGGGTCGGCAAACTTTAGAGTCAGAAGAGCCAAACATGTCCCTCATAATGATTTTAAAAATTTTCGAGTGCCTTAAATATATTTTTGCAAATAAGGTTTATCCATTGTTTTCCTGTTTTTTAGACAATATGTAAAATATAACAAGACGAATATTATTTTAATGAAAAACTTAAATAACAATAACAACATCTGGGATATAAAATCTCGAGAAACAATAAGGAGACTATATGTTCGCATTTTGACTCTAGCGCAGGCTTACTACGCATCATTTTCCGCTCTGTTGTAAGCACTGTAGACTCGGTTCGCGAAAATATTGTATTTTTAATATAAGCTTTAATTTTTTTATAAATAAATATATAGTACTTTTATCATAATCACAATAAGCAATTTTCGAATGGATTACTGATGTTATAAATATGTTCTCTTGTTTTGATGAAGTAGAAATATATTTGTTTGTTACTTCTTGTGATCTAATTTGAATAAAGTAAAATTTCTACCAGTTTTTATTTAATTGTGTAGAACCTTGACAAAGAGAAATAAAAATATGTCGCTACTATCGCTTGTACCATCTGTAATCAAAATATTGTTATATGAATAACAATTCATTTAAATTAAAATGCAGTAAGTATTTTACTGGTAAAGTATACTGTTTAGCTTGTATGAAAGGATCTATAAATACAAATAAAAATAAAATGGTGTGTCAGGGTGGCGAAGTTTGGCGAAGATCAATTGCGAGATGAATAGGTATAAACGTTCAGTGCATGTTTTAAGATTTCATGCCATTTAATGGAATATAGCGTGACATCTTTACGTTTGCGTCCTTATACTGTCTCTTCTATATATAGGGTCCATTAAATCGTAATACAAGAAGATAGGTATGCAGCAAATAATATTCTGCTGTTGTATGTATATTATCATTGGAATTATTTTTGAATTAACTTACGTGGTTTTAATATTTAATTTTCAAAACGCTTAATGAATATTGTGACGACAGATTTCGTTCTCTTTTAAAAGCACAAATGTATATATATATATATATATATATATATATATATATATATTTAAAGTAACGATGAATTTTATTTTAAAATTGAATAACTACATACAAAGAAAATAACAATAATACTTGATCACAGTACAGTTTATGCAAACTCAAATTGAATAAATTATATTGGCACTTTTCTTGCTTTAATTTTGGCAAAGTTATCTATTATATTTTGGTCAATGACGTGCTCAATAGCAATTATTGTTAATCCAGATAGCCTTTCTTGATGTAATGCCAATCTTAAGTAATTTTTAATAATTTTATGTTTGAAAAATTAACGATCTGCCTGCAACTGTTACCGAATTGTCAATAATATTATTATGGCATTTATTTGTCACAAATGTAATTTAGTAATTGCAGAGGTGACATTTTAATTTAAATAACATGATTCAAGAGAATTAGCTGTTAAAATGGCGATTTGAATTCAAGTAATTCTTTGTATTTATTGAAAACATAAAAAACAATTACAAATTAAAAATTTCTAACTTACCGCGAAAAGTGCCGCCCCTTAAAAAGTGTCATATATATAATTGGTGATTAAATTAGTAAAAACAAATATAAATTTAATCATCTATAAAATAATTTTAAATAATAATATAATTCAAAGAGGTATTCCGCAATGTTTTAATTAGTAGATTTGACATGTAATACTAGTTTTACGTAATTTTATGCTGTCCTGTTCATTTTACGGTATAAACTGGAGTGTTCAGAATTAAAAATTACATACAAAACTATTTTCTTTGTAAGTTTATGACGAAGATACGTTCCTTATCCGAATAGACATTCAGTATTAAGCTTACTTATTATTATTATTACAGAATATAAACAAAATTATATTATTTAAACATGTTTTTAAAATTGGAGTGGTATTTATCATAAAAGATAAAAGTTATGACTGTTGCTTTTTAACAGAAATTTTAAAATTACTTTTTAAATTGTGGACAAACCAGAAACATAAAAATGAAAAATAGTCTTTTTATCTAATTTTTAGTTTTAAATAACTTTACACAGTTTTTGCCGTAAAATAAATAGCAGGACAGCAGGAAATTGCATAACACAAATATCAGATGGTAAATCTGTATATAACCGTTACAACTCGATATATTATCTTCTCTTCTACAATTTCCTCTTAATTTGAAAAATAGAACAATGTATATTCAATTACCTTATATTATTGTAATTGTTTCCGGTTTGTAGTTAGTTTCTTAACGCAAAGTAATTTTAATCTTTTATGCATTGTAATATGATTGTAGATATAATACAATATATAATCTGTGTTTATAAGACAGCGTGGAGACAGCGACTAATCAAATAATCACTTATCCAATTAAACGTAGCAAAGTTAGAAGAACATAGTAGCTATAGACCTCCAAAATTACCAATTATCACATTTTGCATTTTGAGCGTGCGGCGAGTTCATCGCTTGGAAACCACCCTATTTGCCTCTGAAATTAGGTAAATCAGTATTCCGCACGGCAGACAATCCGTGTCTAATTCGCGGTTAGTCCATCTTCATGCGGCGCGTCACGATCGTCGCTTAATTAACAGTAATTCTGTCAGTGGTGGTAGCGGTGCCACCCCTGCGGCGACAGCTCGAGCGAGGACAGTGCGTCGCGGCGCGGCGCCTGCATTGACAATATGCTGTTTCGCCACGTGCGTATTTGTCGTGTTATTTTGTCCAAGTAAAGCAAGTTGTATTGTAGCATTGTTTACCAACATAAGAAAATATACTTTCAGTAAAAAATTCATAAACTAATATGAAAAATTAGGTTAATTTAAATTTTAATATTAAAATAACGAAAAAAAATTTATTACTACAAGAATTAAAAAAATACAAAATAACAATTAGCAAAGCAAATAAACAAAAATTAATATCTCCAATTAATTGCTCTATTACATTTCCATTTAAGATGATCATCACAAATTTTGAGTTAAAAATCACCTATAAATTTTAAATACTATCCTACTTATGCGAGGAAGACAAATATAAGACATTTTGAGACACAATCGTATCATAACTATAATATGTATTTTGCTCTTGGGACATGGGATGAATACGCCCGGGACAACATCTACACTCTACAGCTCTACTCAACTTCCGTGACAGGACCAGGGGTGAACAATAAGCCTCTGAGGTATTGTTCGGAAAGCGATCGCTTAGATGAAATCTATTTTAAGAAATTTACAAGTTCAAGTTTTCAATTTAAAATAAAACTATATTAATGAAAATTTGTGCACTTAAATGTAAGACAATAGCAAAGTTAAAATAAATATATTCTTTCTTTTTATCTTTCAGTAAAATATCTGTCATAAAACTAATTTCTTGAAACATTTTAAGGATTACAACTATTACAACAAAGGAAGTCCTAATAAAAATCCACGTAAAAACTTTTATATTCAAGTAAAATACCTCACACAAGTCTTTACCTCCGCGAACGATTATTTTACGTCAAATCCCTTTATATCATCGATATCAGCAGAGCAACGACTACGAAGGAGCACTTTACTACCGCGATGAGACCTTATGGTCGCTTGTCTCGTGATGTCGTGATGTCACCACAGGATACTACTGTCATCACTTCCGCTGTTACTGACGCATCAACAATTTGCTGACATATCATACAAAACATGTCTTTGGCGTGTGGAGCTTTTGTTTCTTCAAAATGGCGGATGCTTTAACCATATCAACAATGGAGATAACACACAAAGGAAGCTTTAAGTCAACATAAAAACTATTGTGTTTTATATCTTTAATTCATAACAACGATAAAAATGAATGCAGAGAGACACAAATAATGTTTACTATACCAAATATCTACATGCCTGTGGGTACAAATTAATAGAATTACTTATTATATGACGATGAATAAATTGATGATAGATGAAGATGACGCTATTTTATACCACTTCTGAGGTATTAACGTGCTATGTAATATTAAAATGAGGGTGAAACAATAATTATACAAACTGTATATGTATAGTCAGGGCGTGTGATGATATGGCGTGAACCAGATGTAGGTGTACACGCCGCGTCAGGTGAGTCAGGTGACTCAGGTAAATTAATCAGCCGTCTCCTGTAAATAAAGGTGAGTTTGAGACATAAAGCTCAGTGAGAGTGTCATCGCAGAGTCACGCACATCAATCCCCACCATTGGGGCGCTGCAGGTTAATTAGATTGGAATTATCAATGATATACCTCCTCCAGAGGCAGGATAGGAACTCGGGCTAACAGATAGGCCGTTGGGTTCACCGACACAGCTCACTACCAACTGTAGTGAACACCGATGGGTTGGCTACACCTATCACCGTCTAACCGACAGGATATTGTAGCGCCGTTGCCACCAGCCTTCCCCACATATGGGAAGCCAGCGGATCAACTCATATAGAGTTCGGCAACACCTATCGCTACCAGAAGGCAGGATATTGTCACACCGTTGCCACCAGCCTTCCCCAGGTACAGGAAGCCAGCGGGTTAACTCACGTAGGGCGACACCTATGATAGTACCAGTATCATAATGACGCACCGTTGCCCCCCGAAAGGGTTGGTTCCGTGTCGCTCACTAAGAACACCGTTGACTCAACGACGCAAGACAGCGAATTGAGGTGACATGAGCCCCTCCAGGGCTCTATGTCCGGTGGCACTGAGTTCTCTAGGTAGTGTTTTAAGTAGAGCCCCAGTACATACACACATCGTGCACACAGCGTGACGCCACCTCCAGTGACGCTCACATTATAATTCATGCATGATACGTAGAACTCAATGATTGACAAACTCACCGATAGATAGAAGCTCTCAGGTAATCCAGAGTACACTAATTGATTAATCAGACACTTAATCACAAGTTTATATCAAAGCTAACACTGCACTGCACAACTGAACTGTACAAAACAAGGCCAATACTTCGAATGATGCCAGGCTAGTTCAGGGTGCGTCTTTGCAGCCCTTAGGAATGTTTACATAAACACATGTGTGCAGTTATCGCTCGAGACGCATGTAAATGTCCCTAAGTCAAGTGGTTTTATGGCTTGGGTCAGATTTCAGACGCTACGGCCCACACAAACTTTCGTGAGAAAGTTTGGTATTTTTAACGAAACTAAATAACCCGAAAAGTAAACTAGAAGAATATAATTAAATAAAAATCGTCTTGTAACATTCGACCATCCTGACTAAACCTCGTCCTCGAGGTTCGAATCAGAAACCCCTAGTACGTCATCTTCGGAAACACAACTGTCAGTTGAGTCGGAATCTGATAAGCCTCCAATTGGAATCCAAGGTTTCATTTGGTCGACCGCAACAACATTACTGTACTTCGCTCGTTTGCTCCTGGTAGAGCCAGACATATCTTCAACTACATACCGATCCTTTGGTAATACTTTTTTAACTGTAAATGGTCCACTGTACAGAGGTATAAGTTTCTTACTCGTTCCTTCACCTGTAGTTTGTTTCTTAATAACAATTAAATCGCCTTCAAAATAATTTTTCGGTGATGCTCTTTTTCTATCGTAACGTTCTTTCATTTTCCTTTGATTTTCCACTAATTTATTCGCTACATCTTGTCTCATCTGATTTAAATTTTCAATTACTGGTCGCTGATTCTAAATTTCATTTGTTAAAGATGTGTCTGCTGGTGCTCTTGGTTTAAAACCCATTAGTAATTCGCTTGGTGTTTTCCCAGTTGCTACGCTGACAGTATTATTAATTGAAAATTGAATATTGCTAATTTTCTTATCCCATATATTATCATCTGAAGATGAAGAAGCAAGCGCTGTTAGCGTTGTCCAATTCGCTCTTTCAACTTGTCCGTTGGCTTGCGGTGTTGCTACAGCATTCAAAATATGTTTAATACCAAACTGTTCGCAAAATTTCTTAAATTTGTGACTCGTGAACGCGGTTCCTCTGTCGGAAATAATTCTTGTGGATGCACCGAAAATTTCAAATAAATTTTCTAATGTTTTAACAACATATTTACACTTTGTATTACGAACTGCTTTGATGTAGATATATTTTGTGAACGCGTCAATTGCTATAAATAATTGTGTATTCCCGCTAGAACTTTTGTTAAATGGTCCCATGTGATCGACGTGGATTGTGTGAAACGGTACGGCCACTTTTTCAATGGGGTTCAAGAATCCGGGTTGTTTCCCGCGCGGCTGTTTATGAAATAAACAAGGTATACAACAGTCTATGTATCTCGTCACGTACTTTCTCATACTAGGAAACCAATATGTTTCGCATAATTTTTGCAATGTTTTATCTATGCCAAAATGTCCGAAGTCATCGTGTGATGCACGTACAACTTGTTGTCGCTGCCCTCGAGGCACGACCCACTGAATTCCTGATGCTGTTATTCTATAAACACGTCCTTCTTTTAAACAATAGTCCTTATAAATTTGCCGTTCATAATCCGTCGTCGGTGGTTTTGAAAGAATGTCGTGAATAAGTTTAATTTTTTCGTCTGTCAATTGTCCTGCCAAAATCCAATCGTCAACTTCGATTCTAAAAATGCCTAAATCCTCCATTGGTTCTGAATGTGCAGGATTCCTGATAAGTGCGTCAACGTGCGCCATTTTTACTCCAGCTCTATATTCTACTGTGAATTTATATTCTTGAAGTTGCAGCCACCATCGTCCTATTCTTGGAATTAAATCTCTTTTTGTGCTCACTGTCCGTAATGCGTTACAATCCGTTACTACTTTAAATTCGATACCTAATAAATAAACTCTAAACTTCTTCAATGATTCTACAACGGCTAGTGTTTCTAATTCATAAGAATGATACTTCATTTCGTGTCCATTTGTCTGTCTACTATAATAAGCTACCGGTTGCAATTTTCCATTTTCTTGCTTCTGCAATAAAATTCCTCCTAATCCGATTTGACTAGCGTCAGTGTGAACTTCCGTTTCCGCAGTACTTTGGTACAGGGCAAGTAATGGTCGTTCTGTTAAAAAGTTCTTTAATTTTGAAAATGCATCGTCCTGTTCATTTTCCCATTTCCATACTTGATCCTTTTTGACGAGATTGGTTAGGGGTCTCGCTATTGTTGCATAATTTTTAATAAATTGTCTAAAATAGCCTGTTAATCCAATAAATTGTCGAATATGATGAATGTTTTCCGGCTTTCTAAAATTTTTAACACATTGAATTTTCTCAGATCCCGGTCGTACACCGTTACAATTAATTTCAAAACCTAGATAATTAATAGATGTTTGGAAAAAGTAACATTTCTTCTAATTTAAAGTTAAATTATGTTCCTTGAAAATTTTCAATAACGTTTCGAGTCGAGTAATTCCTATTTCAAAAGTTGGTGCAGGGCTAAGTACATCATCTAAATACGCCATTGCGATAGAGTTACGTAACGAGCCTAAAATTTTATTAACCATGCGCTGAAACACTCCAGGTGCGTTTGTAAGTCCAATTATTGCAGCAATATCTTGAATATTGTCGGGTACTATTCGAAAAGATACCGTTGCTTTTACTTCTTGGATTTGTACTTCTTGATTTATTGCCTCGCCAAGTGTTGTTACACTACCATGTCCAAATCCTTTAATAAAACTTGTTCGCGTTTTATTAAAATCTATGCCGAGTTTTACCGCTATCGAATATTTTAACGTATTACAATTTGCACCGAAGTCAATAAACGCACGAATATCGCGATCATTGAGTTTTACGTCGTGAAAATATTTTTGTTCAGATCTTACCTTATCGCTGATTACATGTACCGTATGATCAGCCCTTCTTTCTGGGAATTGATACCTCTTTTCGTGTATGTTGCGGTTATTTTCTTGGAGTCTGACCTTTTTCGGGCAGGCTCTGGTGAAGTGCCCGGTGTCGCCGCATGAAAAACATGACAGTTTTCCCCGCCCCTCTCTGTTGTGTCGTAAATCAGCTGGTCGGATGTTTCTCGGAGCCGATGGGAAAAATTTCTGCCTGGCGTGGTGTTGAATATGACCGCGGGTGGGTTCGTCTTTAAATGTTTTTAAAAACGATAACAATGATTCCGGCGTCTGGTGTTTACCGGCTCTAGCTGCAGCGACTAAATTTTTATCATGTATCCCACCAAGGATACAAGATACGGCTTTTACACCCGTTGTTTCACATGAATTTAGTAGCGCTAATTTTTCGTAAAAATATTTGAGCATCGGCTCGTCTGGACGCTTTTGTCGACTCATCATCGCTGAAATTAATTCATGGTAGTCCCGCTCGCTTGGAAATGCTTCACTCAGCATCACTTTCCATTGTTCCCAAGTGTGGTTGATACTCATTAATCCTCGATACCAGGTATTCGCGTAACCCTTTAACTTCGAGGTGACGTTGAATACAGTAGTTTGCTCACTCCAATTATAAATCTCGCGCAATTCTTCTACTTTTTTGAGCCACTTCTCCATAGGCAGAGTGCTATCCGCGGGATCAAAAATGGGTAAAACCTCCGTACCTGCAGTATGATTGGGAGGATTCGCCATGCGCGACTGCATTTCATTCATATTTTCAGCAAATTTTACCATAAGTTCCGTAATTTGCTGCAGATTATCGTTACCGGAAGTAGTTATTTGACTACTTTCTCGACGCTCAGGTAAACTAGTGCTAGGAACAGATTCGTCCTGAGCACGAAGACCACGACGTGAACCACGAGAAGACATATTTGTACAAATTTCAACAAGTAAATCAGATCTATTCTGATTAATTTTATTCTGATCGACTTTGTTCTGATCAACTTTGTTCTGATCAACTTTGTTCTGATCCCACTTTGTTCTGATCCCACTTTGTTCTGATCAACTTTGTTCTGATCCCACTTCTGAGTTATTATATGACGATGAATAAATTGATGATAGATGAAGATGACGCTATTTTATACCACTTCTGAGGTATTAACGTGGTATGTAATATTAAAATGAGGGTGAAACAATAATTATACAAACTGTATATGTATTGTCAGGGCGTGTGATGATATGGTGTGAACCAGATGTAGGTGTACACGCCGCGTCAGGTGAGTCAGGTGACTCAGGTAAATTAATCAGCCGTCTCCTGTAAATAAAGGTGAGTTTGAGACATAAAGCTCAGTGAGAGTGTCATCGCAGAGTCACGCACATCAATCCCCACCATTGGGGCGCTGCAGGTTAATTAGATTGGAATTATCAATGATATACCTCCTCCAGAGGCAGGATAGGAACTCGGGCTAACAGATAGGCCGTTGGGTTCACCGACACAGCTCACTACCAACTGTAGTGAACACCTATCGCTACACCTATCGCTACCAGAAGGCAGGATATTGTCACACCGTTGCCACCAGCCTTCCCCAGGTACAGGAAGCCAGCGGGTTAACTCACGTAGGGCGACACCTATGATAGTACCAGTATCATAATGACGCACCGTTGCCCCCCGAAAGGGTTGGTTCCGTGTCGCTCACTAAGAACACCGTTGACTCAACGACGCAAGACAGCGAATTGAGGTGACATGAGCCCCTCCAGGGCTCTATGTCCGGTGGCACTGAGTTCTCTAGGTAGTGTTTTAAGTAGAGCCCCAGTACATACACACATCGTGCACACAGCGTGACGCCACCTCCAGTGACGCTCACATTATAATTCATGCATGATACGTAGAACTCAATGATTGACAAACTCACCGATAGATAGAAGCTCTCAGGTAATCCAGAGTACACTAATTGATTAATCAGACACTTAATCACAAGTTTATATCAAAGCTAACACAGCACTGCACAACTGAACTGTACAAAACAAGGCCAATACTTCGAATGATGCCAGGCTAGTTCAGGGTGCGTCTTTGCAGCCCTTAGGAATGTTTACATAAACACATGTGTGCAGTTATCGCTCGAGACGCATGTAAATGTCCCTAAGTCAAGTGGTTTTATGGCTTGGGTCAGATTTCAGACGCTACGGCCCACACAAACTTTCGTGAGAAAGTTTGGTATTTTTAACGAAACTAAATAACCCGAAAAGTAAACTAGAAGAATATAATTAAATAAAAATCGTCTTGTAACATACTGCATAAAATTAGAAAGATTAGAAGCCGGCAGTTACAAATATGTATAAAATCGGTTACTAGTAAGTAATTGTCTATTCACAAAACAAAATATTAATAAATATATGTAAAAATTACATAGAAGTAACGATCTAATACATTCCAGTAAATGATAGAGATTTATGTAACTGAATTAATTCACAAGGTCTAGTTTACTTTGGTGAATGATTCAGATAAATAGTTCGTCTAGTTTGTTTAATTTGCGATCCGTGCAGGTCAATTCTCATTCACAGAGCCTGCGGAAAAGTAAAAAATGTACTGTGGTAATAGTTCTCAAGGAGTACCAAAATAATACGAGTAATTACGAATTCATTTATTTCACACCATAATTTAAAATTTTAAATAATACATTAATCGATCATAATATTACTTTATGTATTTATTTTATTTATCCTACACTGTACAGAAGAAACTCCCAATGGCAGCATAAGGGCTCATCGATCCGAAATGTTTTCCCAAAAGGAAATTACATGACAATTAATAATGCAGTCTAATCAATAATTTTGCATACGATTATTTCTTAAAAATCCTCTGTGTTAAATTTGCTACCCCTTAATAATAAAATTAAAATATATCTGCAGCATATATTTTAATTTGGTCCGAGTTCTTCACAGAGTTGTGATTCACAGCTAAAGTTGAATTGTCTTCTCCTCTGCTGGTACTTGTAGTTGGAATGCTGCCGTCGCGGGCATCCAAAAGCACTTCATTGTGAGAGGCTGCAGCTCGGCTGATGTAGCCGACCTTTCGGTGTTGACGTTGGCTTGTAGGAAGCGTCGTGTACGTGGTAAGCATATTCGTCACGATGCACGAGGATTGTATAACTACGACATTGGAATTTGTTAACTCTGCATTTTTGGCACTGTGTTATCGTAGGTCTTGTATTAGTGGTTTGTTTACTGACATCTTAGGAACAGAGACGGATTCAGATTTTTGTAACTGCCTAGTTTTTATTACGTTTTCTTAGACTACTTCGTTGGATATAATTCTTCGATTTTCGAAAACAGCACGAGCGTGGGCGATCTCTACTGCTACTTCGTTGACTTCAACTTCCTCGACTACTACTACATTGACAACTGTATGCCTTACTGCAATAGCGATGTCCGTACTCCGTACGCTGCTATACTAGTAACAATGCTTCAAAAATAACTGTGCTAATTTTCAGTGACGATTTTACAAATTTGGAGGCCTAAGGCGGAAGGAAATTAGAGGCCAGTGGGGGAGGGGGGATTATATGCCATATAAAGGTATCCAGAAGAGAAAAATTTGTACATAAATGTAAATATAATATATATTTATATTTTAAAAATCATAAAATGCAAATAGTCACGTAACGAAAAATTTTTTAAAAATTCACCTACACAGGATTAAAATTTTTTTTATTATTCAGTCAGTACCTACATGAAGCTAAAATCACAGTCTCATACTATAATAATATAAAATTAAAAAATTATTATAAAATGTAAAATTTACATTAATGCAATTTCTTTTTTCTGGATTTTTCTTCAGCGAACTTTGAAATTACATCATTACAATCAATGGATTTCAAAATCTCTGCCTCTATATTTAATCTGACTAGTGATTGCAATTGCTCTTGGGACATGGTCGAGCGTAGATAATTTTTTACTCTTTTTAAGCATGAAAAAGATCTTTCAGCGGACGCATTTGATAAAGGATGCGTTAAATTTATTTGTAGAAGAATCATTATATTTGGAAATTTTGCTTGTAATCTATTTTTAATAATTAATATATATTTATTTCTTGAACGTCGCTCGTACTGAGGGATTGTGTGGAGTAGCCTGCACAATTTGCGCTATGCGACGACGCGACGCTACGTTCTACAGCTACAGCCACAACGCGACTACACAGTGCTACAACATGTACATGTACTTAGGTATAATATATATCTAAAATACAAAACAATTCGTTGCATATTATTTTTTTATATATAAAAATTCTAATTTGTATTAGGCCGAATTTTTATGAGGCCGGTAAAAATCGGAGGCCTTAGGCGTTCGCCTCACCCGCCTTATGGCAAAACCGGCCCTGCTAATTTTTGATACTGGCAACTCAGGAATAGAAGTTGAAGTCGTAGTCTTGTTCTAGCGTCAGTTTCTCGATCTTATAGCGTTTAATAAAATAGTATCTCGAGCTCTTAAATTATATTACCTCTCGCCACGTACTTGAAGTTATAAATGCTGTATCTTAAACATTCTCCCTTGCCATATCGATTATTACTGAAGTCCTACGAAATTTAAACTAACTATACATTACTTCTTTAGTTTTATCTACTACACGATGAATGTCAGAAGTCGCACATTGTTCCGTTTGGATCCCCTAGTGGAGATCGAATGCATAACAAGGTACTACACAGTTACCATTCATACTACCTCCCGAAGCTAAAATTCATGAAACTTCTGCTGTAAAACTGATGTTCAAGACTGGTGGACTTTCGACTGGAAACCCAGGCCGTATTTCGTCCTATGAAGGCGTAGAACAGCACTTCACTCGAATACACTACTAGGGTGTCTACTTCCTATGATGAAATAATTTGTAAAATTTTAAACCGCAAAACATTACTATTTTATATGGCCGAAATACATACATACTTATTAAACAACTTCAAGCTGATTGTTCGCCTTTAGTAACTAAATTGAATAGTAAATCCATTTATAAATAAGACATCTAACAATTAATTAGCATTACTAAATGCTACCTACTGCGCCATTATAACATGTCAAGATAGTCAATACGAGAACTTATTTTTACCACTGATTGTTGATATTCTGAAATTGGATAATATATCTTGATAATTGTCCTTAGAAGCAATAAATATTTTAATGAAAACTAACATAAAACCAAGACAACAATAAACAACAAATAACAAATTAATAACATCATATACTTGGGCTGGACTCCCTCGAATAATCTTACTCAAGAATCATAACTACCGACAATTTACGAACTATCCTTACTTAAACTATGTAACGCGACAGTTGTCTAGTATGAATGAAAATATTTAATTACGGACCTACGTTGTGTTTACCTACGTTGTGTTTTAAATATCGAAGAATGTAACCCTTAAAATGTTCGTAATACGAAGTAGCTGTTCAATAGTGGAGGAATATAGGAAGGGTTCAATTAAATGAAAGAATTAAATTCCTTCCAAAAGACATGACTGTGACGTCATATCTTGTGCATTTATTGAAACTAAAATCATATAGAAAATATGGTTTATTATTTGAATTTTGAACGAACAGTGTTAGTTGTACACAAAGTTCTGTCGTGGAATATGTATTAAAATAGCTCTCTGGTATTCACCTTACGTAAGTGGGAAACCACGACAAAAAACCCAAACAGAGAGAAAACCATCATCCAAATATGATCAAAATAACTCAGAATGTTTCTTATGCAAGCAAAGTTACACATTTTATATAATTCATTCAAAATATTACAAAAGTAATACTTCCAGAGTCATCACAATAATTTGTCAATGTAGCAATACATTTGTTTAAGCATTATTAAATCGGTGGATCAGTATTATTGAAATTGTTGTAATTATAAGTTATCCCTGAGGCAACGACGAATGAAGAGTTTTCTTTTATAGATAACCAATGTTCATTCATGGGTAGTTTCCTTATAGGTAACCAATGCCCATCTGGGTGGTTTCATTCGTACGGTAACCAATGCCCAGTGTTGTGTCGTTTTTGTATAAACAATTATCAAGAAATACATGATCAGTGAAATTGCATTAATAATAAATAAAATAAATAAATATATCATCACGCCTTCTACCCATTGCTGGGTGTGGCACTCTGCTAAAGCAGATCTCGGTAAGTGATATATTTTTGCGCGTGAAGTGCGGTTACCAGTCGTCAAATCACGGCCCCCAAACATGTTAGTGGTGGAGGAGCCACAGGGATAGCTTTTTCAAATTATGAAAATTTGCATTAATAATTCATATTTATATCATTGTGACTGTCTTTCAGTATTAAATAATACTCAAATGCATTATTCAACATAGTAGCAGCTTCCAAGTAAAATTGCATTGTTACTCTGACCAGTACCAATAACAATCTATTACTGATTCATATTATTAAGTCAGAAGTTCATTGAAATGTGTATTTGGTATTGTAAGTTTCACCAGCAGCCTGGCCGAGTCAAAAGCGCTTGATGGAGGTAGAGAAAGGAAACCAGCAGCCTGGCCGAGCCAAAAGCGCTTGATGGAGGAAAATAATATTCACCAGCAGCCTGGCCGAAACAAAAGCGCTTGGTGGAGGTATGGAATGAACACCAGCAGCCTGGCCTTACTAACATAGAGTCAGCGTGGAAACACCGAGGCGTCTCCTCAATTGAACGTGGAGACACCGGAGCGTCTCCTCGATTGAGGCAAAAATCGCAGCTTATATTCCAAGATCTCCCACTTATTCCTCCTGAAGAACTAGGGCTCCACGTGGACTCAGGTTCACCCCCTCTCGACCGGTGATGTCGGCGGTGATTGACCTGGGTGCTGAGACAGCATCATTGATATCTTTGTTATTTGATGACGTCGGCTTCTGAGCTCTAGAAAAAAGAATCCGGAACACATATGCACCTATGCAAGTGCGTAAATTCTTAAAACACTGTATCGAGAAGTTTATTTTACACACACGATCTCCACATGTTTATGTTTAGGTTAGCTGTTTAACGCGTCTCTCAGCTGCCGGCGTTGACCCATATCTGCCACTAAAATACAATCCGTACTGATAACTTCTCTATCTGTCGAAATTTCATTGTAAAAATTACACAAAAATTCTACTAGTTATGGTCGTACCATTGTGCAATAATTAATAAATAAAATAAAATTAATATAGACGTGTACCGTCTCAACTATGACATTTATATTAAATAAATGCTAGATCGCAATCATTTCGCGGAATATGATAAGTGCATCAAACACTCGCACATATTTCAAATGTGAATTTTATGACATGTCTTAAAGAGTCAAGCTAATCAATAATTTTACATACGATCGTTCCTTACTAATCTTACATCTCCCGCCTTTTTGTTTGTTACATTATTGTAAATAAAACCAGAAATACAATATTTATATGATTGATCATCATCAGCTCTATAAATAAGTAACAATATATATATATATATATATATATATATATATATATATATATATATATATATATATATACGAGTATATATGGAATTACCAAAAAATTAAGAGTAAAAAAGTAGCAAAAACAGAATATGAAATATTTACCAAAATATAAAGATTAAAATTATCATAAAACAAAAACGAATTTTCAAAATGGTGTCAAATAAAAACGTTTTATATATAACTTGTTATTATTGGATCTTGTAGCCTTTATATATATATATATATATATATATATATATATAATTAATATATATATATATATATATATATATATATATATATATATATATATATATATATATATATTTAAATATATATATATATATATATATATATATATATATATACATATATATATATATATATATATATATGTATATATATATATATATATATATATATATATATATATATATATATATATATATATATAAATATATTAATTTTATATGATTGCATATAAAAGACAACTAAAATTAAAATACTAGACTCTAACAGGCAGATTCATAAAGAGGATTAGTGCTAATATCACTTTTAATATTATCTACAATTATGTTTTAAATTAAAACAGATTCACGACATAAATGAAATTTGATGCTAATTAACACTCCTTTTAATCCAGATTAAAATAAACGTGATTTTAAAAGAGAGTTAAAAATTAAATAACAAATTGTATTAGCGCTAATCCGCTTTAAGAATCTGCCTGTTATAGTATATTACATAACAAGCATCGAAATTGTCAAATAAGCACCGACTGTACAAATTGAGACATGAGGCGCATAGCGCCGAGTGATTTAAATACACGAGCACTGTTACGCCCGAGTTATGTATTAAATTTTTGAAACGAAATATTTTTTTAAAACGTTGTTGAAACCGTTACCGTTTGATGTTAAATGCAGCGATATCAACTGTGTCAATCCTAATCTCAAAATAATAAATAATACTAAAATATAAATAAATATAACGTATTCGCATGTGTTATTTTCAACTTTCCGCTGTAATTTAGGACTTTGTTACGGCTACTTTCGTCCGAAATATTTTTTTGCGCAACTAGGGTTAAAGTGTCAGTTTTGCAAACCCGTGAGTGCAATAAAGAAATTTTTAACACGAGTTGCATGCACTATTTTTTGTACGATAAATATTTTACGTATTATATTCATTTTTTATCTTTAAAAATATGTATTTCATATGTTACGTAGTTAAGTTTATGTAGTAGTAAATATTTTTTTGAAATGTTTTATTCCATGCTGTGCAAACAACTATTTTAACAGAAAATTAATATATAATGACTCGTTTTTAAAGCTAGATGCGTAGCGGAGAGTTTTAGTTTCCCGAGTGTTATAATCTTGATTATGCCGGAGGTACTTTTTATTTTATTTTGGTCCTTGAAATTAAAGAATTCTATCAGTAGATATTCGTTATCGTTTTGTTGGCGTTGTTAATTTTAAATATGCTGTGATTTCTATATATATACGTAGAGTGTTGGTGTTGCTATATTTTTTGTTTATGAAAAAACAAAAAATTTAATTTATTGTCAAATAAAAATGGTAGATATCAATAACTATTCCAAAGAAATAATGGACGAATTTGAGTCTGCACAGGGAATATTAGTACCACAGCAGTCAAAAAAAAAAAACGTTACGAAACACAATACGAATTTATTGTGTTGTTTGACATTTATCCATAAATCATAATTTTGATTTGTTTGAATAGCTGTTTTTTGGCAATTTATAGCATTAGTTAATTCGTTAATTTAAGTATACTAATAAATTGTATAACTTAATATCGTGAAAACAGGTAAATAATTTTGTATAGCATGGACTACTCGTATAAAAATATATCCATTTTATTGGCAATATTCTATCTGCTACGCTGGTTTTCGTTTTGAGTATTTGAGAACAAAAACATTATCCAATATAAGTTTTTCGCCGTTATAAAGTGAAATGTGACAATTTGTGAAACAGAAATGGCACTTCTGAGATAGCATCCAATATACATACATACAAAAAGTCTCGCATAACCGAGATCCAAACCAGAATTGCTTAGAAAAAGGGGTTCAGGATAAATCCTTTGCACAGATGACATACAGCATAAAGCAGTGATTCCCAATCGAGTTTTAGTAGAAACGTATTTATATTTTTTTCTATCCTATGTGTGTGTATCCATAAAATAAATTCATCAATATAAATATATATATATATCGATATATGCAGGCTTTTTAAACAAAATATGCAGCACGATATCCAAAATAGGCAATACAATATACGCAAAATAAGTTAAAAAAAAACTGCAGTTTTAATTCGACATATATGATTAACAATATTATTACATATTAGTTATATGATATTATATTATTACATATGTAACTAAACTGGTTAACTATTAACAACAGTGTATTGCCATTAACAATTTCGTGTAGAATTCACTTTCAAAAACAAGCGTAGAGCGACATCCCCTTCCTTTCTTATCTTTTAATTCGTTTTCAGTTCTTACGTAGAGTGTTTAATTGCAATTATGTGGAATTCACTTTCAATAAGAAGCGCAGTGCGACACTCCCTTCCTTTATAATCTTTTTGTTTCATTTTCAGTTACTGCATTGTGTTGACTTTTCTTTCATATGCAATTGCAGGATATCGCTTTAATCTTTTCTAATCTTTGTAGATCCGTTATTAGTTTTGTTATTAGATTCGTTGTTAAAAGTAAGCGTGAGTAATTTGAAATGTTTTATGCATATGTTATGTACGTCGAAGAAATAAGATGAATGATAAGTGAATAGGAATGATTGGATAGATGTGATTGAAGGTTTGTTGTGTGATAAATGATTACGAGTATAAAATGAGTTTATATGGAGTGATCTATGAATGTGATTAAAGTGAGAGTAATGTATTTGGATGATAATATTTGACGAGGGCTGATTATTTGATGAATGTAATGAGTGAATATTTTATGAGTTATTTTAGGGTTCGTGCTACCCCATTTGATGGCATATAGCGTGAAGATATGTATATACTCGTATGTATGTATGTGTTTTTCTAAATTAGTAAGAGTAAATTATTGTCTTCTGTCACTTAAAATATGTTTGTAAATTGAAAAACTAAGCTCTATATCAATAGCCGTAACAGGTGCTTATTTTAATAGTAAGAATATTTTAGGGTTTATATTAATAGGAAGTTCATCTGAAAATTCTCCATTTAATACATTCTATATATTATGCAATAAGGTAAAACTCTCAGGTTTATTGATCACGTCCTTTAATTTTTTTTTAAGATTGATTGAGAAATATCGCCTTTTGCTTCATTAACATTTAATTTTAAATTATCTACCTTCTTGTTTTTCTAGTTTTAATAATATTTCAGAAATGAATCAGTAATTGTTATTTATAAAACACAGGTATTGACTTAGCCTTGAATTAATTAAAATCAGTTTACCTCTTTAATCATCGCAGATGTATTTTCGTGAAATTGTGAAATTATGTTTAGTATTTGTTAAAAATATTTAAAATAAAATAAAGCCGCGTTGAGCCCTGTACTCCATCGTGTAATTAGAGGTTTAGGGGATAATAGCATATTTGGTATAGTTTCTCTTAACGGAGCTGTCATAAAAACTTTCTTCATGCTATTAATTAAATTGTTAATAAATGGAAACAAAAGTGCAATGTATTAAATTTGGGTAAAAAAAAAACCTTAAAATGTAATCTAGCCTTAACCATGTATCATCACTAAGCTTTAATACAATTTTATTAGATGGTATAGAATTGGGCAAAAATTTATTAAACTTTCTTGTATAAATCTACTGATTGTTATATTGTTCGTTTTGTCCAATTCTTTTACGGCAATTAAATAAGGTTTACTTGGAGACTTTTCAGATAAAACACCAATTAATAAGTTTGCTATTTATCGCCCGCATACATATGTGGTTTCATCGACAACAAAATAAATAATATTATTTTCTAATTGTGCCTTAATTATAGATATTGTGTCTACATACAATTTGTCATTTGTGGTTTTTCTTAATGTGCTCTCATCCGGAATAACTTTTTTACAATACTTTTCAAGAAATGCCTTAAAATTTGCGTTACTTAACTTACTTAGAGGTATATTCGATGCAAGCATAGCCTGACATAAATCAAACCTGAATGTATCTTCGGTTTATTTTCTTGAAGTACCAAGTAGACTGTCCAAAAATGTAAATAAATACATAAATAAATAATAAAACATCTTTATTATGTTAGCAGAAATAAAATAATAATTATAATAATATATACGGCTTTGTTTCTTTTCAAATTTCTACATGTTTAAACCTGGGATAATCCTGTAATAATTCTATGCTGTGAGGGGCATCTAAAACCCAAAACTTTGTGTCTTCTATACTATTCACGATCAAGTACAAATAATAAATGGTTTAGCTCGAATGAAACCAAAAAATTGTAATTTTGCCCCCGATACAACAATTTAGAAATTCTGTAGGAATTTCCAATTTAGTTAAGATACGAAAAGATTCAAAATTACTGCCGGCAGTTACCAAATTCGGCGAAAACCCTAATAGACGGGTGATAAGATCCTGTAGGTACTTGCCCGCCTTAGAGAGTTTCAATTTTATTACATACCTACAACGAATGTAACGTATGTCGTCCGAAATTCTGTTAAGACTTACACTGTTTTTTGAAACAGACGAACGTTCGGGTCCTTTGGGCATATTTTTATATTTAGTTAACTATGTAGTTACAATCTCTCTTCTAAATTCTAAATTTGTCATAGCTCTTCCTGAACATTTGTATAAAACCCAAGCATTTTGTAGAGCCGAATCTATTAGCCAGGTGAGTAGCGGCCAGTACCACTTCTTACCTCGAATACCAATTCTATATCTTTTAAGATCCTCGTCCATTCGGTCTGTTCCACCCATAAACTTATTGTATTGCGCAACAACATTTGGTCGTTGAACTTGAATAATTTTTTTCAACAGATATAAAATATTTAAGAAAATTTTGTTTTAGTTTTTCTGCGAATGGTCTGATTTTCCAAATTTTATCCTCCCCGTTTATTTCTGTGTTATCTGCGCAGTGTATGAACCTCATAATTTGAATAAATCTATCCCTCCGCATAGCTTTACACACCATTTCGTTTCGCATATCAAGACATAAATCCCAATATCTTCGTTTACCTGGAAGTTCATTGTAACCGCTAAGTATTAGAATCCCAATAAAACATTTTATTTCTTCTGCACTAATTTGTGGATCCGGGAAATTGAGCAATAATGCATATTTTTGACTCTCTGTAACTAGCAAATTTAAAACGCTGTCATCCATAAACATTTCAAATAACTCAACAGGTGAAATTCAGAAAAGTCCGGTTTTGGAAAAGTTGTAGTTTTTTCTAAATCTCCCATCATCCAATCCTTCTCTGTTTTACTTCCTTCTTCTATATTCCGTATCTCTTCAACACGCCTATTGCTACCCCCATATCTAATTTCAGCCGGGGCCGATAATTGACGAGCTGGCAAATTATCTATTAAACCTCCTTCATCTTCGTTTGCAGAATCCTCATCAGTAATTTCATTCGGTTCCGGAGGAGCAATATAAATTCCTTGTGTAGATGTGTCTTCATCTGAACTACATATCATATCTAGGGCTTGTTTCAATTCAGGTCTAAAAAAATGTACCTATATTAGCCTAGTGTAACCATATGGTAACACATTGATATGTTATGTTATATTTCATATTTATAATCAATATAAATAATTTACAAATTACAGTCCTGTAGCACCATATTTGACAAACATAAAAAACAACTTTATAAGCAATTGCAATGTAATACAAAAAAAAATATTATACTTACACAAAATAGAAGTCCATGTTTTTCGATGTGATGTTGAATACACTGATTTTAGAGCAGATTATTTTCAAATATAATGAAGAATGCAACGAAATTTTTACACAATACGTACAGCACAGTATCCAGAATACGAATAACACTACTCCAAATCAAAGAATGAAATGCAAGTCACTTTCGCCACTCGACACTTTAAGGAACCTTTCCTTTTACGTCGCTAAGTCCACGGAAGAGTATGATGGCTCTGGCGACAACATCTCCATCGATGTGGCCGACTCGAGTTCTTTCACAATCTCTTGGGATATAGGCGAAGGATTATGGCCACAGACAGAGAGTCCCAGACTTTGGCCAATTGACATTGCTGATGCTTCTGAAACACATTATAGTTTTTTATATATTATACAGCAGAGATAATATTCAATGAAACTGTAAACAAAATACTTACTTCCTATATTTTACAATTGGACAACGGAACTGAAGATAGACCTTCAGCTCCCAGTGGTCAGTTGCCTCTGCCGGAGAATATTGTTACTGTTTTCCTCGCGAAAACTTCAGTTGGAGGTACGTCCGCCTATGTTTGACACCGTGCACTTTAATCTCATTTAGAAAAACCTATTTTTACATTATTCACTGCAATAAAAATTATAGTCATAATTATTTAACAACACACATTCTTGCCCTAAGTAGGTAGTAATACTGGTTCATATCGTTTTTCTACAATCGTTATTAACTTTATATCGCCCATAGCTGACTTTTAACAATAAAACAAAAATGCGGAAAACACGTTTTTTCACAGCACTATAGTGGTATTTGCTGCAAGTATTTACTCGACCTACCATGAAATAAACGAAATTGCACATAAAAACATAAAACGCCTAGCATGTCTATGAAAATTGAACTTTGGTCAATGCCTATGCTGCGTTAAATTATGTTTTGTTTGCTGTATCATTGTAAATGGTTTCTTATGCATACATTTCTATATGACCAAATTCTATGCTAGTAGTTTAGAGCTAGGATGAAAATGATGTCTCATTTTTTCTAGTGACAGAAATGGTTTTTTTTTTAATAGATTATATTATGATAAACATGAAAAAAAGAAAATTATGTTTGGGACCAGGTGACAACTATAGATGGCGCCGATGTGAATTCGCCGATTTTAAGGGTAGTTGTTGACATATTTTTTACAAGCTAATTTTCAATTATAGACTTTGGTATAATTAAGTAATAAAAATGGTAGACAGAAGTTTTGGCCGGTGACGCAAGCGCGACAAAACCGATCAAAGTGGACAATTTTTATGGTATCGTGTGACATATAACAGAAAACAAATACATCGGTCACACAACAATTAGAGAACAATTAGATGACGAAAATGACGATAATGAAGATTCGAATATTGAAGATTCCGATGCTAATAATAACTGTTATATCGATAATGCTGAAGAAAATACTGAAAATGATTTCGTAGCTTCTTTAGGTATGATATATATTTTCATAATAAGAATTTGTAAAATCATAAAAAAAAAATTTTATAACCTTTTTTATTGTAAATTATAAACGGTTTTATAATAATTCAATTCTTTATTATTTTATTTAAACTTTATGTCTTGCCTAATTATCACAAATTTACTGAATATGATGAAAAAAAATACTACAAAATTTAGAAATTATTGAAATGAGAAATTGTGAGGATACAAAATTTAAAAACATTATACAAGTAGCATACTGTTAGGTTGGGTTAATATTATTATTTACACATACGTATGTACATTGGCAATACTCGCAAAAGACGACTTCGAAAGCTAAAATGTATTCAAAGCGAAATGACAGACAGTGAATTAGAGGAGGAAAAAAGCTGTGATAGCAGCAGTCAAGACTACAAAACAGGCATTGAAGATTGTCATGATGATGATGTTGATGATGGCGATGATAGCGATTAATATTATTAATAATATAATTTCTTTATTTTTACATTCTTATTCAAAATATATATATATATATATATATATATATATATATATATATATATATATATATATATATATATATATATATATATATATATATATATATATATATATATATATATATATATATATATATATATATATATATACTCGTATATATATGTAAAAAAATCACGGCACTCATGTAATCGTGTCGCTGCTTTTCTTAAAATTGAAATCTACATTACTGATACTAGAGACAGATGGCGATGACGAGGTGATGACGAGCAAGGTTTTTGTTTCGGGGTGACAGAAGAATTGGAAAAATAGAAAATAATTGTGAAAACTGAACCTGTACGGAGGAATAATACACTTGGAATAAAAGCTTTAAATGTTGTTTCTTTTGTTCTACAGGTAAGAATCAAGGAAATTAATCAACTTTGTACATAGTGTAAATAAAACTTTTGTTCTACAGAGAAACGTAATTAGCTTTTATTCTAACTTAAAAAAACAGAACAAGGAGAACTTATATTATTATAAAACAAAATTTCTGCAAATATTTCAAGAGATGGACAAACTAAGGTTTTATTTCAAGATGAGGGGAGCGACAGATGGAAAATGTACAATATTATGCTTAACCTCAATAGCCACGCCAGACGGTCGCACCTTTGACATGCCAGAGGATTACCAGCCAACGAATTTACACAAAGAGCTAATAACATCACAAGTATTTGCTAAGGTAAAAAAGACACTAACAAAGAGAAATCAGTTTAGAAAAGTCTGGATTACTAGAGTAACAGAAGAACTATCTAAAGTATATTTGGATGAAGAGGAAAATCTACAATTTGGAGATTACTATTTAGAGGAAACCACGGAAAAAGTAGTCGAAACTACACAAAGTGCAGCAGATGAGACAATAAAAAAATTTATTGAAAAAAGTGCTTGAAGAAAAACAACAAAAATCGGAAGTCCAAAACAACAACAAGAAATTGAAAAACTGATAGATAAACACTAATCAGTGTTTGCGAAAGACAAATATGACATTGGAACGGTAAAAGACTATGAAGCCAATATTGATCTCATGGTAGATAAATACTGTTACAAACGCCAATACAGATGCACGGTGGAAGATAGAAAAGAAATAGAAAGTCAAATAGTAAAGCTGTTGGAGAAAAATTTGATTGAAGAATCATACAGCCCGTTTGCTGCACCGGTTACTCTAGCATATAAAAAAGAAGAGGGAAGAAGATCAAGATTATGCATAGACTTTAGAGACTTGAACAAAATCATTGTCCCTCAATCGCAACCGTTCCCACTGATCGAAGATTTAATGGTGAAAACGATAAACAGCAAATATTTTACAACGTTAGACATCAATTCCGCATTCTGGTCAATTCCTCTGAAAATTCAGGACAGAGTGAAAACTGCATTTGCTACACAGGAGGGTCACTACCAATGGAATTGCCTCCCAGTTGCATTAAAAACGGCTCCAGCAATTTTTCAAAGAATACTGAGTAACATCATGAGGAAACACAAGCTATCTGGATTTGCAGTAAACTTCATAGATGACATCATAGTTTTTTCAAAAACACATAACTCATTTATCAAAATTATTGAAGGCAATATCAACTGAAGGGTTTAGGCTAAAATTTTCAAAATTCAATTTCGCAAAGAATTATGCAAATTACCTAGGTCATAGAATAGAGAATAATTCAGTCAAGCCTCTGAAGGATTATCTAACGGCTGTCAAGAATTTTCCAGTTCCGGAAACAAGAAAAAATATACGTCAATTTCTGAGAAAAATAAATTTTCACCATAAATTTATACCACATAGTGCAATCATACTAGACCCTCTACACAACCTACTGAGGAAAGAAGTACCATTCAACTAGTCGGAGAACTGTCAAGAATCGTTTGAAAAAATAAAGGCACTAATGTGTTCAGAACCAGTTTTGAAAATTTTCGATCCAGAGATTCCAATTGACATCTACACAGACGCAAGCATTAAAGGAATGGGAGCTGTGCTAAAACAAAAATGATGAAAATGGAAATAGTAAGCCGGAAGCTTCTTTTTCAAGAAAATTGACTGAGGCACAAAAGAAAAAGAAGGCGATATACCTAGAATGTCTGGCGATAAAAGAAGCTGTAAAATATTGGCAACACTGGTTGATGGGAAAGGAATTTACAATATACTCTGATCATAAACCATTGGAACACATGAATATAAGAGCTAGGACGGACGAAGAACTAGGGGATTTAACGTACTATTTATCGCAATATAATTTTAATATAAAGTATAACCCAGGAAAAATAAACCAAGAAGCAGACTGCTTAAGTAGAAAAACAGTTCTGGAATCTTACGAGAATACAGAAGATTTCTTGAAAGTAGTTAATTTAATTAATCTAGTAGATATAAAAAACGACAAACATAAAAATCCAAATATACAATGTGATAATAATAAACTGACAAAGAAAAATAAAATCTACTATAAAAAAACAAAAAATAATAAAATCATGTTATCGGAGGAATTAAGTAAAAACCTAATAGAAAATGTGCACAAGACGTACTGTCACATTGGAAGAACTCAAATTCTGAATAAAATAACACCATTTTACACAGCACACCTCATAGCAAACATAAAAAAATTCTGTGACAATTGCGAAATTTGTATTAAAAACAAATCAAAAAGAAAATCTAAATACGGTTTAATGTCATACTTGGGCCCAGCGAAATATCCTCTTGAAATTGTATCTATTGACACAATTGGAGATTTTGGCGGATCTCGATCAACAAAATACTACAAAAAACAGGACAAGGAGAACAGGGTGTTCTTATAAAATAAATTTCCAAATTCTTCCCTCCCAACCACAGGACAAGTACCTAACGATAGAAGAAGGGACAGCTATAACAATCGATTGTTACGCAGTTACTGGTGACATCTCTTGGGGCCCCAAGTAATTATTATTAAATATACCGATAATATACATATTTATCATTCTCGTGATCGTAATGAGTAAAATATTTCAAAATAATAAAAACCTAAATATTTTATAAAACAAGAAAAACAGACAATTAGCAAAAAACTAGTTTTATTGAATCATATTTAAAATATTAATTAAACAAGTACTAGTACGCAATACAAATAAATATGAATAATGAATATTTCGCCTTCTTATATGCGCACTCTCATTAATCATTTCGCTACTTTCTTCAGTATCCGTATTCTTATACGAGGGCAGGATGAAAAGTCCCTAAAAAATTAAACAAGAAATGATTTATTTGGTAAAAACATATTTTATTTCTCAACATAATCTCCTTGTAGCTCGATACACTTCGTCCAACGTTTTTGGCAATCCTTCAAAATAGGCGTTTGTCTCAGCGATGACCTCATCGTTGGAGCCAAATCTCTTTCCGCCGAGCCATTTCTTCAAGTTTGGAAATAGATAAAAATCGCTGGGGGCCAAATCTGGAGAATATGGTGGATGACGAACCAATTCGTAGCGAAATTCATGCAATTTTGC
This sequence comes from Pterostichus madidus, assembly GCA_911728475.2. Classification (NCBI taxonomy): domain Eukaryota; kingdom Metazoa; phylum Arthropoda; class Insecta; order Coleoptera; family Carabidae; genus Pterostichus; species Pterostichus madidus. The sequence continues at coordinate 26,787,137 of OU452303.1, read as the reverse complement.
CATTGCGACTGCTGACATGTGCGTCGAAGGGTTGCCCTGATGGAAAAGCACTTTTTTATTTAGCAAATGCGGCCGCTTATAAGCTTATATATATCGACAGCTGATGCAGCTAACGCGCCGCTTATTTTGGTATAGAGTGATTACGTCATCCTCACGGTAGGTTGTGGGTTCGATCCCAGACTATAGGAAATAATAGTTTTTTTTTAGATTGAATACAATTACATGATTTTCTTAACTTTCTTTACAAACTATTATAATAATAACTTATTACAGTGACTTACAACAATAACTTTGACCTACTTAAATCATTAACTCAATCTACCTTGACTTTTTTACAAACTAATATAATAATGACTTATAACAGTCACTTACAACAATGAGTTTCACCTACTTAATTCACTTAATTCACTTAATTTATTTTCTCACATGCCTTTGACTTTTTACCAAACACTAATACAATAATGACATAACTTCAATGACTTACTTAATTTATTATCTAATTAAATAGACTACAGTTAACTTACTTCACTATTTATTTACTCATATATGACATTACATGACATTAATATGACATTATATGATATGACATGACATCATATGACATGATATTGAGAATTGAATCAATTTTAACAAGCTTATGCCACTAAACTGAAACGATTTTAGCCATTTTTAATATATATCCTTAACCTTGAGCTAATTATTAACAATTTAATAAATTTGACTAATTTTAAACAATAAATTGGAACGATTTTAGCCGTTCCTTAACCTTGACATACTTCAAAATATTGACAAATTAATCAATTTCAACTATTTTAGCCACTTTATTATATTCTTGACCTAATTATTGACAATTTAATCAATTTCTACATGCTTTAGAAAATACTGTTTATGATTGTTGTTTGTTAAATACTGTTATTTTTGCAATTTTCCTGTTTTCATACACACTGAAAATCTCTAAAAATATGGTCGTACCGTTTTCCTAAACAACTTACAAATATGGTTGTACAGTTTTCTACAAACTTGCGAACAAATACATTAGAAAGATTTTAGACATTTTCATCATTTACTTTGACAATTTAATCAATTTCTACAAGTTTTAGAAACTAAATTACCACGATTTTAGACATTTTCATCATTTACTTTGACAATTTAAGCCAATTTTACTAGTTTTAGAAAATAAATTACCACGATTTTAGACATTTTCATTATTTCCTTGTCCTTGGCCTAATTATTCACAATTTAATCAATTTTTTACTAGTTTTAGAAAATAAGTTACCACGATCTTAGCCATTATCAGCGTATCATTGACCTAATTATTGACAATTTAATCAAATTTACAAGTGTTTTACAAAATAAAATGCTACGATTTTTATCATTATCAGCTTTTCAGTGACCTTGACATAATTATTAAACATTTTATCAAATTTACAAGTTTTTTAGAAAATAAAATGCTACGATTTTACTCATTATCAGTGTTTCATTGACCTAATTATTTACAATTTAATCAAATTTACAAGTGTTTTACAAAATAAAATGCTACGACTTTTATCATTATCAGCGTTTCAGTAACCTTGACATAATTATTAAACATTTTATCAAATTTACAAGTTTTTTAGAAAATAAAATGCTACGATTTTACTCATTATCAGTGTATCATTGACCTAATTATTTACAATTTAATCAAATTTACAAATATTTTAGAAAATTATATGCCACGATTTTTGTCATTATCAGTGTATCATTGACCTAATTATTTAAAATTTAATCAAATTTACAAGTATTTTAGAAAATTAAATGCCACGATTTTAGTCATTATCAGCTTTTCAGTGACCTTGATCTAATTATTTAAAATTTAATCAAATTTACATGTATTTTAGAAAATAAAATACCACGATTTTGGCCATTATCAGCGTATCAGTGACCTTGACCTAATTATTGACAATTTAATCAAATTTACAAGTATTTTACAAAATAAAATGCAACATTTATAGCCATTATCAGCATATCATTGACCTAATTATTTACAATTTAATCAAATTTACAAGTTTTATACGCTTCAAATCGGCGTCGAATCGATCCAACAGCTCTGCATAATATACGCCGGTGATCGTTTTGCCCTTTTCAAGGTAATCGATATGGACGATACCGTGTGCATCCCAAAAAACTGTCGACATAACTTTGTTGGCCGATAAACCCACTTTGGACTTTTTCGGCTTCGATTCGTCAGGACAAGTCCACTATTTCGACTGTTCTTTAGTCTCTGGTGTGTTGTGATGGATCCATGTTTCGTCCACGGTTACGAAACGACGCAAAAAGTCCTTCTTATGGCGCTTGAACATCGCCAAACACTCCTTTGAACTTGTCACATAGTCGCGCTTGTTGTCAACAGAGAGCAAATGCGGCACCCATCGGGCAGACAGCTTTCTCATATCCAAAAATTTATGCAAAATGTTCCGTATCCGCTCGGTTGAGATGCTCATAGCCTCAGAAATCTCGTACACTTTAACTCGCCGATCGTCCAATATCATACCATGAATTTTATCGACGATTTCTAGCGTTGTAACCTCAATTGGACGATCAGAATTTTCGGCGTCCTTTCTGGTCATACTACCACAACGAAAATCAGTAAACCACTTGTGAATCGTTCTAATCGATGGTGAGGAGTCCCCATAATGTTTAACAAGCGATGCTTTGGTTTGCGTAATGTTTTTTCCACGCAAGAAATAATGTTTAATCAAGACGAGAAATTCACTTTTTTCAAAAAACCTTTAAGGTTGCTTACTTTAGATGGGTGTCAAAACAGAACTAAATGACATATCAGTCTGAAAATTTTAATGCGTTCTAGTTAAAGATGGTACATCACAAATGTCACATGATATTTGAGATGGTGGCGCCATCTGTTTTATTTTTCAGGGACTTTTCACCTTTCCCTCGTATGTTGTTGTTGCTGTTGTTATTGATAGCGACGTGATATATTCATCCTGAATTGTTGAGAATGAATTTATATTTACTATAAAAGAATTTTCATAATTATAAAATTTTCAAATTTCACAATATTGTATTAATTACTTATATTGGTCAATATGAGGAATAGCCCCAATTATTATTTTTTTATGATGTGATCGATACTGTCAAGTTTTAAAATGAAGACCACAGACGAATTGTGCTTAAGAGTACTACTATTAAATACATCAATTAAATTATTTCTATCAATGATTTCCAGCAATGTTTTTCGTAATAAATTATTCCGTGGTAAAATATGGAAAAACATTCTTACAATTTTCTTTTTACTACAATGTGGTAAGACACACATGGACGTCGAGATCTCTGATTTAAAAAATGTTGTCTCGTAATTTTGCCAGCTTCATGATATGCAAGCCCAATGTCACTTAAATATTTTTTGGGTTATATTTACATGCCGTGAAACATATAAGTAGCGTTCGATTTGCAAACAATCTCACCTCAGTTCATTTCAACTGAGTTGAGATTGTCTGAAATGAGATATTTTTTCGATGACAAATAGAACGGGTTTTGACAGGTCTGAACTGAGTCGGTTACGTGACGAACGTTGTAGTATCATTTCGCGGACAACACATGATTTGCTTGATGTTTTTGTTGGCAGTTAGCTGTGAAACATGATTTATAATAACATGTACAATTTTAAAAAAATATTAAATAACTTCCAAATATTCAAACTACAAACAAAACATAACGAATTCTACCCCCACTCTAACTGAGTAGAAAATCTCAGTACGCACCAGTGAAATAGGTAGTGCAGCATCGGCAAGGGGGGAAGTGAGGTGACTTTTGTTTTATTTCAATAGCTGTCAAGCAGTTTGCGATTTTGTCGGTAGATGGCACCACGAGTGGCTTCATAGCTCTCATGTCATGTTACCGTTGTAGATAGGTTAACATCAGTCAGTTCAGCTAAGTCGGTATCACAATCCACTATTTCCTAGTTGATCTAGTTGGATAAATGATCGCACCATACTGATGAGTCCGGAAGGACGAAACGCGTCTATGGTTAAAGCTGAACTGACCAGCCGTTTGTTGATGACCTGAGAAGTTGATGCAAACGTGCTGTAAAACCTCTGTGGAATTATGAGACAAGTGATGGAAAATTTTTTCCTATTTTTCTTATTTATTAAGACTCAATTCCACATCGCAATAGACATTTTGTCTTTTGTTCTATAATACAATCTATTAAAAAAACCATTTCTGTCATGGAAAAAATGAGACATCATTTTGCACCCTAGCTCTCTAACTATAGGCTGTGCTAATCTATTTTCTATGTCTATGTCATCTTAAGATGTAACCTGAAAAATAAATCTTTAAAATTTACAAGTAAAATCTTTACCAGATTGATTTGTACTTTACCAGACTGTTATTTTTTATGTAGCCTTGGATACGTATTTTACTTGACTGTTTTTGTAAAAATCTACTTTCTATACTAAAATTAGTCAGGAGTTTAAGATATTTTCACTCATTTTTTATTAAAATATGATAATTTGTGTAAAAAATAAAAGATTTAAACAATTTTTTTTTGTTTATTTACGTCGATAGAATATATTGTCCTGATTACTAATAAGACATTAATTGGTTGAACGTAAACTGAACTAACCATATACAGTGTTTGTCAATTTAAAAATACTTATTCTAATAATTTAAGTCGTAGAAAAAATTGTGTGTATCAGGAGCGTAAAGTGTCTTTATTATTCACTCTCGTGCTAATTGTGTAGGAGGAATAAATAATTAATAAAAATCAACAAAAACACTTGTTATTCTACTTTACAAAGGGATTAGGATTATTATACGAGTAGGCAACGATTTATAGCTCAGTGGTACAAAGTCGGCCTGTGGATCCTAAGAACCCTGGTTCGATCCCCACAGGCGACAAAAACATTTTCACAAATTTTAAATTACCCCTGTGGCTCCCTCACCACTAACATCTTTGAGAGGCGTGATTTGACGGCTGGTACCGCACTTCACGTGCATAAATATTTCACTTACCGAGATCTGCTTCGGCAGAGTGCCACACCCAGTAATGACTAAAAGGCGTGATGATATATTTATTTATTTATTTATTCTATGCTTGAAAAATTAAATATTTGACAATCATAATAAATTTTTATATTTAAACTAAAATTTTAATTCGAAACATCATTTTTATAAGATAACAATATAATATAACAATTTATTATGGATTGAAGCAAAAAACCACTAGGTAATAGTTTTCACAAAATTATTTAATTTAATTCGACTCGTTTCGAGTCTTGAGAATGACGTAAATGTCGAAACGCGTCGAATAAAATAAAAAAATTTGTGAAAACTATTACCAAGTGTTTTTTTGCTTTAATCCATAATAAATTGTTGCATTATATTTTTATCTAATAGAATGTTTCACCAAGTGTCAACCACTCATTCGATCAATATCATTTTTATATTTTTCTTCGTACAAGAATACTAAACTTAAAATTGTAACAAAAAATTTAATCTTCATTGCCACGTTGTATATTCTAAATGTATTATTATATTTGGAAAATTTAAAAAACCGAAAATTTTTATTATACCTGCACAATAATTCTTGTTTAAAAAACTGAAAAGCGTGGGAAAACACAATATTAAAATACATCGTGTTTTAAAGTTGCTAAGCAACAACTAAATTATTTTGCTCTTTAAATCCACCATATTAATCACAACAAATTATGAAACATAGAAGTCATATAGTAGATACGAAAAATTATGATATTAATTAAAATGCTGCTGTCCAGCCCTATTTTTCAGATTATGATGCAGATATAATAAAAAATAGCATATGATACACATCTATAAGTGTCTTTAAAGCACTAGTGTCGTTAAAAGCACTTCGCGCCGTGTCGTGCTCTTAAACTCTTTACACGTGCTTTAAAGACTGACTTATACACTATTATCATAATATATAATTTTTTTGTGAAATTAATATCAAAAAAGTTTCCAATATGCTTCCACTAAACTGTATAATATTTTTCCTACTGCTACTCTTTAATTTACTTATTAAATGTGTATTATCTGTACTTTTATAACAATTGTAACAATTACTTATAATACAGATCAAAAACAAGGAATTAAATAGCAAAGGGATTACGAAAAATATAAAATAAAAAACAAAAAATCATGACATGACCAATAAAATGTATTTGTCCAGTCCAGAGTGTCATATATCCACAAAAAATAGAAGGACCTTTATTTCCATAGCACAAATTAATATAAACACATTTCCTATTGATTTCAATACGATAAATGTAAATCACTGTTGCGACCTACATTATTTGAACAGTTGTTCATATAGAACTTTTATTAAATAAAAAACAAAATCGTATAGATGTAACATCAGCTTCAGTAAACACGTGAATTCATTTTTCGTTAATGGAAATATATAATACCCAACATATGGATAAAGTTCAGTTCAGAACTCATATTTATAATTAAAACAATTTTTGGTTTAAGTTCTGTTAATTTGTATTTAATTCGGCGTTTCGGTACATTAAACGTGTACCTTCACCAGGAATATAGAAAATTATAAGTACAGCAGTAAACTTTTCATATAACGATAGATTCAGTCCTATTAATTTTAGAATAAAACTGTACCTAAAAAATCTGTATAAAAAACTGCGTCAAATATTTTTAATTTTCCGAGGCTTTTTATAGTCTGGCATGAGAAATAAAATAAAAAATAAATACATGAACATGCCTTTTACCCATTTCTGGGTGAAGTACTCTACCTAAACAGATCGCGGTAAGGGATATATTTATGCGCATGAAGTGCGTTTACCAGCCATCAAATCACGGCCCCCAAAGATGTTAGTGGAGGAGTAGTATTATTGTGGTGAAAATGTTTGTCGGCAGTGAGAATCGAACCACGGTTCTCAGGATTAACAGGACGACTCGATACCACTGAGCTACCTACCCCATGAAAAATAATAGTTATTTATGTCCCAAGAGCTCTATGAAGATGTTTATATTCGTCCGAAAATGACAAGATTACAAGTCTGAGGGTTTCTGTCTCGAGGATTTGTAAATCGTCTGAGGGATATAAGCATGGAGTAGGTATTGCCTGTTGTGCATATTACTTTTCATTTGACTATTATTTGTCGTATATTGCATTTCGCGCGTATAAATATAAAATCTATAACTTACCGATATATGTTATGGTAGAATGAGACACCCATATTTTTTTTTCTTGGACTATTGTTTTATATGTTATTAAATATGTGATTTTTGCAACATAATACAATGGAGAAATCCCACAAGAGAATAATAAGCATAATGCCCTCTTTTGCACAATCAGAAAATTATTATACCTGAAAGGATATCTCTGTGCAAATTAAAAAAGCATAAAGACTAGTAGGTAAGTACGACAAACAAAATAAATAAAAATAATATGTAAAATTTTTATATTTAAAATATTGCAATGTTAACGTAATTTATTTAGTTTGAAATTATTATGAAACGAAATTATGAAAAAAAATCTTGTATGTAATACACTAGTCGTAGATAAAGTATAGTATTCAAATTGCTACAATGGCTTTTATTCTCTATGATAATTACAACACGAGCGAGCAAAGCTTAGGGAACAATATATTTATAGAATATTTGGAAACGATTATACAGATGTATTTTTTTTAAATAAAGATAACAAATATTAATTATATATCTCCTACTTACTATTCTAGTTCGATGGTATTAAATAAATTTAATTAGGACATTTACGCGGAACATAAGTAAATCAGTGAATATGAATAAATTTATCATTATTCAATGTAACAGTAGTGTATATTAATGCAATTACTAAATAACGTTACACATATTACATATTTGAATTTCTCTACATGGATGATAGTAGGTGCGTAGTAAATTTAGAATATTGACAATATTCCTACATGCCCATTACATTGTTTGTGCCACAATGTGCGCATAATTTAACTCGTGCTTGTTCTAACAATATATCAAACTGTAAATCTGTTTATAAAGTGATTATAATTGGTACCTACTGTGCGGTAGAGTGTAATTGTGCATTTGAAGTTAACATTAATTTATGGAATTGTTTCAGGACTACTGATGGTTGTGGCGTATTCTCTCATGGGACGCCGACTCTGCTCTGTGAGACCACCTTTTGACACTCACGAAGGAAGCGCAAGCACACAGCAGGTAAATTAAATTCAAAAATATCATATCTCTGTTCCGGAAATAAAATATCAACAAAAAAATCTTTTTTTATATAAAGGAACATTGGGAAGCAATCATTGTTAAATTTGAATAATTAAATTAATACTTAATACTATCAAAGGTAATACCATACAAGCTTCTTATTTTATAGGTTAAACTTTTATTTACAACGAACACTTGATTGCTTGGCAACGGACGAGCGCAAATGACAAAAAATTGTAACACCGAAGGTGAAGTGATTATATCTAATATCATTTGCTCGAGTCTACGTTATTTCAAAGAAATCACGTGTATGTTAAAAAAACTTGATAAAAACAAGAAGCTTGAATGGTATTTGTTAAGATCATTTCACATACATACATATATACATATCGTCACGCTATATCCCATCAAATTGGGTAGCACGAACCCTAAAATCATTCATAAAATATTCACCATTACATTGTGACTTTTCAACAATCATACGAAGAGAAAACAATTGATCCACACACCCTCTCTCAGGCAAAAACCCACCATGCATATCGCTTAACTTAGATATTGTTAAGGTTCGTACCTTATGAATAAGAATCTTCCCATATAACTTCCCTACCACACTCAGCAAACTTATCGCACGAAAATTAGTACATTCACTCGAACTACCTTTACCTTTAAATAAAGGACAAATGATAGCACGTTTCCAATCATCAGGAGCCACACACCGTTTTAAACAAAATCTAAACAAATAAACTAACCAGTCAAATATCCTCTCGCCTCCAGACTTCAACATCTCATTCGATATACCATCCAAACCGGGAGCCTTACCATTCTTCAGACGCATCAATGCGAAACTAACATCCCTCTCATCTATATCCCATTCATCACCACTAACATTTTCTCTAACATTTTCACTACAACCATTCGGTCTATTAATGTTACTATATAAAGCCCTAAAGTACTCACACCATCTATTAGTAACATCTGATTCATTCCACAATAACTCACCATCCGCACTCTTAATCGCTTTCACTGCCCTTACATTACCACCTCTCAATCTCTTCACTCTCAACCAAAACATTCTTTTATTCATACTAAAATCATTAGTCAATCTTTCACTCATCAAATCATCAAAACGCGCCTTGCTTTCTCTCACTACTCTCTTAACACATTTATTTAACCACTTTTATTCCAGCAAGCATTCATCACGTAAACTTCCAGGCACATCTTTCACATTTAGAAATCGCAAATATGCTCTCTTTTTCACCTCAATCGCCTCTTTTACTTCTTCATTCCACCATGCATTCTTTGGACAAGAGCCTAAACTACATTCACCACAAACTTCTTTTGCACATTTAAAACTGTGTCCTTAAATTTCAACCAAACATCATTTATGCTGTATTCAAAATTAAGCTCACATACAGGCAAAGATTCATTTATTTTCTCAACAAACAAATCTCTAACATCCTCATTCTGCAGCGCACTGAATTTCACACGAAACATTTTTTTGGTATTTTTCACCCTCATTCTCCAACATTTATCTAGACGTATACGCGATACCACCAAATAATGGTCATTCGTACCCAATTCAGCACCACGCTTCACACGCGTATCTACAACTAAACTTCTCAATCGTTCATCATATAAAATAAAATCAATCATACTCCGTCTATTCTCACTAACATTCTCGCATGTATACAAATGAGCTAGTTTATGTTTAAAGACAGAGTTGGAAACAAAGAGATCACGCTCCAAACAGAAAGAAACTATTTTCCTACCGTTTTCATTCACTCTTGCATCACCAAACTTACTCAATACATTTCCAGACATGCTTCTCTTAACTCCCACCCAACCATTTAAATCACCACATACAATAACTTTTTCACCTGAATCACATGAATTAATAACACTATCTAACAAATTCCAAAATCTACCTTTTTCAAGATCATTTTCGGATTCGGTTGGGCCATAAACTGATACAACGAAGATTCTATGAAAGCCTACCTTTAATCTCAGCCAAAGAATTCTCGATGAAGTACAACCATATTCTCTCACAAACGGTTTCATTTGTTCACTGACAAGCACACCAACACCATGCTTCGCGTGTTCATTCTCAGCAACACCCGACCACAAGCAAAACATTCCATCCACCTCTTCCTCACTGCATCCTTTCCTTTTAGTCTCACTGACACACAAAACATCAATATTATATACACGCATTACATTCATCAATTCATTTTCTTTACCAGTTATACCCCTAACATTCCACGTACCAAACTTACATTCATCAAATTTCACCCATTTATTCTTCATTTATCCAAAAGGAGTAAAAGAAATAAAAGTAGTGTTTTCTCGGTAGAAGAGTAGAAGTTAAGGTAGCTTTTATATATATATATATATATATATATATATATATATATATATATATATACGATTGGTAAAAATTTTCTTTTACGAGTTATATACTTTTTAAAATGCATATGACAAAGTATAAAAGTGTAGCTTGTGGAGAAGCATTACTGTTTCCTCTTTTGTACTTTGTAATATGCATTTTAAAAAGTATATAACTCGTACTAAAAATCAACAATATATATATATATATATATATATATATATATATATATATATATATATATATATATATATATATATATATATATATATATATATATTGTTGATTTTTACTTTTTTAAATAATGGTGCGCAAGGGGTGCTCCAATTTTGCTGAAATTTTAGTATGTTGTTAGGCTATATAAAAAACCCGACTTGCCAAAATTTTAGAAGCTAGTTTATATATATTACGAACAGTATTTTAACACGAGAGCCTATGCAAGTCAGACGCAGTTCCAGGCCTGTTCATATAGACGGCAATGGAAGTGGCTACACATGGTATTTTTTCATGACATCGTTTTCCAATAATGACACGGAATATTTGCGGTCAGAATACGAGTATAGTACGTTTGGATGATTTTATCTGCACAACTCGTGACTGTTTTTTTTTTCGCTTCTGAGCGTGTTTCAATCCCGTACCTATTGGGGTCGTGGCGGATAGAAGCAGGTGCCGCCAAAGAAATCTATAAGACTCCTCATCCATATGTCAAATATATTTTCAGTACAATTTGCAACTTTATCTAAACTAGATATTCCTTCAGTTGTCGGTTCCTGAGAATTTTTTTCATTTACAATAAACATACCAGGCTCTTGAGATAAATTTTTCCATATTTCGATTATTGATTTGTCTGCTTTCCAATAACTTTTCGACTTTACAAAAACAACGATTTTGTTTCTATTTTTTTATTCTATTACTTTTAAATAATTTCACAATGTTGCCTTGGAATAAATAATTTGGTTTTTAATGATGGAGTAATTTTATTCATAAAATATTTTTGATAATTCGTAGCATCAGGTTTCAAGGGGTAAAGACTAAAAGTAGTGACGTCTCGTTTTGTTTAGACGTAGCTACGACTACCGACTTTTCGTCGGTACCGAATTACAGAATCCTACTACTGGTTTAAGAGAATTTTCAATAACAGAATTTGGTAAGAAACGGTAAAAAAATATTTTCAACGCAAATTTAAAATGTTTTCATTGTCAATTTTTCATTTATAAATACCAGATTTCCAGGCTGATTTCAATGAGCCAAAATAGGTTGAAAAATGCGTATTGGATTTGAGTTCAATGGAACCAATATAATGTTTTTTCCATGAAAAAAATACTCGTCCAACCTCAAGTGAGTTGAATATCCATCTACAAATGTATGACGAATACTAGTATATTATTTGTATTTATCCATGGTAAAAACACATTAGTGATATATTCAAACAAAAATCTGCGGTCGTCCAACATAGCTGTCACTATAATATCAAGGTAATAAGTAAAATAAAGACAAAAAGTCAATTCCGATGTGGAACTGTGTCTTAAAAAATAAGAAAAATAGGAAAACAAAATTTCCATCACTTGTCACAAATTCCAAAATTTTTACAGCACGTTTGAATCAACTTATCAGGTCATCATCAAACGGCTGGTCAGTTCAGCTTTAACCATAGACGCGTTTCGTCCTTTAGGGACTCATCAGTATGGTGTGATCAACTATCCAGCTAGCCCAACTAGGGACTAGTGAACTGTGATATTTTTACAAGCTGAACTGACTGATGTTAAAGTAACTACGTCGGTAGACAAGACATGAGAGCTAAGAAGCAACCCGTGGTGCCATCTACCGACAGAATCGCAAACTGCATGACAGCAATTTAAATAAAATAAAGACAAAAAGTCAATTACGATGTGGAACTGTGTCTTAAAAAATAAGAAAAATAGGAAAACAAAATTTCCATCACTTGTCACAAATTCCAAAATTTTTTTTTTATATATCACAGTTCACTAGTCCCTAGTTGGGCTAGCTGGATAGTTAATCACACCATACTGATGAGTCCCTAAAGGACGAAACGCGTCTATGGTTAAAGCTGAACTGACCAGCCGTTTGATGATGACCTGATAAGTTGATTCAAACGTGCTGTAAAAAAAAAAAAAATTTTGGAATTTGTGACAAGTGATGGAAATTTTGTTTTCCTATTTTTCTTATTTTTTAAGACACAGTTCCACATCGTAATTGACTTTTTGTCTTTATTTTATTTAAATTGCTGTCATGCAGTTTGCGATTCTGTCGGTAGATGGCACCACGGGTTGCTTCTTAGCTCTCATGTCTTGTCTACCGACGTAGTTACTTTAACATCAGTCAGTTCAGCTTGTAAAAATATCACAGTTCACTAGTCCCTAGTTGGGCTAGCTGGATAGTTGATCACACCATACTGATGAGTCCCTAAAGAACGAAACGCGTCTATGGTTAAAGCTGAACTGACCAGCCGTTTGATGATGACCTGATAAGTTGATTCAAACGTGCTGTAAAAATTTTGGAATTTGTGACAAGTGATGGAAATTTTGTTTTCCTATTTCTCTTAAGGTAATAAGTATTATATCACGGGACAGCAAAATTAGTTCGAGTTAAAAAAAAAACAAAAAGCATATTTAATAAATACATGTTTAATTGCGTAAAAAATGCATGATTCTAAAACATTCTAAATGTGTACATTCTGTACCAGGCAACATATACTCAGTACTAACAAAAAATCAGTTGGTACAATAGTAGATTCCGTTGCTCTACGGGGATTCCAAAAAACTACGCAGATTGAAAATTGCCTGCATTGTGCGCGGTTAATAGTTAATTTTGACCATGAAAATTCAACTTATAGAGAATACTGTGCTATTAGAATGTGTTATTGTCTTTGAATTACAGAGATTTGCGAGTTACGGAAATTCGTATTAGAGAAATAAAAATACATAGCAATTATACAAAATGTAGAGAGAACAACAGTTAACTTCGACTTAAGGAAAATTTCGAGTTGTGTAGGTTCGAATTATAGAAGTTCGCCTCTACAGTCGTTGACAAGTAAGATTGCCAGAGGGGTAAGGGAGAGTAATCTACTCAATCGTGGTGTTACACAAGAAATTGTGCAATTTGCTACTCTCGGTTGAAGTATTTTAATTCTGTTGTTTGAGTTTTCGCTGATAAATTTAACTTTAGTGCTTCATTATCACACATCTACGAGTATATAAAATTTGCAAAAATATCTCCGTGCTTCACTACGAATAGTTTTGCCCTGTGCAGATGTCGTTTTGCTACTACTGTGTGTTCATTTCTACTGGGCTTCTCGCCGTTTGCAAAAGAAGTGGGGATACAATGGTGCAACTGTACTCTCGACAGAACGTCATAGTGAAATAGAATTTATTCCACCGATCTATTGTAGTTAGTATTGGATGGCAGAGCGGTTCATGTACGTATAACACTAATAGTAAAATATTTCAAATTGCAGTGCTGCTTAATACAGATCCTGCAACCATTTCACATTCCATAGATTGGCATACTTTAGTGTCCATGATTGTATATTGTTCGGAATTCTCACATATGAAAAAAGTACCATTGGTGGCACTAACATTTCTTCAGTATTAGATGCTACAAGAACTATTAAATACTCTTTTCGCTATTAGCTGACAAATTATATACATTTTAGTCTCATTTCTTGGCTAAAATTTTATCTCAGGACACAGAAAAAAAGCAGTTTGCATTAAAAATTCGACATGGATCTTCAAATGTTGATTGTAAATTATTTTCTGCTATTAATTTTTGAATTTATAAAAATCAGTCTCGTTTTTATACTTTGGTTACATTATTTTGGAAAACAGTTAAACTTTTCGTTAAATCAGTTGAAATTTCTGGATGTCGTTTCATAAACTAAATAAGACATTTTCTTCCCTAATGGGCATTAGTGAAATTTGTTTTACGATTCAGTCTTTTGCATACAAATTTCACTCAATTTAACAACAATTTAACAACAAATTTTCGTAACTGAAAAATCTCGTATCTCTATAACGAACAACCAGTGAACTAAAATATTTTCCTCTTCCTTTATCAAAATAGGAATATTATATAACCGTGAAGCGGTTTTCATGGGTATACCCAATTTAATTGTCCCCAAGGCATTTTCAAAAATTTTCAGAATGCTGTAACATTTTTTACCTTTTACGCTTGTTTATTTTTCACCTCCTTTCTGAAAATAATTACAAAAAACAAAAAGCGGCAATCATTGGATGCATAAATTTACAACTAAAGATGAAATGTATTTAAACTATTTGATTTTGAAATGTTTTATGCTTATATTTGAAGATAAATCAACGTTAAATTAGACATTCTGAATAGAATTAAGCCAAGGTGACACGGTACCAGTAGCTGACACGGGGTATCATCTACTGGATACTGGTTCAGAATTGTATTCCAATGATTAATACTTTTATCTAATTTCAAAATATTAATTGAAATGAAAAATTAACTAGTAAATCGAGAAACTAGAAGATTAAACTATAATTTAATCAACTAACTTAATGTAAAAATGTTAACAATAAACCGATATTAATAATAACTTGAAATAGTTATGCTTAACATACCTTGTTACTTATCAACAAATTTACACGTTACGTTACAAAGTACTACTAAAAGTACATTAAAATTTTGAGTTGTTATAAGGATATTCTTACAATACCCTGTGGATGTTCAAAATAACATATAACAGTAAATTATTATTATAAAAAACACAATATCTTATTGTATACAGAAAATTTGTAATGCCATTTACAATAAATAAATAAATATATATATATATATATATATATATATATATATATATATATATATATATATATATATATATATATATATATATA
Organism: Pterostichus madidus; assembly: GCA_911728475.2. NCBI lineage: Eukaryota > Metazoa > Arthropoda > Insecta > Coleoptera > Carabidae > Pterostichus > Pterostichus madidus. The sequence continues at coordinate 26,771,687 of OU452303.1, read as the reverse complement.
TATATATATAATATGAAACTGTCAAACATTGGGACAGTGTTCATAACTGATGTTTTTACCCTACTTCAATCTTTATGTTTATTTAATCTAAAAAAATAAAACTACATATTTATACAACCATGAACAAAAAGCGTGCTGCGTGCTTATCGCACGGACTGTCTTTACATAGACGATGCGAACGCTAATCATCTAGTATCCATTCGATCCAACATTCAAAAAAACTGCACACCCAATTTTGAAACTTACCGTACATCAATGAAGTAAAGGCAAACGGGGACAGTTGCCACCACAAACATAATAATATTGAAAAAAGATGATGCCGAGTCAACCAGAGTACGTTTTTGCTTTTATAGAAGTTTAATATAAATATAGAAGCCCCAATGTTTGGAACTAAGATAGAAATGTGACTAACTGACCGTTCTTAATAACCCACTGGAAATTCTAAGGCCAGACATTTTCAGTTCAAGTTAAAGTTATTTAATCGTAGAATTAAAATTATTCGTAGGTTAAACTAAATTTTATGTATTCGCAACCACAATTAAAATTTAATGCAAAATTATATAAAAAATAAATTTATCCTGCCTGCCTGACAACAGATACAAATGTATTCTTTAATTATAAACTGAATAGCTAAAGTTGTTAATTATGAATATCGAAATAGGAGATATATTTTTAGTAGACAATGATAAGAAAGATTTTTTTGATTATTTTCATTTGTTTTTGTCGAGCTATGATTTGTGCCACTACAAGCATAAAAACTTTTGCAAATAGTGTAACGTGACTATCGTCTAGTCTGAAGCAAAATGTTTAATGACAGACCTACGTTGTGTTTTAAATATCGAAGAATATAATCCTCAAAATGTTCGTAATTTGAAGTAGCTGTTCAATGGTGGGGGAATATAGGAAGGGTTCAATTGAATGAAAGAATTAAATTCCTTCCAAAAGACATGACTATGACGTCATACCTTGTGCATTTATTGAAATTCAAGTAATCGACAAAAATATAATTTATCATTTGAATTTACTCGTAGTGTGAACAGAGTGATTTGAACACAAAGTTCTGCCGTGAAATAAATATTAAAATAGCTCTGTGGCATTCACCTTACGTAACAGGGAAAACACGACAAAAACCCCAAACAGACAGACAAACCCATCATCCAAAATATTAGCAAAATAAATCAGAATATTTCTTATACAAACAAAGTTACATATTTTATCTAATTCATTAAAAATATCACAGAAATAATACTTCCAGACTCATCACAATAATTTGCCAATGTAGCAATATCTTTGTTTAAGCATTGTTAAATCGGTGGATCAGTATTGTTGAAATTGTTGTAATTATAAGTTGGCCCTGAGGCAACGACGAATGAAGGGTTTTCTTTTATAGATAACTAATGTTCATTCCTGGGGAGTTTCCTTATAGGTAACCAATGCCCAGTGTTGTGTCGTTTTTATAAACAATTACCAAGAAATACTTGATCAGTGAAATTGCATTAATAATTCATATTTATATCATTGTGACTGTCTTTCAGCATTAAATAATACTCAAATGCATTATGCAGCTTCTATAAGTATTGTTCCTGTGAGCAGTACCAATAACAATCTATTACAGATTCATATTATTAAGACACAAGTTCATTGAAATGTGTATTTGGTATGGTAAGTTTCACCAGCATCCTGGCCGAACCAAAAGCGCTTGGTGGAGGTATAGAAAGGAAACCAGCAGCCTGGCCGAGCCAAAAGCGCTTGGTGGAGGTAAAGAAAAAAAACCAGCAGCCTGGCCCAGCCAAAAGCTCTTGATGGAGGAAAAGAATGTTCACCAGCAGCCTGGCCGAGCCAAAACCGCTTGATGGAGGTATGGAATGAATACCAGCAGCCTGGCCGTGCCAAAAGCGCTTGATGGAGGAAAGGAATCGAACTCTGGACTTACTAACATAGAGTCAGCATGGAGACACCGGCGCGTCTCCCCGATGGAATCAAAACTTGCAGCTTATATTCCAAGATTTCCCTCTTGTTCCTCCTGAAGAACTGGGGCTTCACGTGGACTCAGTTTCACCCCCTCTCGACGGTGTTGTCGGCGGTGGTGACCTGGGTGCTGATACAACATCTTGGAAATATTTGTTATTTGATGACGTCGGCGTCTGGGCTCTAGAACAAAGAATCCGGAACACATGTGCACCTATACAAGTGCGAAAATTCTTAAAACACTGTATCGAGAAGTTTATTTAAAACCAACTCTCTCTAAATGTTTACGCTTATATCGTCTCTCAGCTACCGGCGTTGACTCACGTCTGCCGCTAAAATTCAATACGTACTGATAACTTCTTTATCAATCGAAATTTAATTATAAAAATTACATAAAAATTCTAATATAGTTATGGTCATAACAATGTGCAATAATTAATGAATAAAATAAAATTAATATAGACGCGTACCGTCTCAATAGATTCCCGTGTACAATTTTTATCTCAGTCTGCGTTAGTCAACCGAAACGAACAGACGTGTCGTTTGATAGCAGACAAGCCCGTAGTGATTAAATAATCAGTGAGTGAGATAACCAGCATCTGCTGTTTATAACCAACAATTAAATAACTAATTTGTGCTTAGTTTAAAAATTATAAAACACCACAGTGACAACAACACAAACAACGCGCGGAGGACTAATGGCCTCCGCGCAAAATACCTTCACCGGGAACCCCCGAACAGGGGAATCCAGTAATCAAACCAATAACCTGCCTATCTGGGAAACTCCAAACACCAGGAAGACAAAACGAACATCTACAGAGTCAGAAGAAAAGAGAGTCCGACAAAAAATTTGTACAGGTGTATACACACCTCCGGAAACAAACACCCAGAATAGATTCCAAGCCCTGAGCGAAACTGCCGACAATAGCGGAAACACAAACAATGACAGCACCACAACAACACCAAAACCTCCTCCAATATTTATACCTGGAGCAGTTGATATAAAACCATTAACAGAAATTATAAACAACGGTGCAGATGGAAAATTCTTTCTCAAATCAATAGGGAACAACCAAATAAAAATTCAACCTCATGATGTAGAGCACTACAGAAAAATTATAAAAATCCTTCAAGAAAAGCAAACGAGCTACCACACCTACCAACTAAGAGAAGAACGCAGTTATCGCGTTGTTATCAGAAACCTCCACCACTCAACCGATATCGATGAACTAAAAAAAGATATTGAGGAAAAAGGTCATAAAGTATCGAACATCCACAATGTAAAAGAACGGATCTCAAAGAAACCATTACCATTATTCTTTATTGAAATCGCACCCAACTCAAACAACAAAGATATATACAATATCACTCATTTACAACATACAAAAGTACAAATTGAACCACCAAGGCCCAAAAGAGAAATTGCACAATGTGCAAGATGCCAACGCTATGGCCATACAAAATCTTATTGTGCACGACAAGCGCGATGCGTTAAATGTGGACAAAATCACCTCACTACATACTGCAGAAAAGACAAGAATACGGATCCAACATGTGCACTCTGCGAAGGTAAACATCCGGCAAGCTACAAAGGATGCATCGTCTACAAAGAAATCCAGAAGAGAAAATATCCTTTACCAAGAGAAAGATATCCACCGCAAGTAAACAAACAAATCAATAACCAAACAGTCACTCCAAATACCACCTTTGCTCAAGTTACCAACAACAAGGCAATAAATGAAACTCATGAAACCCAAAACGAGCAAAATTTACAGAATAACCCACCACTACCTCAAACTCTACAATATTCAAGACTGGAAGAAATGATGGTAAAAATCATGGAAAGTATGGACACCATGCTAAACTTCCTCACTGTTCTCGTCACAAAGATGCCCTAATGGCGCGAAATTTAAAAATAGCCCTTTGGAACGCCAATGGCTTGGCTCAACATAGCCAAGAGTTAAAAGTTTTTATCAATAATCATAACATCGACATCATGCTCATATCAGAAACCCATTTCACCAACAGAACATACTTCAAAATGCCACTGTACACTATTTACAATACATCACACCCAGATGGCACAGCTCATGGAGGAACAGCTATCATCATAAGAAGCTCAATAAAACATTATGAACAGCCCGAATACTGCTTGGATCAACTACAAGCAACAAGCATAGTAGTGGAAGATAAAACTGGACCAATTACACTTAGCGCAACATACTGTACTCCAAGACAAAACATCAAACAAGACCATTTTACAAATTTCTTTGCAACCCTAGGTAACAGATTTATTGCCGGCGGTGATTACAACGCCAAACATACCCAATGGGGATCCCGATTTATAACAACAAGAGGCAGAGAACTACTCAAAACCATTTAAAATAACCAACTCTCCTATGTAAGCACTGGACATCCAACCTACTGGCCGACCGATATGAACAAGATTCCAGACCTCCTCGATTTCTACGTAACGAAAAACATTGCTAGAAACTATCTACAACCTGAAACAAGCCTCGACTTATCATCAGACCACACACCCGTAATCATCATGTATAGCAACAAAATAAAGTATACCACTAAGCCTATAACTCTTTGCGACAAGAACACAGCAAAATTCTCGAAAAGCTCATCCTAAAGAGATTAATGGCAATAATGATAAAATATAAACTAATACCTGAACACCAATTCGGCTTTAGGCAAAAACACACAACAATAGAACAAATACACAAAATAGTAAAAGTAATAAATGAAAACTTGGAATCTAAAAGGTATTGTTCTGCGGCCTTTCTTGACATCACACAGGCTTTGACAAAGTGTGGTACGATGGCCTCCTTTACAAACTCAAGAAAAATATACCGAACAACCTTTACCAGCTCATGAAGTCGTATCTCACTGACAGACACTTTCAAATTAAACACAATGATGAAATTACAACTATTCACCCTATTAAGTCGGGAGTGCCCCAAAGGAGTGTTCTAGGCCCAGTATTATATTTACTTTATACAGCTGACCTCCCAACAACAACCAATGTAATGGTGGTCACATTCGCCGATGACACCGCAGTACTATCATCAGACACAGATCCAACAGTAGCATCAACTAAACTGCAGGAGCACCTCATCTAAATCCAAAACTGGCTTAAAAAATGGCGTATAAAAGCAAATGAAAATAAATCAGCTCACATAACATTTACAAATAAAAAAGGAACCTGTCCATCGGTACAACTAAACGACAAACCAGTTCCACAAGTAGAAGTAGTTAAGTACCTTGGAATGCATCTTGACAGACGACTGAATTGGAAAAACATATCCAAGCAAAACGCACACAAATAAACTTAAAGCTCATAAACTTTAACTGGCTGTTAGGTCGAAGATCACAATTATCTACACAAAATAAACTTCTTATATATAAAACAATTATTAAACCAATATGGACATATGGCTTACAGCTATGGGAAACAGCAAGCACATCTAATATTGCCATAATACAAAGGGTGCAATCCAAAATTTTAAGAACAATAATAAATGCGCCATGGTATGTAAGCAACCATACTATACATAACGACATGAACATCCGCACAGTTCACGAAGAAATCAAGAAATCCAGTACAAATTACATAAAAAGATTCGAACATCACCCAAATACTAGCGCCATAAATCTTCTAGACAACAGCTTGGAAACAACGAGACTAAGCAGATTCAAGCCTTTAGATTTAATTCACAGATTCTAATTAAATTCAAAAATAACTAATTATTAACATGATGTAAAGGAATGTTGTCGCTGGACATAATTTCCGCAAGATAAATATATTGTCATAACATTTACTTATTGTCCCTATAGGATAGATTGTAAATATATCATAGAAATTTAAAAAAAAATAATTATCTAAGATTATGTGTACCAGCAATCTAATGCCACTGTTTGTGAAATTACAGCATCTTTCCCTCTTTTCCATTTCTCTGCGCTATCACTATTACAACAATATGACCACAGACAACCATCAACAATAAAACTCATCTGATTGAAATAATAGTGTTTGATGCATCAAGGGCGGTAGGCAAATGACAATGAACACAGTGCGACGGTATCCAGCCCGACGGACGGATGTCGCCCGAGGTACTTATCATCTAGTAACGGCCGTTGTCACTCAAATATACAAAATTAGTTTTAATTTATAATAATTACAATTATACGAGTAGAAATGCGTAAAAGTATTAATCGTTGTCAAGGATATTGTTTTTTTTTTTGGGGTAGGTTGCTCAGTAGTATCGAGTCGGCCTGTAGATCCTGAGAACCCTGGTTCGATTCCCACAGCCGACAAACATTTTCACAAGATTAAAATTACCCCTCCGGCTGCCCTACTACTAACATATTTGGGAGGCCGTGATTTGATGACTGGTAACCGCACTTCACGCGCACAAATATATCACTTACCGATATTTTTTTGTTAGAGTGCCACACCCAGTAATTTATTTGTTTTTAATTTATTTTATACATCAAGTGTGTTAGTTTCATTATTTTTGGAGATGACGGTGGAAGAATTTGATATTTAGGAATACATTATTGAGAGAGCGATGAAGATAATGTCGATATTTCTCGTTTTAATCGTTTTGGTACTATTTCAGAAAGTTAAAATGATAAATTTGAAAAAAATCGAAAATTTGACAGATCTCTTTAGGTTAATGTTTTCCTCTGTGACAAATTTCTGCTTGCGCATCATATATTGTTTTTCTGTAGCATCATCGTCTACAACATTCCTACAGTATAAACACTTTTATATAATAGTAATAATAACATATCACTAATATTATCCTCATAAATATCAATAACATCTGATAGTTTAGAAACATGGATTTCTAATCGGTAAATTTCTTTATAATATTTTTGAATTGATACTTCTACTAATTAAAACCAACAACAAAATAGTTATTTGTGAACACTATGTTTATACGATAAACATGAAATTAAATATAAATTCGATTAGTGTTTATCTTACTAGTGTACAACTGTGAGACAATAGAGTACAAGGAAACAAATAGAATCCTAAAAACTTATTTATTTACATTCAATCAATTATTCAAATTAATATTATTCTCATACTTGCTTTCGTCGTCAATGAGGATTTATAATTTTCAGATTTTCTCTGAAGCGGTTATAGGCTCCAACGTATAACTTACTAGATTTCTTTTGTAACAAATTTAGAACAGCTTCAGAAGCTGCATTAATAATTTTTTGGGATTCTTCCGAGAGTTCTTCTCTGTATTATTGGTATTTTATTTTAAATATATCATGTAAATTGACCTAAACAAACTTGTTTACGTAAAATTTGGGGGTTGTTAAAGAATAAATTAATATATAAAATTACTATTTTTGTTTTTACACTTACTTGGGTCGTGAAAAAAATTGTATATACACCTCGGGAGAAAATGTTATATTTCCCTTGGTGCTTACAAATTACTTCTTATAAAAAATCATATATTTATCTCTGAGATGAGTAATATACGATTATTGTATTATATCCGGCAATACGGTGGGGTGGGTAGCGTTACGGAATTCGAATCCAGCGATTCCGAGTTCGAATCCCACTCAAGCTAGAAATTATAAGTACAACTACTCTGCGACTCGTTGTGTCTGGACCCTGTACTGTAATTGGAATTAAATTCATGTTGTACAGAGTAACATAAAAAAATAATAATAAAAAAAATATGTATAATAAATATGTGTTGCTAAGTACTGTTATATATAAATCCAGCAGGGAATAATAACAACAGAAGAAAAGTCATTATTCTCTCTTGTGCACTAATCTGAAAATTATTTTGTCTAAATACATTTCTCTGTACAAATAAATTAAGTATAAACACTGCTAGATAGCTATGAAAAAATTACATTTCGGAATAACATGTAGAATTAGAATTAGAATAAATTTATTTGTTTGTAGATTTTGCAATCTTTAACAAAATGATTGGAACTAAATACGTATTAAGAGCGTAATGTACCCAACTGAAAAGTCAATCGGTCCCAGCGGTGTGTGGTGGCGGGTAACAAGGAGGCTGGCTCAATTCTAGCCGTTGGGCTACGCCCCTTGGTGACGTATAAGATGTAAGAAATTGAAGTTCACTAGATACACTCGCAATAATCACGCGCGAGGAAACTTTCTTATAAATGAAACTCATGATATATAACTAATAAGAGAATTTGATAAAAACATGCTAATGTAAATTATTATAATTTTATTTAAACAACATATGAGTTGAATAAAATTTTCATCACGATATTTAACATAAAATAAATAAGTATTATATAACAGCATTATTTATAAAATTGCATTTATCTTACATACAAGTTGAATCATTACTTGTAGGACTGATCACCTTTGTGGTTTAATTTTTGGTTAACAAGGGAAGATTAAATTAGTTTACACCTATATTTAGGATTCATCATTGGAACAAAACTGATGATTCAATAATAGCTCATTATCATTGTCTTCACTGTTTTGGAAAACAATATAAAAATATCTTACTGACTTAAACATAACTGATATAATTGTCCATTACTACCTTACAATATTATTATTGGCTTACTAAATAATCTACAAATAACTGATATAACAATAGCAATATTTATTATATATATATATATATATATATATATAAGGGACATTCTTTGTCAGAAGAGTCACCTGCTCTGCACACTTTCGGTTTTGATATAAAATAATCCTAAGGGACTTAAAATATTCGTAGAAATGTCAATTTTTTTATGCTGAGTGGCGTTTTGACCAAATCAATATGGCGGATTCAAAATAGCGGCTGTAATTGCGGAAAATTGAAAAGCGAGAAAATTATACAAAAATAGACATTTCAACAAAAATTTTAAGCCCCTTAGGTTTATTTTATCTCTAAACTAAATATATATATATATCTCGAGAAATATAAGATCTACAAGTTTGGCTAAATTAGTGAAGAAATAAAAAATTAATAGTCGTTAAAGTCAGAAAAAATAATGAATCGAACAAGCAAATAAAAAAAAAGTTCGCATTTAAAATAAGAAAGTAGGACCCTGTATTTTGAGAACTACAGGTCGAAACAAATTTGTGTTAACAGTTTTGTAATAAACTTACAAAATGGTACTTCTTTGCTAATTTAACTAACCTTGTAGCTCTTATAGTTCTCGAGATAGCAATGGTGGCACAACTAAATTAAACAACCTATATATAATCATCCATTTGGAAAATGATTCCTTCAATTTTGATCGAAAAGTCACATATTTCTTGCTAATTCAAAGTGTGAGTTGTTACACTCATTAGGATGCTGAATAGAATTTTCTTCTCGATGTCCAACATAAAATAAACGAGTATTAAATAATTGCATTATTTTTAAAAATACATATATTAAACTTACATACAAAATGAATCGTCACTTGCAGGGATAATCATATTTATGTTTTCCTGTTTTGTTAAAAAGGGAAGATCATATTTTTTACACCTGTATTTTGAACAAATATGATTTTTAATTATGATTAAAAAAATTAATAATACAAGGTAATTGAATAAATAGGAACAAATAATTACTTTATTTATGATATTATACAGGTTATCCCATTTTTGATTGCAATTGTAGAACACTTATAATGAACATTTCAGATCCTCAATTTTTTATCTCGAAATATATAAACAGCCTGTATAATTTTAAAAGCTTAATTTTCAGAAATAATAATTATGTTTCAACAACGTGTTGTCATTGTTGGTTATATTTATATGAATAAGACAGTATTGGTACGCCTTTGTGCAATATCAAATCATAATATTTAAGAAAATTATATAATAAATATAAAATGTACTGTTCCAATTGAGATTCTAAATAAGTTCAGTACTGTAAATTCATATTTTAATAATATAATCATTAAGAATACCTATTATATTCCCGTAGATTAGTGTTCTTTCTTCTAGCAGCATGTAAATTTAACCTTGCTTTATTTCCTTTCCGGTTACCCATTTTCATATCAAGAAATAAAATAAATCGCGTGTGACAGAAATTTCTGTGCAACATATCCTACACTGAGAGAAGTTCAAGGGGCGGAGCCTAATATTAGTTTCAATTTATACCACTAGTAGCGGTAGCTCACGCCGTCTACTAGAGTCAAGTTTTCATGTAAATAGTGCTTCGTTGGGGGGTTAAAATTGGTACTAAATATAAATATATTTTCATAAACAAGGGTTTATTTTAAAGATAAAAGTACAATCTATGTTATTTCAGTGTTGAAATTTGCAATTTTTATTCATTTATTGAGTAACACTGACCTGAAGTTACATAAATTTATACCATTGTAAAAACAAAATTAAAACTAAATCAAAGATTTCAACACACAATTAACATAGATTCAATCTTTGTCTTCAATTTAATAAAAAAATTAAATTATTCCGACCATATTTAGCCCACATTTCATCTCCCATTCAAAAGCATGTTTATGCTGTGCTCAACCTAGCTACATTAGCCCCTTAATTAAGTTAGTGGAAAAACATAAATTAGCATACAATTATACAAGCATTATTATGATCTCACCCTTCATTGTATGATTAATATTTATAATTATATTACTTGATAACTCATAAGATTAACAAATGTAAATCATTTTTATTACACACGAATAGTTAATAAATAAGGAATGTTTAGAAACAATGAATCACTCCTGTTAGTATGACAAGCTAATATCAAATATTGTACTTATATTGTAAAATCTACTTTCAACAAATAAATATAATTTTAAAAAATACTTCCTTTAACGTAAATTATATTATACCCTTAACTTTATAAACACAATATGCAGGAGCAAATATCGAGTTGTTATTATAATATAGTATTCAGTAATGCAGTGTTTTTCAAACTTTTTTCCAAGCGCGATCTCAAAATGACTACAAAACTCTCGCGATCACAAAACTTCCAGCTCCGTCTTAATATATGCAAAATTTATATTTTTTATTTATTAATTAAATAATGAAGATAAAAATTTCTGCGCGCAGAGATAGTGAAATATTTCAGTCATTATGAGGAAATGAGAAGGGTGATGCGTGAACAGTTAATTGCGGTGACAAACGATGACGATGAACGACGACAACAATCAGCAGAAATACAAACAAATAAATATTTATCTATTTAATTATTAATTGTTATTAACGAGCACTCGTAATAACTGTTAGTAAAACCTAACACGGAAGCACTCGCGACTAGGGCTGGGCGATCTTTGAATTTACAAATCGATCTCTGATTATGAAATAGAATCGATTTATTTAAAAGATCAAGAATTAGTTACGCTTTAAAATCAATAATAAGAACAATTTAAATATTGTAATCGAGAATAAAAAATCTATATTAAATGAACATATTTATGATAAGAAGCACGTTAAAAAATCGGTAACTTTTATATTATTGATTATTATTTTTTTTTAAATCGATAATCCCAATTTTTTTTTGGTCATTCGGTATTTGCCATCGATACATTTTTTAGATTAATCGATTCATAAAATATCGCTTTTATCGATCAATCGAACTTATAAAAATTTAATACAACGCGATATTTCCTAAAAAAACTATACTCGCGACCCACACTTTGATAAACACTGCTCTAATTTGAAACAAATTTAAAGCAGTTTTATACTCTTTATTTAACAGTACTTACAGAATGCTTATATGCCTTTTATTCTTGTAAACAGAAGCTTTTTATTTGAAGGTGACATTTATCTTCCACCATAGTTACATCACAAAGTATTGCAATTTTAAAATATATTTATTTAGCTTGAAATAATTATGAAACGTACTTATAAAAAATCTTGTTTAGATACAGTATAGTACTCGTATACCATAAAACTCACTTTAATGGTAATTATTCCCTCCCATAATTACAATCCTAGCTCGCTTTGTTCGCTTGACTTATAAACTTCATCATTGGGAATAGCATCCATTACAGCGTCATTGTATAATATACTATCACTATATGAGTAGAATAAATTAAAGTGGTAGTTTCGTGGATATACACAATTAAATATGGCCGCAGATATAATCTAAAGATAATTTTATTCTATAAATAGTTAATCAAATTTTAACCCATAATTTTGGATATTCCGGGCCTTAATAAATATCTTGAATTTTTTCTATATATCTAATTTATAGATATAAATAGTAGATAAATATAAAACGACAATCAAAATGACAATAAAACCCATTTAAAACAAAATAAGATTCCTTTGTGCAGTAATATTACATTTACAAAAAAATAATTTAAAAAATTCCTTTCTTCCTTCTATTCTTGGATGTCGCTTTTATACATGCGAATCACAATAAAAGATAAAGATGACCTAGAAAAACTGTCTGCATACCAATGTCTATATATACAAATGTTCATGCCATCAAATGTTTTTATCACACTGTCATTACGGAAAAATATCCTCGTAAACATAAATTAAATAATCTGATGTTGTTTACTTGGAAATTAATTTGTTTTGCATGCAGACTGTATATTCTTTTGATTATTACGAGTACTATGTATACATAAAAAAAATTGTGCTGCACTCTAATAGGATAATTCATGTCAACAAAATCAATTATGAGCTATAGCTATACAATTATTTACCCGCGATATGAAATATAATACAGTCACAGTTTTACGGTATACATTTCTGCAAATGGCACGTTTTATGTGAATAACTATTTAAATAGCTTTTTATATAACGTGGGATGAAACAGTAAATGACACTTTACTTCAGAGATATACATACAATTTTTTCTACGACCATTTTTTCATAATATTTTAATAAAATTTTTAAAAATTCTTACTGTATATGAATAAGTAAATAAATATTTTAGACTGTGTTGACGGTTGCTATGGAACTATGGAAATTTTTTAATTTGGACGTTTTATCAAGTTATACAGGTCACTGCTTCCGTCGGTTTTCGGCCTCTCTACTAGCGAAAGCTTCATGGAGGATGGAAATCGTCCTCCGTGACTGAAGGTTATGTGGAGGATTCTTTAGAAAATAAAATTAATATTGCAACCAAAATCCTCGCAGATAACACAGAAATAAAAAATCTAAATAAGGAAATATTGAAAATATAGAAGCGGGATCATCTGGAATAAACATAAAAAAATGTAATAACTATAATATTAATGTTATAATAAATAAATAGTTGTTAATTTTTGTGTGCAGTAAAGTAATATTTAGTTTCTATACTAGTACTTTCTGCACCAAAATGATGTATGCAAAGCTTGCTGTTCTACACGGTCAAACAAATTAATATATTATGATACAAGTGCGCAATGTACGCCTTAGTTTCCTACTCTATTTTTTGCAACATATCGAAAAATGTCTTTGTAGAATAATAATTTAAATTTATTGACATCTGTTTTTTTTATTAAATAAATTGCATTACATTATGACATCGTTTTCTTGACTATAACAAATGATAACCAAAATAAATAAAGTGAAAACCTTACATATATGTTATTAATTTTTTATATTACAAGAAAAATCTCGAGAAATATAACGGAAAGTAGAATTTAAGTGATGAGAACTCCTCCAGTCATCAGATGAGATGCTAATGATGTGATTAGCAATTTATTACCTCAAAAATTGAGAGCCATTTATGAAAACATGATAAGTAATGTCAATACTTTATGGATGGGTACAAGAAGAAATATGTATTCATATATAACAAGACTGTACATACGAAAACGGCATTCAAACAAACAACTTGTTATAGTTCAAATTTTTGATTTGGAGCTCCAGTTTATAGTTATTGTGTTTCGAAAAATCATCATTACTCCCTTATTTTAAGGAATATTTAAAATATACAAAAACTTTCAGCATTTGCTTTCGATTCTGTAAAACATTTGTATTTACAATTATTTTCTATATGTCTGAAACATTTTTTTCGATCTGTCCAAGAAAAGTTTTTATTCAAATTGAATTACAAGATAAATTTTAACAAACTGCAACAATCATTATAATGAACTCCCCGTGTAATTAATAGTCGAAGTAGCGGCGCGATCAGCTTAGATGGTCAAACTAAATCATACCCATATGTAAATAAAATGTTTCAGTACTTAAAGTAATTTTTTATTTCAGTTTTATTATAAATACTTGGCGTATCTACCCGCTGGTTGGTGTCATAGTAACCGTCAGCACAATTTTAGATATTTATTTATTTATTCATATTCGCGATTCAAGCTAAACAACACGCCACAAGCGAGTAAAGGAACTAAACGCAAGGCAGACAAATTCTAAATTCACTGCACTCAAACATATGCGTTGTACAATGCTGAACAAATTTATTTACATTATTGTGTTTTAGTATAGGTACTATTTGCATTTTACGATAATTTATAATAAATATGTGGCAATATTTATAATTTAGTCTGTTATTGTTAAATTATGTGTTTAGTTTTACTCGTTTTAGTTAATTTATGATTATTGGTTTTAGGAAATATTAAGTATCGTGAGAATGATATGTTTGAGGTTGTGTTTGTGTTTTTAAAGTAATAAATTATGGTCAAGTGTGTCTGGGTCGGTCTGAGTGACGCCGAATGTGAGAACATTAAACTGTATTTTGGATTTGTAAAATATTTTAAATATTTAAATATTACACCAACATCCAGATGTGTAATTGAAGATAAAGAGATAATTAATGCATGGCTTATAATATTATTTAGTATTACAGTGAAAAACTTGGATAATATTAAATTATACGCATTATATTTCCAAACATTTGCAATTAACTGATACCCGCATGAAAGTCGAGGATACTAGAATACGAGTAGTAGTTCAACAAATTTATTAATTCATAATATGACTTGCACATGTAAGGCTGGGAAGAGTGGAAAATTCAAACACGTATCAGCAGTGCTCTTTTATTGCTCTAGGTTGTGTAATATTTAACTTATATTAAAAATATTTGAAGTTTTTAATATCAACAAATAGAGTTATTACATTTCAATTATATATAAATTTTCTTCTCTATTTTCAGCTACCAAGTTTTTCTAATGTTTACGTTCTTTAATACACCAGATTTAGATTCCAAACTGACACACTTTTTGTTTAGAAATCGATGAAATCTAAGTATTTTGTCAATTCTGCAGATTTTCGAACTACATCTTGGCACAGGAAAAAATTTAATGCTCCTTTTTCTGTTTTGTTTGGAGTGAATTCCATTATTACTGTTATATAATCACTAGAATGTTACACTGAAACACAATTTGGCCATAAGCTACATATAAAAAATATGACATTTATCCTTCTTGCATTAGGTTATGATTTGGTCACTTAAAGTGTGACTTTGCTAATTAAAATCGCGAATATAGGGAGTATTTTTTTTTTCAAATGATATGAAATAATGGTCGTAGTAAAACTTATATGAATACCTCTGGAGGAAACTATCATTTCCTCCCTTTTGTAATTATATTAAGTATCACTCATGGGAGGAAAT
This sequence comes from Pterostichus madidus, assembly GCA_911728475.2. Classification (NCBI taxonomy): domain Eukaryota; kingdom Metazoa; phylum Arthropoda; class Insecta; order Coleoptera; family Carabidae; genus Pterostichus; species Pterostichus madidus. The sequence goes on along the minus strand of OU452303.1, from coordinate 26,756,244 downwards.
AATACACTTTCCGCCCATGTTATGTAAATAGCTATACTTACATTTATTTATTGGTGCATATATGAAATATCAAAGATGTCAAAAATATTCATTTTTCACTTCATCATTATTTGTTGATTATTGATGATACGAAGTAGGTACATAAACAACACTATAACGGGCATTATGATCCTTAACGCTCGATTCATCCACAATTCCCACTGTGTTCATGAACTCTTTATATGTATTTCTATAATCATATTTTTTATAAATTAAAACTAATTCTACATATAAAATATAATCATGTGCGCACAACAGACATTACTAGCTGGGCGATATTCATCTCTTGGGCCGACACTCTCTACGTATTATCATAATCTAACGCCCTTGGTGCATAAATTTCTATTACAACTAATTTATTTTGTTATTGTATTAAAAAAAATAATGCAGTCAACATTAATATCATATAAATTGTAACAAAACATGAAATTAACGAACAAGTTAAATAAATTTACTCGGGTGCATGGATATTAGCCAACACGGACTTTAGCCGAACAGGAAAGCAGCCGACGTGTATTTAGTCGATGGAAAATCAGTCGACGGACCATTGCCCGACATGACAACTATAAACTGTAACGTCATGATGACATAACACAATGACGTCATGGTTGGTATCCATGAGTAAGTCATCTAGTAAAAAATGAATGGTACTTATGTGAAAAAATATTCTAGAGTGATTTACAAAATGTTTGTGTAATGTTATGTCTTATAAGTGAACCCAATAATCTAAAGTAAGTAATGAATAATTATAAGCAAACACTAACCACAAATTTATTTTTATTATATTACATTATTTCGTACAAATCAGTGAATATTTGGTTTTATTTCTTGTAAATTATATTTAGCATACAAGTAATTAGGCCATTTCTGAAGTAGTAAAATATTTGAATGAATATTAAAATGAAAATTTTAGCTTATTTCGTGTAAGGGCCCAAGAGAGAAAGATGGAAGTGGCTGAAATGAGGATAACGAATTAATACATCAGAGGTACTTACTGTTAACATAGGGCCCATGGGCAAATAGGTATAGAAAGCAGACTAAGGTGGTATAATCGTGCGAGCGACGGAATAAAAAGTATTGTAATATCTCAATAAGAATGGAAAACCTACTGGCGAAATTTGAAACTATGACAAAGAAGTACTTTCATGAGATTTGTATGCTGTTACATAGGACGGTACTGTTTCAATATTATTTTTGCATTTATTTAAAATATTTTCGAAGATAATTGAACTTATTTTTCATCCTTATACTTTATTGCTACTGTAATTACAAATTAATTTTAATCATGTATTGTATTTATGAAATAAAGAAAATATGTAATGACATTTGTAGGTTATTGTGAAAAATATGTAGAATGGATCCTATATACAAGAATGGTCAAATTAATTTGGTATGCGTTCGGCATTTTTTTTGAAAATGTGGCGCGATCTACCTTTTTTTAAATTTAATTACATATGGTTAAAACAGTGAAGCAACGTATAATGAAAAATATTGTTTATTTATTTTGAAATTAAATACAACTAAAATATTTTTTTTTACATTTATATGAAATACAAATTTAAATTCATATTAAGTTTGTGCCTTTATGTCATCTACCAAGCTTTCATAATCGGGAACATACAGTAATGAAGCCAAGCGTAAAGAATCTTCTGTATGCAAGTCAGTAAAAGTTGAAGGATGTTTTGTTTTGGTTTGTTTTAAATACGACAAGGCCGATTTACAGAAATGTGGAACCGAAAGAAGAATTTGAAAGTTCGTTGTCTTTTTACTTTCTTATACACAGTATAAGGAAGTATTGTAATCCTGAAAAAAATCGTTGACGGAAATAAGTGTTTTGAGGTCCACTGAATCCGTGTTCATCATTTTCTCAATGATGTCTGTCTGTCTGTGTGTGTGTGTGTGTGTATGTGTGTGTGTTTGTGTGTGTGTGTGTGTATGTTTGTGTGTATGTGTGTGTGTGTGTGTGTGTGTGCGTGTGCGTGTGCGTGTGCGTGTGTGTGTGTGAGTGTGTGTGTGTGTGTGTGTGTGTGTGTGTGTATGTTGATGTGTGTCTCTGAGTGTGCAATATCTCATGAACGAGATAAGATTTGTTAACGAAACTTGGTAATTATAAGATTCATGAAAATACAAAGAGCTGAGTTGATTTTGAATGAAATTGTAAAACCGTAAGAGGAAGTTTACTGGACACACAAAACAATAAATTACATTTATTTCAAAAATGGAATCAGTTACGAAAAGAAGTTTCAAGTAAAAGATGTTAGCAAAAATATTTGAAACATAAGATGTTATTTGCAATTTTCCTGTATTTGCGTCTAATTTTGAGAAAAACTAATTTTTATATTTAATAATATATTTCAATAATCATAGTACGTAGCATTAGAAACAAAAAACATAAATTTTAATTTTCGCTTTATCTAGTTATCTATGCCTTTTTTCGGAAAAACAAATACATCATTAAATGGTCAACTAATTGGGCAATTTTACCTCAATTTAAACGACTTCGTATCTCACGGTTCTTGAGATACCAAGAGTTAGGCTCGAAAAACGGACATCCTGTATATGCCACATCAGTAAAGTTAGACATAGAGTAATCAACATTACAACAAAATTATACGTAAACAAATTTGATATTTGATATGTTTCAAACAGATAAATGCTGAATTACTGAAAAACTAAATTACATGTTTAATAATATTATATAACATTCATATATTTTAAATATTAAATATGCTGTGTATAAGAAAGTCGTGTGGTGCCCACACCAGATTTTTTATATTTGGATACTTATCTGGGCAAACGTATTTGCAAATGTCTTTTTCTGGTGATCTGGCTTTTAGAAAGATAACATTTCGTAATGTGATTATTTTATTTTCAATTAATATCTGTTCCATATGAAAAATTTCAGCGATTTTACTTGCAATTTGCTTCGAATCTAAGTCGACATTAAACCGATAAGAAATGTATTGAACAATCTTTAATTCTAATGCGCAACATTCGCAATTTCAGAAACATATTTCGCGCTATCACATACAAAAACAGGATATTACTGCAAATGGTCTTGCAAATTTACAAAATGATCTAAATATTTTTCTTTCAGATCCTCAGTCATTGCCAAAAATTGATATTTTTATGCAGAAACACTACTAATCATATCACCAACATTTTTATTTTTTTATTATAATTCCAAATTCTGATCACTTGATTTACCGGTAAAAAATTGCTAATAAAAGCCAGATCACACAACCACTCTGTAGCTGTTGACAATCATCTCCCTTTTGTTCAACAATTTTTTAAATTTCATTCACAAATTTCCAAATATCTATAGGAATTTCCTTCGTCTCAGCCACCTCGCATTGCAGTCTTCTTGGAAAAAATTTCCTCTGATGGAATTTACAATTGTAAATGCTTTTGTGCACAACCGGACCGAAAAGCATGTGTTTTAGCCCTAAAAAGCGGGCTTAAATGCTTCTTTTTGCCCTAGGGCCAAAAACAGTATTTAATTATTTTTCAAAATGTCATTTTAACATAAATATACCTATATAAATCTTTTGAACACAAAATTAGATGTTATTTTGTTGTGTTTAAAATATATACCTACAAAAAGTACTATTATTATTATTATTATTTAATTTATTCTTTTAATTTTGGAAATTTACTGATATCTTATTGTTAGTTGAAATTGTTAATTTTAACATTGAATAAAAGGACCATAAGGTAAATGGTTCTTTTATACATGATATGATAGAGAAATACGCCAAAAATACGTTTTCGGTGTAACTACTTATCTTCTTTGCTTTGCACCATTCATAAAATTCGAAGTAGATTTTTTTTTCATATAGTTGTTTTGAATTTAACGACAATAATTTCAGAATCGCATTATTCGCAGCTTCTTTTACATCAAGCGGAGTACAAGCCAATTCATTATCACTGGTGTCACTCATTTTCACAAGATACAAAAGTAAAAAAAACTGATTTTTATTGTTTGCTATGGATACATAAACAAAATTACAATTTTTGTTTATTGTGAAAACTTGATTCTGAGAAATGTTATTTTTACATATAAATACAGCTATTTTAATATTTAAAATTAAATGTTTTTTGTTGTGCATAAAATATTGTATGTACCACGGATGAAATTAGCGTTTCTAACCCTCAGCAAGGTGCCTCGTGCTAATAATTATGCCGCGGGCCAGAAACGCATGTTTTCACCCTTGGTACATAAATAACTATTAATATTTAATCTTTTGTTGGTTAACACTTATTGATATATAATGTAGTGGTAATTAAAAAAATCTGGGAATTAATCATCTTTTCGGCACTATGCGATAAATCGGTTAAGATGGCCCGTCATTGATTTAGCTGTACATGTTGTTATTGATACGAGTTTAATCACTAAAAATTTAATTTTTATAATAAAAATTTTGAACGTGTTAAATATATCTTGATCTCTAATTTTTGTTTTAAGGTAATCGTACACAACATTTTTTCTCAAGTGGCAGTATCCTCGAAAATCATATGAATAAAAACGAGCAATTGAGCTGCATGATTAACATCTGTAGATTCATCCATTTGTAAAGAAAAGGTAACAAAATTAGCGATATGAGCTTGTAACTGTTCGCTCATATTTTTATTCTTATTTTCGATACGTCGCATCACAGTATTTTGAGATAAATGCAAATCTTGTATAGCAATTTTTATTTCATTTTTTAAATTTTCAAAAAGCAAATCTACTATTTGTAAAAATGCGTCTTTGATCAATATGCCGTCAGAAAATGGTTTACTTTTTTTTGGAAGACACACTTTAAATGATGCTACAGATTGTAAATCTACCACAATGAGGCGTTTAGCTGTCGTTATGGTACAATAGTGTAAGTTAATTATGCTACAATATTATACAAAAACAAGGTCAATAAGTTTTTATTATAATAAAAAAATATATATATTTAATTTGTTTTTATATTTAAAAGTCGTTGCGATCGACTGAAATCATAGCCGCTATCGACTTGTTGGCTATCCCTGTTATATACTATTCGGATAAGTGAGATATTTTACAAGTCGATCATTATCTTTTATCAATAAATATCACTAAGATTCAATAAAAAGACACACAAAACTAATTATCGGCTACCTTCTAGTATCTACAAGGAAAAATGACAATAATTGTTACTTTATAATCTGAAAGAAAACTACTACCAAAAAACTGAAGCGAAGCGATGCTGTTAGATGACCTGAAAATAGGAAAGAATATATTGTTGCTGTGTTTTAAGTAATTATAACCGTTACATAATCTCTATTACAGAATAACATAAATAAATGTATGTACAAATAAGTAAGACACAAAAACAATTAAAGCTTTCTCTTCTTCATATCCTAAGTCACCTTATACCTTGTCTTTTCATCTTCAGTTGGGCCTTTCTTTCTTAATTTTCCGTTCCACTTTTAGTTTCTGCTAACTTTTTTCAGTATTGGAACATTTCACTAATAAGAAATTTTTTTTTTGTGGCTTCTTTGGCGGACCAACTACTTAGGTCATATGCCGCCATTACGCCCTGATCTGCACTTTCATTAAAACAATTGCCAATCAAAAAGTATTCAATTTTGTACTCGAGCTCCTCAAAAGATCTTTCATTTGATACCAAACACGAGAGCTTTTAATACACTTTCACTAAAACAATTGCCGATTGAAAACAATCCAATTTTGTAGTCGATGCTTTCAAAAGATCTTTCATTTATTACTAAACACGATAGAGTTCAAAGAACTTTCACTGAAACAATTGTTGATAGAAAAAAATCAAATTCTATACGAAAGCTCTTCAAGAGACTTTCATTTGATATCATACACAATAGGTTTTGAAGCACTTTCACTAAACAATTACCAATCGAAAAATATTTCATTCTTTACGCAAACCGTTTAAAAGATCTTTAATTTGATAACAAACACGATAGGTTTTTGAAGCGCTTTCACTAAAATAAATTGCTGATTGAAAAAATCTTAATTCTGCACGCGCGACCTATAAAATTATACCAAGTACGATAATTCTAGTTATCTGATATTTTTTTTATGTACATTGTCGTGAACAAAATTTACTTGATTTTACTGTATATTATTACCGAGAATAAATTTGGTTGGATTTATCTGTATATTTTTTGTCAATTTGACATTTTGTTTAAAACCAATTTTTAAAACAGGCAACAGGTCGACCGCTAGTATATTACTAAAACTAACACAACAACAATAACTCAACTACAATCTGCCTACATTATTAAAAAAAAACTTAGAAAATGCTGAAGATATGAGAATGAAACAAATAAATACTATAGCCTGCTATGTTACACTTACGAAAGTCAAACAATAGTGTTCATTTGTCCAATTTTTGACATATATGTTGAACGTCATCTCTTATTAGTGAAATATCCCAATACTGAATGAAGTTTGGTGAAACTGAAAATGAAACGAAAAATGGAAAAAGATAGGCCCAAGTTAAGATGGAAGGACAAAGTACAAGGACTTGAAGAAAATAAACCTTTAATTGATTTTTGTGTCTTATTTGGTTGTACATACATTTAATTATGTTCTTCTGTAATAGAGACTATTTAATGGATAATAAACGCTTATTATTATTAAAAACAAATAAAACAACAACAATATATTCTTTCCTATTTTCAAGTCATCTAACAATATCATTTCCTTTCAGCCTTTTTGTAGTAGTATTCTTTCAAATGAAAACGTGACAATTATTATTTTAATTGTTTCATTTTTCTTTGTTGATATTTGAGAGTAGACGATAACTAGTTCTGTATGTCTTTTTATTGTCTTCTTAGTGTCGTTTATTGATAAAAGATAATGATCGATTTGAAATAAGGAAGAATATTATCATATATTTGTCAAGATTCATCAGTTTGGTTTTATCAATATTCACTATTTCATATACGGTAACTATTACATATTTAATATATATATCACGTTCCTGGGCGAGGACGATCTCTTGCGTGTTCTTAAAGTAGTTTCGAAGAATGAATTACTAGATTTTCTGCTTTCGGTGGACGATCTCCTGGGCGTTCTTGGTGCATCTACCGCTATAGGTCCTAGGCCCACTACTTATGCAGGTTCTTCTCTCTTCTCCAACAGTGTTTTGTATTTTCATGTGTTCAAACTTGAACTTAACTTCCAAATTATCTACAGCGTGCAAAATTTCCCTGCGACATTATTATCATATTCTTTAAAATACAACTAAAATATGACTGAAAAATATTTAAAAGTAACAGAATATACGAATAAATGCGTATCTTTTGTGCGAGTGCACAAACAGTTTCTGCCGAATCATTGCAATTAAAAAACGTACGATGTTATACTTTTCGTTACAAATAGTTTACGAGACCATGCCTGAAATATTAATTTTAATAATAATTAAAATATTTAACTTTTTCAGCAATAGCTTAATTACCTAATCGTTTGTTAGACATACTATCAATTCAAACACGGCAATTACGAACTTCTGTATAAATTGTTAAACGAAATTGACTGGAGCTGGTTAAATGATTATAACAACGTTGACTTAGCTGTTGATGCGTTTTATAATGTATTTTTCAATGTATTTGATTCTTGTATTCCTAAAATTAGTAGACGAGAAAGTAAGTACCCTACATGGTTTAATAATGAGCTCATTTCTCTGATTAAAACTAACGATCGATATAGAAAATTATATAGAAATACTAGTTTGTCAATTTATTTAAGTAAATTTAAAGAATACAGAAATAAATGTAAAACGATGTCTACAACATTATATCGTAATTATATTGACAAAATTGAATCTAATATCACGTCTGACAACAATGTAAACCATTTTTGGTGTTTTGTCAATAATAAAAAAAACAGCTCGGCTATACCATCAAATATGTTTAGTAACAATCTTTCTTATACTGGTGGTTTTGAAATTGTAGAAGCTTTTGCTAATTATATTCAGAGTGTTTTTACTTCCGACAACAGTAGTTGTAATAATAACTATGTCAGTTTGAATGATTCTTCAGTAAATGATACTTATGTATATCTTAACGGTGTAACAATTTTGGATGTAACAGACGCTATTAATGCTCAAAACAATACAAATTCTGTCGGACCAGACAATGTACCTATATTTATTGTTAAAGGTACTGCTGATTTATTATCACAACCACTCTGCTACTTATTTAATTTGTGTTTACGGTTGCAAATATTTCCACATAAGTGGAAAATTGCAAAAATTTATCCATTATTCAAATCTGGAGATAAAACTCAATTACGAAATTATCGACCAATCTCTTGTTTGAGTGTTTTCGCTAAAATTGTTGAATTAATTTTATATAAAAACATACAGATGCAAACACAACATGTCATAAGCAGCTATCAGCATGGTTTTGTGAGAGGTCGTTCAACGGTAACAAACCTATTGTCGTTCACTCAATATACGTCAAATGTATTAGCTGAAAGAAATCAAGTTGACTGCATATACACAGATTTTTCAAAAGCATTTGACACTGTCTCTCACTTTATATTATTATCTAAACTTCAGATGATTGGCTTTGCAGACAACTTATTTAACTTGATAGCTTCTTATTTACATAATAGAACTCAATATGTTTTTGTTGATGGTTTTAAATCTCAGAGTTATTGCGTAACATCTGGTGTACCCCAAGGGTCCGTTCTTGGCCCTATGCTCTTCCTGTTATTCATCAACGACATTGTTAATGTCATCTCGTCCTCAAACTGTCTTATGTTTGCCGACGATTTCAAATTATTTCGTTCTGTATCAACTTTAAATTACTGTATGAAACTTCAGTGTGACTTAGAAAAAATTTACGAATGATCAATGAACAACAAGTTATACTTCAACTTAGATAAATGCGAAACCATGAGTTTCTCTAGAAAATTAGAAACTATTCAATTTAACTATTCAACTAATAGCGTTGCTCTGAATAAAGTGACTACTAAAAAGGATTTAGGGATTATTTTTGATGTGAAGTTATCATTTATTCCTCACATAAATTTTACTATCAGGTCTGCAAGTAGAATCCTTGGTTTTATTTTGCGAGTAACGTTTGAGTTCCGTAATAAATTTTGTTTGCAAAACCTTTTCGTCTCATTGGTGAGAAGCAATTTAGAATATGGTAACATAATTTGGTCTCCGTATTATAATTATCAAGTTTTGTCTTTAGAACATGTACAAAAAAAGTTTTGCAAGTACTGCTATTTTCGAATTTACAATAATTGGCCTAATATTGAATACAATTGTTTATTAATTATGTTCAATCTTGAATCTCTTAAAACTCGCCGCATAAAACAACATATTCTGTTTTTGTATAAAATTATAAATAATTTAATTGATGTTTCTGATTTACTCGCTCAACTAAGCTTTTATGTGCGTCCTTGTAATTTAAGACATTCTGTTACATTTTCTTGTCATTTTTCAAGAACAAATTTTCATTCCAACTCACCATTTAATGTAATGTTTAAATTCTTCAATGTACATTACAAAGAATTAGACTTTTGTGATTCTATGTTTACATTCAAAAGAAAATTAAACGATTTATTGTCTTAATTTAAAATGTTTATAATTAATTTTGATATAGCACCATTTGTTATTTCAATTTCTTATGTATAGTTTTAAGTTTAATCTAGATTTATTAATAGTTAATGTTTTTGTGAATAATCATATATGTTTTAATTGTTCTTTTTTTGATTCTTATTGGCTGTTAATTTCTTAATATGTTTTGATATATATTTCATTATAATTTATATATTACATGTTATTGTTTAGGATATAGCTACATTTATGAATTTCTACTAAATTATTCTGTAAATGGGTTTTTACCTGTAGAATAATAATAAATAAAATAAAAATAAAATAATTTTATAACAAAAAGATGCAATATTAACTATTTGCACGAAATAATATAAGACAATAGTTTTCATTTATATTACCAGTACAGTTCAGTTACCTCTATTTTATGAGTAATATAGCATTGACAACTTCTAGTTAATATTCAATTATACTTATTCATTACTAACTATAGATTTTTATTATATAAATTGTCATAATAATTTCCACATCAAGCAACAAAATTTTTAAACACTGTAAAATATATTTTTTTCATACAAGTTCCATCTATTTTTCATTAGCTGAACTACTCAATAATCTGTAATTATGCTGGGAAATATTCTGTCGACTGATGTTCTATTCGGCTGAAGTCACCTCGGCTGCTTTCCCAGTCGTACTTTTTTTAGGTTTTTTATATTGATATTTTGTTGACAAATTGTGTCGTTTACATTTTTATTATGAGGTTAGACACTTCTGTAATTCAGATTTTTGTATGAAAAGACATGTTTTCATATTGAATATAACAACATGCTTGAGCCCATATGTTACATCAGAAACTTTTGACTAAGATGTAATAGGACTTTTCGGTTCTCCTTTTTAAAGAAACCCTTAATGTTCCAACTTTATATATCTTACGTTTTTCAGTTTCTAATAACGTACTTGAGCACACCTTTTACATCAGAACCTTATAACTCAGAAAACATTATGACTAGTAAGGGCGAATGTTGGAGGATGTTTTTGTACTTGGCCTTAACTTTTCACTGAATTCTTTTTGAGTTATATCACATTCTTTCAAAGTCAAAAAAAACTTTGGAAAATTTAAAATTTTTGAAAATTAAAAAAAAAATTTATTGATAATTTTTTGACGTTTCTCAAAACCAATGAAAAGCTTTATTGTATGTCACGTGTCTGCGTTTTAACCAATCCTGTCATTATTATACTGAGAATAAAGCTCTTGTGATTACTCCCGGAAATTAATCTCTGTAGATGTTTTTTTGTTTGTGTCAAATGATAGGTAGGTAGTTGTCAAATAATTATTTAAAATTGTCAACGCGTCAAGTAAAATGTGTGAAAAAATCAATTTAGTTCCATTTCAGATACAGAAATACACCAACAAATTTTGGAAACAACTTCCAAGAATACATGAATAAGTAATCAATCGATATGAACCCAGTTTAAAATCTTTTAAGAAGGATGAATCTACCTCAATAGCTAAGTCAGAAAATAATCTAATTAAATATAATTCGAGAATTCGATAAATTAGAAAATAATTCTCCAGTATCTTTCACAAACTTGTTACCATTTGGCAATAACCACTCAAGCCCTACGGGCTTTCGTGACTATTACCTGGCAACAAGTTTTCGAAAGATCTGTTAAATTATTTTCAATTTATTCTCACTTTCTTGTTATATTATTACTGAAAAAAAATTTCAGAAGTAAAACAATGTAAAAAATATTGTATGTTAACTTATTATAACATTTGTATTATTCATAATATATCATGTAATGAGTTATATCACATTGAAAACTATTACGTCACATTTGGTATCCATGTGATTCAAGATTTTGTACTTAAAACGTTTACAATGGTATTGGAATGACATTTTTAAAACATAACCTAAAATTTAAACGTCCGATTGAAATATTTATTACATTATAAAATTTAATAACCAAATTCTGCAATATATTAAATAATAACCAAATATAAATTTATCTTATCCCACGAAATATATTACCTACCTTATTGAAATATGTAATTTTGTAAAGTAAAACTAAAAGAAATATAGATTTTATATGTATTATTATTATAAAAAAATAAATAATATATGAAAATACCAAATACAATGCACATTACCTCTTGTACTACAGTTAAATTAATTAAAGATCCGCGATTCTCTAACTCCAGCGCAAAATAATCATTAAGATGACAAACGCATTTCTGCATTTGATTACCCAAAATTTTTCTAGCCATTTCTTATTTCTATATTTACGAGAGTGGTCCGATAAATACTTAGCCTACAAAAGAATAACAAAAATATTGGAAAAGTGGCGATTTATTTTTCAACATAATCTCCTTTGAGTTCGATACCCTTGATCCAGCGATGCTTCAACTTCTTTAACCCGTCTGAAAAATACGTTTTCTGGAGGTCTGCAAAGTAGGCCTCCGTGGCGGCGATAACTGCCTCATTCGACTCAAATTTCTGCCCGGCGAGAGACTTTTTCAAATTTGGAAACAAAAAAAGTCGCACGGGGTCAAATCCGGAAAATACGGTGGATGGGGCAGCAGTTCGTAGTCTAATTCTATCAATTTAGCCGTGGCGACGGCGGAGGTGTGTGCCGGAGCATTATCATGGTGAAAGAGCACTCTTTTCTTCGCCAAATGGGGCCGTTTTTACTGCAATTCGGCGTCGAATCGACCCAATAATTCGGAATAGTAGAGCCCTGTGATCATTTTGCCCTTCTCCAGATAGTCGATGTAGATCACACCTTTTTAATCCCAGAAAACGATGGCCATTACCCTTCCGGCCGATAGGACAGTCTTCGCCTTCTTTGGAGCACGTTCGCCGGGTGAAGTCCACTGTTTAAACTGTTCCTTGGTCTCTGGTGTGTATCAGTGTACCCATGTTGCGCCTAAACATCTTCAAATTCTGCTCTGAAGTAATCTCACAGATGCGTTTGTTGTCCGGAGTGAGCAAACGCGGCACCCATCGCGCCGACAGTTTCCTCATGCCCAATAATTCATGCAGGATATGACCCACGCGGTCTTTTGAGATGCCTACTGTCTCAGCTATCTCGCGCGCCTTCAATCGGCGGTCTGCCAATACGAGATCGTGGATTTTTGTTACGTTATCCTCCGTAGTAGCAGTTTTCGGGGCACCTGGGCGTGGCTCATCAAAAACCGACGTGCGATCACGTTGAAACTCGTTAAACGAAATTTTGACGGTCGCCATCGAAGGAGAAGAGTCCCCGTACACAGCATCCAAGCGTTCTTTGATTTCGGCGCGATTTCCCTTTCAAAAACAAGAATCGAATCACCGACCGATATTGTTCTTTTTTAATTTTCCTCAAATCTGCGGACACGCTCGCTTCCACACGCGGTCAAAACAAAACTACGCGTCCGATTCGGCTGAAAATTTAACAGTAGCTGTCTACGAGAATGTTCTAATCGATACAGAATTGCTCTTGCGATAGTGGTGCTATCTGGCGGTGAGGCTAAGTACATATCGGACCGCCCTCGTATGTATAAAAAATGTCAAAAACAAAGTCCTGACCATAGGTCTCTATTTTTATTTTATAAACAAATGTGAAGAAAGTAAATATAAATTTTCATATTAGTAAGAATTGTCAACATTTTCATTAAAATAATAAATGTGAAAGAACATGAAAAAACATTAAACGTGTATCTTTTCTTATTAAGACATACGTTAATGCCATTCGCATAGGTACGAATAATATTAATAAAAAAAGATAGCTATATTTTAACGTATCTGTTATAACCTCGTCCACATATAACGTAATCGTTTACATACAGGGAATGAAGTTTAGAACATTTTCAGATGACCACTTATGAAAGTAACCATAACAACATCATAAATTACTACGAAAAGTTGAACAGAACATACACTGATATGTTATAATGTCCACTTCTAACATTTCAGATGAAGTTCCACAGATTGACAACAGATGGTGTTACGGTGAAAGAAAATAATAAAATAAATGAAAAGAATTTGTATATTATTTAAATCGAAGTTTTGGCAGATTTTTCAACACATTTGCACATATAAATCTTTTTCTTTTTAAATGAATAATGACTTATTTACTACTATTTTAGCATTATTTAATATTTTGATATTACGGTTAGTACAGTTGGTATCACCATACCTAACCTCAAATGTCAAACATCAACGCTTACCTTGAAAAACGTATCAGCTTTCAAAGTGGAACAACATTGCTCTTGTAAACTTTTTTTAGAAATATTTTGTGGTCGTCTGAAAAATAGTGTACATAACTTGCTCGAAAGTGTGATAACTGTGCTCGTGTACTTAAATCACTCGGCGCTACGCGCCTCGTTTTTCAATTTTTATACTCGCACGTTATCTTTCGATGCTTGTTATGTAATATACTAATTGTATTATTAATAGTATATATATGTAATGAGTTATATCACATTCTTTTTCTAAAAAAGTAAAAAAAAATGTATGTTTACTTATTATAACATTTGTATTATTAATAATATATCATATAATTCGTAACATGATGACGTCACATGCAGACGCTCAACAATGAGACGACGACGTTTGCGTGGGCTTCATTTTTTAGTGCGAAAATAGACATTTGTACGAGATTGGTCGAAACGGGGTGGGCTGAAACTGCATGAGTCGTAGTAATGTGATGACGTCATACGCGGACGCTGAACATGGAGAAGACGACGTTTGCTCAATTTGAAATACATCACTTTTCAAACATCCATATCTTTGGAACCGATGGACGAAATTGCATGAAACTTTTTGATCCTACTCGATTTTTTGCGGGCTACACGATTGTGAAGTCAAAACATACTTTTTTTAACCGATTGGGCTTCATTTTTTAGTGCGAAAATGGACATTAGTTCACTCGGGTCTGGCCACTGTAGTTTGTACTTGGCCAGAGACACTACCGTGTCTCTTGAAAAAACTATCAAACCAGTGATATTATAAATATTTATTTATGGTAAATTACTCTTAATTATCCGAATTTTGTATTTTTGTTTTGTTTTGATCAGTACATCATATAATATATACCCTTAAAGTTTGATCCACAAGTATAGAAACAGACTCTATACTCATATGATACTTAATCTAAATAATAATTGTAAGTAGGTAACTATATTCATGTGCAGGATTGAGTTTTGGAATGAAAATTACCGAATACGATTCTGTGCCTTTTACATACAAAGAGATTTAATCTGATTTCAAAACAATGTAATGTGCGCTGTATAAAAAGAATGATTCGACATTTGTCAAATGCAGGGCTTGAAATGTACCGAAGCAAATCTGAATAGTATTGCGATTCGTGAATTGTGATAAATCTTCTTCCGATTCGTGAAATTATACTAAATATTTTCCAGTTCTTTTAATTATTAAAATATATTATTCGAGTTCCTGAAAAAGATAGAGATATCGTTATTAAAAAAAGTACTATTTTTCTTTGAAAACCACGATTACTTATCTTTACCACCAGTGGTGATATTCAGCTGGTACGAACATGTAAGAATGTGTCGGTTATTAAATTTATTTTTTATGAAATGAAGTATATAAACAAATCCATAACAACCGAAGCTATATATGCAGATATTTTGATTCATAAAGACCGCTCCGTTTACGCGACGCCACAATTAATTAATACTCTTATTAGCATTACTGTATTCATATTTATTGTAAATTAAAACAAATTTTACATATTCTAGAGAAAAATAAATTCGTGTATGCATTTCGGTTGTTGATAATAACCTCGGGCGACATCCATCACTCGGGCTGGATACTGTCGCCCTCTGTACATTGTTATCTATCTAATAACGTTGGTGCATAAATTAGTATTAAAATTTTCAATTCCGGTTTTTAATAGCGTTATTTGATTTAATCAAATTAGAAAAAAATTGCATTTAACATGCTAAACACTGTATTCACGAAAGAAGAAATCACCTCTATTAGTGATACAAAATTCTGGAGAATTTTCTTTAAGATAACATTTTTAGGAAATTATTAATATTTACATTGAAACGTTAGTATATATTTTTATTGTCATTAGTTTCATATTTTAATTCACTTAAAATTATCAGGTTTTAGAAATTCTTATAATAATTATGAACGGAATCGCAAAAAATAAAATATATAATTTTCAGTAATAATATAACAAGAGGGTAAGAATAAATTGAAAATAATTTGACAGATCTTTCGAAAACTTGTTGCCAGGCAATAGTCACGAAAGCCCATAGGGCTTGAGTGTATATTGCCAAATGGCAACAAATTTGAGAAAGATACTGCAGAATTATTTTCTGATTTATCGAACTCTCGAGTTATATTTAATTAGATTATTTTTTGACTTAGCAGTTGAGGTTGATTCATCCAACTTAAAAGATTTTTAGCTAAGTTCATATCGACTGATTATTTATTAATGTATTCTTGGGAGTTGTTTCCAAAATTTGTTGGTGTATTTCTGTATCTAAAATGGGACTAAATCGATTTTATTCACAAATTTTACTTGACGCGTTGACAGTTTTAAATAATTATTTGACAACTACCCATCATTTGTCACAAACAAAAAAGCACCTACAGAGATGAATCCCGGGAATAATCACAAGACCTTTATTCTCAGTATAATAATGACAGGATTGGTTCAAACGCAGACACATGACATACAATAGAGCTTTTATTGGTTTTGAGAAACGTCAAAAAATAATCATTAGGTATTTTGTTTATATAAATATTATATTGAAATACAAACTAAACAGGAACATAAAACAATTTTGGAATATAAAAAAAATATAATAAATGTTATTGGTGTGGTTATAATAAAATTTATAATTTACTAATTTCTATTGTCTTCTAGCCATCATTAGTTTATGATGTTGCTTTTTCAATGTATCAAATAATTTATTTTAATTTCGGAATATTAGATATATTTTTTTAAGTGCCTCCTCGTTCTAGGTGCATTTTTAATATAATCTTTAAACAGAAACAACATATAAATCTCGTTTTGTTATTAACAGTTTTCTATAACAGTATTTCAAAATACTGCTTTTTGGTCAAAACCAGAGTTCGTCATAAATTATTAAAGTAGTTTTTAATACAACATAAGTTAATAAACATATAAACACATTTCTGCGATGATCTAATACTAAGACAGTACCTCATAGCTTTTACTATATTCGGTTAGCCTCGACTAGATCCGCCGATATTTGTATCCAGCTAGTATAAGAATCACTGGCATTGCTTGTCGAACACTGCTTAGTAGTTTTCATTAGGACATTAATGATTCATGGATTTTGACTTGATATAATATTCTGTGAATTTTAATGTATTTAAAGAAATAACGTGGAATGGGAAAACAAAGGAGAAAAAGAACTGTTGAAGTTAATATTTGGTCTCTTATATTTCAGTACTGGTTAGTATCATCTTCAGAAGTGAGTGATGATGAAAATTTTCATCATCACTCACCGTTTTTCCGTGTCACATAAGGTAAATATCCAATATACATATACCTATCACACTAGCCCTGGTTCTTAGAAAAGTAACAAGTCGATCTAATATCTAATGAAAATTATGGTAATTATAAGAGTGCATGGTGTTTTAGGGTTTCCGCCTGGTGCGGGAACGCAAGCGCGTGGCGTGGATCCTGCTGCTGCTGGCGCTGCTGTTTGCCGCGTGCTGGCTGCCGCACAGCATCGTCAACCTACTGCTGGACACAGGCGATTACGACGCCAAGTGGCTGCTGCCCTACTGCATTCTGCTGGGCCACGCCAATAGCGCCATCAACCCCATCATCTACTGCTTCATGACGCGCAACTTCCGCCGCAGCGTCAAGGAACTCGTCTTCCGCACTAGGAACAACTTCACCAATCGCCGCACTTGTCGCGGACAGGTCAGTGGCTTCTTACTTATACTAATACACAACACTTTTATAATAAATATACGAGTATTATTTAATAGTTTTCTACGTATACACCGGGTACCGGGCACGACAAAAAACAGAAAAGTAGTTCCATACTATGTACAGTACTTATTTTAGTGGCGTAATAATTCCATTGTACGAGTATAAAATGACCATTCGTCCAGCATTAGGCTGTATCGTCTATTGTCCATTTGCATGACTTGTTCAGCGTTGATAAGTGTCCGTAATTTTTCTAGATTTGATAAATTTCCGTTTTTTCTGGTTTTCAAAGGAACACAATAATATTTTAGTTAATTAGTTGGCATAAACTGCCTAGTTTTAAGAGTTTCGCTCAGTTTCATGGTTCTTAGTAGTATATGAGAACTAGAATCAGTTGTCAAAGTGAATAAATTATAGAAGTGATTATTTAAATATAAATTAGCTACCTGATTTTGATTATATGTGTTAGAATGGAGATTATATGCTTTTATAATTCATAAATTATTCTTCTGTCGGGTATCCAGCATTGATCGTCATGATATCTGGTCATTTTATTATTGTAGCCAATGGGGGATTCAAGTGGTAGAGCTTTTTAATATATATTTATTAAAATAAATTCTTGACCGTACATCATATTTAATGCAATATAAAATCATACCATAAATTATATCTTTATTGCTGAAATATGAAAGTTAAAGTTGAATCATTTAAAACGTTCGCACTGCCATATTGCAATGACGTAGTTGCATTAAGCCAATCACAGAGCTTTGTCTGAAACGTTTGTCGGTGCTCAAGAAGACGAAGAAGAAATAAGCATTCAGCATTCTACGATTCTACCAATGACGTATAATACTAGACGAATTATGCCGTATTCATGTCAATGCAGTGTTGTGAAGCAGAAAGAGATTGAATAACTTGATGGTTCGCCGGGTGCGCGGCAAGGAGCGAGTACACTTTGATGTTATGCAAGTTGCTCCTTGCCGCGCACCCGCCTCACCAACCAGTTATTCTATCCCTTTCTGACTCACAACAAACGCCGATGTTATCCGTCTAGTTATGTTTTGTCTGAGGATTCTACTGACAACGACAAGTTACGTGTTATTTATCTCTGTCTTATCTGTCTCTCTTTAAGCTAAGATGCAACTACGTCATATTAATTTGTTTCGAAAGTTTAAATATTTTTATCATGTTTAATACAAGTTTTTTTAAAAAATAAAAAAATTGGGTATAATTATTTTATTACGTAGATTAACCCTTTGCACTCCAATTTTTTTTTTATGTGGTATACCAGCAACTCTTTAGGTTATAATGCGAAATTATTAGGAAAAATTACTAAATTTTAGAAAATTAGAAAACTATATTTTTTGTTAAGGTAATAAATAAAAAAATGTAGTTATGCTAAGAAATATATATTTATTATGATATAATATTGGAAATCAAAGAAAAATAAGTATATTCTAATTTTTATAAATTTTTAATGTGCGGTATTTTAGAAAACATTCTCCCAAATGCATATGTGGTTTGTTAGGAGAATTGTCACAGTATTCACTAATCCAAAACACGAGATTTTTTTCGTTTATGTCCTACAAAATCACTCTCACTGCTCGAACTTATAATAAAATTGTCATATTCTATCGAAATTTCATCGGAAAAGTCACTTTGCACTTCAAAAACAAACTCGTCTTCACTACCACTAAATTCAACATTCTTCTCCATATTTATATTATTCGAATAGAATGAATGCGTATTTACTGTTATAAATGTAAAACATAGCAAAAAGCACAACGTATCACCAGTGTGTACTGTATACAACTGAATACAACTATTTGTAAACTTGTAAAAGGATCCTTTAATTTATTAAACAATAAAATGTAACCCTATTGTTTATGTCGCCGTTGCGGCGACATTGGATTTGTTAGAATGATTCCTATGTCGCCGTGCAAAGGGTTAATATATAAAAAATTCAAAAAAGTCTTGAAAGGCCCATTCCATTATTGGTATTTTTGCGTATTTAAATACTTCTTCCAGCGGTAATATGGATTTTAAAAACCATTACAAATAAACTATATATCCAAATAAAAAAGAATAATTTAATAATATATATTCCAACAAATCCCACATCATTCTATTAACAGATTCGATCATTTATAGCCAACATAGTTTAGTAGTAGTGAACACTGATGCACAGTTAAGATAATTTCATTAGAAATATATTTACATATACTCGTATAACCTAATTAATTTAAACTACTTCAAAATTTGTAAAAAGATGTAATTAAAATTATGTATTTATTGTAGTTTAAAAACACAAAACATGATATTCGAGTATAATTTTTCAATTATGCCCCTCACTTATTTTACTAGTTTTGGATCCAATGGCAATATTTTCTCTTTTATTGAAAATAGAAGTGGGCGATTTGATACTACGAGTATATAGTCTCCAACGAATCGGACAATACACGACATAAATATAATGTCACTGAAAACAATAACGTCATGTATTAACAAGATTACATGAACGTTTAAAATACGCTGTAAAAATAGATAAGAATTATTTTTCAAATGATTACTAACAAATAGAACTAAATATAACCAAATTAATGGTACAAATCTTGAGAATTATTAAGTACTAAGTGAATTTGCTAATCCAAATATTTATATTACAATTAGTGCCGTAAATATCTTGTATCACTACCTAGGATTTTAGTAAACAAACAACTATTTTGGAGCATTATGCAATATAATTACCTAATAGTAAAATTACCGTAAATAGATTTTGAATAATTTTTAGACAGAAATTCGCGTTATAAACCGTGTGTTGTAGCGCAGAGTGCAATTTTGTATACATACATACATTTCTTAATATAACTAATCCTTTTCACAATCGTTAATCATTAACGATTAGCATTCTATTATAATCTGAGTAGTCATTTTATAAAAAGACTGGACGTTTTATAAACCGACGAACAACATATGGTGAATTTGTCAAATTTAGTAAGTTATCACCTCAGTAAATAGACACCTCCTTGAACAACCTTAGTATGATGTGATGTCAGGTACCCCATAGAAGACTTGCATTTTAACCTTTAGTTTAACTTTGCAAATGCAAATATGATTATTTTTTAAAATAGCTAATTCAAATTGTCTACTAAATATCTGAACTAAATAGTAAGTGAACACCCTCTCTGAACAACCCAAATATTATGTTAATGTCAGCTACCCTGTAGAAGACTTGCATTTTAACCATTAGTGCAACTTTGTAAATTCAAATTTAATTAATTATTAAAAAAAAGTTAATTTAAATTGTTTACTCAATGTCTCTATAAAATAGTAAGTAAACACCCTCCCTGAACAACCCTAATATGATGCGAATGTCAGCTACCCCGTTGGAGACTTGCATTTAACCCTTAGTGCAAATTTAATTTTCGTAATTTTTTTATAAAGCTAATTTAGATTGTCTACTCAATATCTCTGTGAAAGGAAAAGTAAACACCCTCCTCGACCTAGTATGATACTGTTGCCCACTACCCCGTAGAACACGTGAATTTCAACCCTTATGTTGTAACTCATTATATGTTATAAAGGCGATTAAGGAAATGAGAATATCAATGTTTTACAACTCTAAACGGTTATGGGTTTTCACTACCCCGTTGGTTGTAATTTTATTTCAATTTATTGTGTTATTTAAAGATTTTTCATTAAGAACAATCGGCTGTGACTTTATTAAACCGTACGACCATACGGTTTCGTTGCTGAGCGACACATTGTTAACTTCACGACGATACAAAATAGAGACCTTTTATTTTTTAAATATGTATTATTACAAATGCATTAAAAATCAAACTAGCAAGCTATGAAAATAATTATTACCTGAAACCTAACGAAAAGTATTTATCTACATTAGTTTTGTTACTTTTGTAGTGACAATCAATTATTTCTTATAATAATAATTAAAAAATGGTTGATATGACTTTTTATGGACTATTTGAAAGATAGGGTGTACCGAAATTTCCAGCAACTTTGGAAAATTTAGAAATGAATGTTAAAGCTACTACTAGAGAAATTCCAGAGAATATCCTTCAAAATGTAACGAAAGAGTTTTTCTTGCGTATGAGAAAGTACGTAGAAAAAAACGATGGCCATATTGAACTTTTATTGTATTTCATATCATTTGTCATATTTACCATTCATGTTTTGTTTTCTTTTTAATGGATTTTCATAAATGCATACTTCGAAAATAAATAATAATAAATAAAATAATTATAACTTTGATATTTAGCGTTATGTAACTAATTTTTCCTATAACTGTGCGATTTCTTTGTTATTACATAACTATTATTGCCTTGGTTACGTATGGAAAGTAGACAGATGCAGACCAAGTGCGTTTCTGTAAGCAAAGAAACACTAGTAGGTACGGAAAGTAATTCATTACGCAATTGTAAAACATGTTTTTTGAGAGCGTTTTAAATTTCGCGCCGAGCGCGTAATTCATATTTTGACCACAGACGCTTATGGAAGAAGAAGATGCGGTGAGCCAGCGCTAGGTAATATGTTGTAGTATGTTTTGACGTTTATAAACATAACCTTAAATTATAGTACACGCTAATTTTGTTTTATTAAAATTTGTTTGGGCTTTTTATTGTATCATACCCTTTATTTCTGTATTTAACAAAACTAACTAATTTCAAGTTGTGCACGTTTGATACCTTGTAACCAATGCAATTTGGGATGGTTACGGTTTGATGGAATAGATATTAATGAAACAATAACTTAGTCATAATAGTTTTTAAAAATTCTAGAATTGTATATTTTGTCTGATTTCATTTTAATTTATTACGTTCGAGACATTTTGATTTATCAAAATTTATTTCTTGCTTATGAATGATATCACTCATTTTTGTTCAGGACATGTTTGGAGTTTTAATTAAAACACTGCTGCGGAACTCTTGCCGTAACTCTTTACAATGTAATTGTGTTTTGAGTTTAGATATGATTTATTTTTGTTGATATAAAGAAATTTTATAGTATAGTGTAGTCCAATATTACTAAGTAAACATTTTTGGAATTCCTCGGCCAACTTTTTTTGGCAATTGGAAAATCATTTGCTTCTTTCCAAGATTTATTAATCTTAGGACCGAGATATCCACTTCCTAATAAAGTTCCTAATAAATTTATTTAGCTAATAAATATTTTTTGCAGATATCCAGTACCTTATTGATTTTATTTATACTACATATTTTATTAGCTACTCAAACCTCCTAATAAAAAACAAAAGATTGAATTGTCATATCAATTTATACATAAAATAAAAATATATTTTTTAATACTGTATTCATTTCTTATTAAAAAGGTATGCTTGGAAATAATATATTTATATACGATGCTACAACATTGATATTTTACATAGATGAATTTTGATATATTGAATGAAATTATATAGATATATGAAATGGGGTAGGTGTTTCAGTCGGCCTGTGAATTTAAGAACCTGGATTCGATACTCACAGCCAACAAACAATTTTCACCACATTAAAATTGTCCCTGTACTATCAAATTTGGGAAAAACCCCACTTCACGTTCATAAATATATCACTTACTGAGATCTGCTACGACCACATTCAGTAATGGGTATAAGGCGTGATGATATATTTATTTTTATTTACTTTATAAAATAGAGAATTTAGAAATAATTAATATTAGACGGCCTCACAATGTACATATTGTTAATATAGCATTGAACACTATCTCAGACGCGAGGTTTTTGAACCACGATGAATTGTAGAAAATTGTGCATTAAGTCTTGCAGCTATTTTTTTCCACTATTCGCTTTTTTGCTTTTAATTCACTGTATCTAAATATTTTCTATTATATTTTTAAATTCTATAGCTATTTCAGCTAATAATCTGACTTCATTTATAGTAAAAATTACAGATATTGCACGTTTTCCTGATATTTTGACAGTTATAACAAAATCTAGGAGGTAGAAATAAAATTGCAATTATACGAGTATATTTATTAAATGTCATTGTATTTCTTTCTAATTAATGATTTCAATAACATTCTCGCTCTCTAAAAGATGAACAGTGTTGCAATTTTGGCTTATTTATTTATTAGGTTCCTAATAACAAGTAGACGAATAAATTAAACTGGATATCTAAAAAAATCAATATCTTCTTAATAAGTAATTTATTTTTCTAATAACTATTAGCTACTTTATTAGGAGGTGGATATCACGGCCCTTAATAAAACTAGTATTATTACCTTCCTCCATTGTTTGTCCGTAATGCAATATAGTATTAACAACTTTAAATTTTTTTACTTTTAATTTGATAAGTATCACTAGATAACCCTTTTATTCCAAAGGGGTCACTAATTTTAGTAAGTATTTCGTAATTATTTTCGAATAATTAAATTTGAATAACCAGAATTTTTCCACAGACCTGATATTGTGTTATAAAACAATTGTAGATGCCCGCATTCAGAACACTTACCTTTAACGTGATCAGTTTGTACTAAATTGTTTTCTAAGAGTTCTTGAAAGCTATAGGCACCACGTTTGTTTGATAAATTTTTAATTTAAAATATCTGCCTAGACAGGTACTGTCAGCGAAGAAGTTATTCCTTATGATTTAACGAATATTGTGCCAAGTTTGAACGAATAGCGTACTGTAGAAATAAAATATTAACATTTATACCCGCGGGCGACTGCCGACACGTATATGCATACAGAAATGTCAGGCGCTGCACTGACAAATGAGTGCCCCGTCAGGTGCTGCCCTCCACGGTGACTTTTGGTAACAGACAAAATGTGAGAACAAGTTAATTTGACAAAAACGGTTCCGCGCCCACGAAAATCATTGAAAAAACGTATAAAAACAACCGCACTCGTATCGTGACCTGGCTCATATGTTATGTGTGTATCAAAACGACCAGTGCCGGTTTTACAAATTTGGGGGCCTAAGGCGGAATGAAATTGAAGGCCAGTGGCGGTGGGGGGGATTATATGCCATATAAAGGAATCCAGAAGAAAAAAATTAGTATATAAATGTAAATATAATGTATATTTATATTTTAAAAATCATAACATGCAAACAGTCACGTAACGGAAAATTAAAAAAAAACTGCACCTATACAGGATTAAAAAATTTTTTCAGTCAGTTCCTACATGAAGCTAAAATCACAGTCTCATACTATAATAACATAACATTCAAAATTAATTATAAAATGCGAAATTTACATTTATGCAATTTCTTATTTTTTAATTTTTCTTTAGCGAACTTTGAAATTACATCATTACAATCAATGGATTTCAAAATCTCTGCCTCTAGATTTAATATGGCTAGTGATTGCAATCTGCAATCGCTCTTGGGACATGGTCGAGCGTAGATAATTTTTTACTCTTTTTAAGCATGAAAAAGATCGTTCAGTCGGACGCATTTGATAAAGGCTGCGTTAAATATTAGAGGTCGGCAAAAATATACGAAATCCGAATCCGAATCCGAATCCGATCCGATCCGATCCGAAGTCAGATTCGGATCGGATCGGATCGGATCGGAGCTCTCTCGGATAGGATTCGGATCGGATCCGATCCGAAAGTCGGATAAAAGATCCGATCCGAAAGTCGGATGAAAGATCCGATCCGAAAGTCAGATAGAATATCCGATCCGAAAGTCGAATAAAAGATCCTACCCGAAAGTCGGATAAAAGATCCGATCCGAAAGTCGGATAAAACATCCTATCCGTACATAACATTTATGTATCCACTCTTAGTAAAAACATAAATTCCAATTCCTCTCTAAAGAAAAATAACGCTACGTTATATTTATAAGCATTTATGTTCTGTGATAAAAATGATTAAATAACGTTACAGCAAAATATGTCGCTTTAGTTTTTTATAACAAAATTATTTAATAAATTTCATCTATAACTGTTAAATAGGAAAAACTGTACTGATCTAATGATACGTCTGGTCGGATCTCGGATCGGATCTCGGATCGGATCTCGGATCGGATCTCGGGTCGAATCTCGGATCGGATCTCGGATCGGATCTCGGATAGGATCTCGGATCAGATCTCGGATCGGGGCTCGGATCGGATCTCGGATCGGAACTCGGATCGGATCTCGGATCGGATTTCGGATCGGATCTCGGATCGGATCTCGGATCGGATCTCGGATCGGATCTCGGATCGGATCTCGGATCGGATCTCGGATCGGATCTCGGATCGGATCTCGGATCGGATCTCGGATCGGATCTCGGATCGGATCTCGGATCGGATCTCGGATCGGATCTCGGATCGGATCTCGGATCGGATCTCGTATCGGATCTCGGATCGGATCTCGGATCGGATCTCGGATTGGATCTCGAATCGGATCTCGGATAGAGTCGGATCGGAACGGATCGGATCGGATATCAAAATTTTCAAATATGCCGACCTCTATTAAATATATTTGTAGAAGAGTCATTATATTTGGAAATGTTGCTTGTAATCTATTTTTAATAATCAATATATATTTTTCTTGAACGTCGCTGGTACTGCGGGATGGTGTGGAGTAGGCTCTGCACTTTGCGCTCTGCGACGACGCTACATACTACTGCTACTGCCACAACGCGACTACACAGTGCTGCCACATGTACTTAGGTATAATATATATCTAAAATACAAAACAATATGTTGCGGAAAATAGTATTTTTAAAATTAAATTTTTATTTTGCATAGTAATTGCATATTATTTTTTTATATATCAAAATTCTAATTTGTATGAGGCCGGTAAAAATCGGAGGCCTAAGGCGGTCGCCTCACCCGCCTTATGGCAAAACCGGCCCTGAAAACGACTTGAAAATGCGGGGAACACACCTCACAACCGAACGCAAGTAATAGATTCGGTTTGACGATTCAGGTTAGGTCTAATGTTAACAGTTAATAAGTAGTTCGGTCAGACAGGTATGAACTCTTGTAACTCTTGCCGTCGTTGTGTCGACCGAACGACTTGATAGATTTTGAAGAAACACACAATAGCAATAATGTTTAACTTTGCGTTTTCACATTTTTTTTTTGTATCTCTTTAAAAAAAGGAAATATTCTTGGGGTCGGACTTTCGATGATCATCCTGCATAGCTACGATATACATGTATAGTATTACATATGTAACCAAACATGGGCGTCCGCAGGGGGGTGGGGCAAGCAGGGGTCTTGGTTATTAACTAGGGTGGAGACCACGACTCTCAAACCTAGGACTTTAATATGTAAAATTATAATTTTGTAATTTCCTGCTTCCCTAAATATTTTAAACAAAAAGCTTGAAATAAAAGTTTTTGGGCATAAAATTCTGCATCTGAACCAATCAACAAAATGAATTTTGAGTACTGTGTACCGACACAAATTAGATTTGAAAATGACGAAAATTGCCTCAAAATTAACGATAGGCATGAAATTGAAACAAAATTAAACAAATGTTTGACATTTTATCTGTCAAAATAAATAAAATAATAATTAAAGAATTTATTTTGACAGTTTTGACAGATTGAACGTCAAACATTTGCATTTGCAGATCTAATTTGTGCCGATCAAAGCATGCAAAATTAATTTCGTATTTTATGCCCTAAAACTTTTATTTGCAGCTTTTTTCTTTTAAATAATTAGAAAGCAGGAAATTAAAATAAAATGATTATGCATGTTAAAGTCCTATGCTCGGAAGTCGCTGCCACCATCCTGTATATGTATATATAATTTAAATAAAAATTAAATTACAAATTTAAATATAACAAATTCAAGCTGAAACTGAATTTCCAGCAGTATTCTTATGGCCAGCTATCGACATGTTTCCTATCGTAACGATTGAGTAATCTAAGTTTGTTAAGTGTACAGACACAAAATAAAAACGGTAAAACTGCTAAATCAGAATTGTTTATCTATTTGTTATGTATATTTATATTTACGAGTATGTTATGTAAAAAAAAATATTTTAGAAATTTATATATATCTGAGAGTTTTTTTGCCAGTATTTAATAGAATAAAACACAAAGAAATGAAAGTTATATAATACAAAATGATCTACTTTTAAATCCGTTACTCTATAAAATCTAAAAGACGCTAAAATTAATTTGCAAACAACTCAATTTCGATTCTTTACTACGCAATCAATATTTACTTCACAATCGCTTACTACAACAGCTTGCAATTCGAGAACCTTCTTCCGTAGTATCAACTATGACAGATGCTTCAACATTTGACGAGAGAGTGAGAGCAAGACTTTACGATTTCTGTTTTTTATAGCTTTAAGAGCTGGACACTACTTATAGAAGTTCTCAAAATTGCTATTCTCGTCATAAGGGAATGGTTGGCCTTTAAACTAAAATTTTTACAGTAACTGATTTCGCACCAAATTCAACGAAAAAATATTTCTAAGAATTACGTATAAAACAAAGGCTGACTAACCATTTTTATTATACAGAAAATACTCAAAACTGAACAAGAGTTGAAATGTTGACAGTGACGCGACTTGCCAACTAAACAGAATAGCCAGCTCAATTTTTTTTGTCAATTTATTATTGTCACTTATTTATCGTTATTATAAAATATTATAAATAATATTAATTTCAAAAATAAATAATTCAGCAAATCATAAATTCCCCGTGGTAATTTAAGAAATGCTGTTAATCTAATGTTTTTTTGTATTGAGTAAAACTTAACACATACCAATATACATAGTATGTCAAATACAAACCATTTGAATACTTATTTATAATAAATAGTAACTTTATTTTAAATTTTATTAATAAGAACGACTATATATTGTCAAATACAAAAACATTTGAAAACTTATTTATAATAAAAATAATAATAGAAATAAAAAATTTGAGGTATAAAACAAAACACACGATAAATCAAATGCTTTGGATAAATGGCAATTTACTGTATTAAAAATAAATGTGAGCAACAAGAAAGACTGCTCAAAATACGCAAATATTTACGGTAATTGCGTATAATATATAATTCTAAGAAAATCGTAAAACAATAATAAAAGTTGCAAACAAAATTTCAATGCATTTTAATAAGTAAAATGAACTCGGATTCAGAAGTTAAAATAACATCGAAAGAATAATGTCAAGTTTCCTATAAAAAAGTTGAAATGACAACCGCAACATATTTCTCTAGAGGAAACTTGCAGTGAAAACTCGTATTTTATATTAGAGTTCAAATGTACGTCGCACGTAAATTAAAAAAAAAGCTGTACAAATATTTGCTAGTTTAAATTTTGTGTCATACATAAATAAGTTTTGATAGTCCATTGAAAATGTAATACTTTGGTGCCTGAAAAGAAAAGACTCGTATTTTATATGGTTGGCTTGGTTAGTTTTTACTTTAGTCGCAGTCAGAGCAGAACTACTCTCGTTACGAATTTGCAGTTTTTTTATTTTATTATATATTAAACTTGTTTAAATTTTTGAGTTGCACTTTTTGACGACAGTAGTAAAACAATACATTTTGCATTTACATTAACGGAAATTCTATATTTATTAGGTAAGCAGTCAATATAATGACTACGAGTTAGAACTTTTGTTTTTATTTATAAACATTATAAAACATGTATCATTAATATTAACAGTTTTTAATTAATTTGTAAAAAGCTATTGCTATCGATGTTCGGCATTTACTACATTTAAAATATCTGATTTGACATTTGTCTGGTTGAAGTGTCGTAAAACAATTTGTGCGCAAGCTCATATAGTACTGTAAAATTACACGGTATTTAAGTATAAATAATCCTCGTCACGACACCTGTTGTAACACGCCACAGTATTATATGGTTACACTTAATCCCGATAATGAACTTACTTTAATAACTGTATAAGCATCTAGTATAAAACAATATTTTATAGCTACTTTGTGTTTAATTGATACTATAAAACAATGTAAAATAACGTATGTTGTGTTTAAAGAAATGTAACCCTCATTAGTTCGTAATACGAAGTAACTGCCAATGGTCAGGAATTCGGGAAAGTTGAATTGAGTGAAAGATGTAGATTCCTTTCAAAAAACATGATGATTATGTCATATTTTGTGCATTTATTCAAAATTAAGTAATTAATAAAACGTCATTTGCTACGCAAATTTAAAACAAATAAAGTAGTTTAAACACAAAGTTCTATCGTGAAGTCAATAATAAAATAGATCTCTGGTATTTATCTTACACTACAGGGAAAAACATGATAAAAACCCCCAAGCAGAGAAACAAACCAAATCATCAAAATATTATTAAACTAAATTGGAAGGTTTCTTGAACAATCAAAATTATAAATTTTATATATTTTATTCAGAAGATCACACATAATACTTCCAGACCCATCACAATAATTTGGCAATACAACAATATCTTTGTTAAATCGATGGATCAGTATTATTGAACTAATTGTTATGATTAGGTTACCCTTGATATTACGACAAATGCAAGGTTTTGCTAAGTAATCCTAATGGGTAACCATTGTCCATTCATTGGGGAAGGGTTCCCTTATAAATAACAATTGCCCAGCTAGGAGGTTTCATTCAACGATAACCAATACCCAGTGTTGTGTTGTATTACAAACAATTAGTAAGAAATACTAAGTCAGTTAAATAAATGTAATAAATGAATGATATCATTGCGATAATCTTTTCGTAACAAACAATATTCAAATATTTCATTGGAAATTGATACAGCCAAACAATAATAATTCACGGTCATTTCAAACTGCTACTCTTGTGATGAAGTAAAAACAATTAAAACTAACGTGTGTTATTAAGCCGAAAATTTCTGCACTTCTAACATATTTGGGAGCCGTGATTTGACGGCTGGTAACCGCACTTCACGCGCTTAAATATAACATTTAATGAGATATATTTCGGCAAAGTGCCACACCCAGTAATAGGTAAAAGGCGTGCTGGTTTATATATTCATTTACTTTTATTTATTTTTGTCAAGTAAGGAAGACCTACAGTTTTCCAATGGTAGGTCTCCTTGATTTAAAATTACAATAAAAAATTTATGGCCATCTCAAGGTCAAAAGTTCAGATGTTAGTACACAAAAACATATAAATAAAGTTGTATGAATCAAATATTCGGGGCAAGCATGGACAAAACTTAAAAA
This sequence comes from Pterostichus madidus, assembly GCA_911728475.2. NCBI lineage: Eukaryota > Metazoa > Arthropoda > Insecta > Coleoptera > Carabidae > Pterostichus > Pterostichus madidus. Next base: position 26,725,596 of record OU452303.1, on the reverse strand, counting down.
AACTAGTTGTGAATCTACATAATCAAAAATAAATGATTCTAAGTTACATGTATGTTCACGAAGAGTCGAAATTTCATTATGGTGCATGTTTACAGATTAAGATTATACCAAGCTCTAAAATCAGTTGTTACTTGATTAGGTATATAATTAGTAACACAAAACTGGTATAATTTTGACTAGTCGTCTTGGATCAATTGACAATCATCAAGGAATTTTACAGTTTAAAATAATTTGATATCAGCAAAAAAATAAAAAAAAAAAAATTGCAATGAATGAAGCAAGAAGATGAAAATTCAATGTATAATTTAAATCATAAAGTTCTCAAGTGAGATCTTTGAGGTAGACCAGATAAAATTAGTATTTCACGCGATATAAATTCATTGTAGACTATACATTGAGATCTGATTAAAATATATAACTCATTCCAACGTAACAAAAATCCATTAATGTCATATTCAGTTTATTTCTGAAATAATATACAATGAATATATATAAATAGCGAATGTACCTTTACATGCAAATATTTGTATTCTTAATTATATCGAAAATGTTGTTGGAAATGGAAAAAAAAATCCTGTGAAAGATAGAGCTTTTAATATTAATATTAAGAGGTAAAACTTCAAAGATGTACATTATGGTAGAAGAACTTAAATATAATGCATTATAATTCGCAATGAAATGAAATGCGATATCTTTTTTATCATATTCGCAAAGAAGTGAATTCCAGTGATATAAGAATTTTATCAATGCATTCCAACGAAAACATCAAGGATATTGGTAAAAAAAGAAAATTACGGCAAATTACATTCAGTATGTGGTTCAAAAAATAAACTAAAAACGTAAACGAATCACAGCCAGTCAGCTGGAATTGATCGAATCTCTTCGCAAAACGGTATTAAAATTTTAAAGTTTTTCGCAGTATTATCTGGAATTGCTGCAAGCACTTAATGTTATTGTGAAGCAAAAGAGTTGCAACACGCTTAAGTTTCATTGGATTCGGATTGGATTATAATGTGATTATTTTATTTATACGATTATATTGGTAGTTGAGAAGTGACGTGGAAATTGAAAAGCATTATTCAGTAATGAGAAATGAGATCAAGCAACTACAAACAATACTTGAAAGCAGTGGCGTCTGGTGCATTTTAGAATAAGTTCTACATAAATCAAATACAAGGATTATTATTATTTTCAAACTTTAATTAAATTAAATAAATATATAAATATATCATCACGCCTTCTACCCATTACTGGGTGTGGCACTCTGCCGAAGCAGATCTCGGTAAGTGATATATTTTCCGCGTGAAGTGCGGTTACCAGTCGTCTAATCACGGCCCCCAAAGATGTTAGTGGTGAAGGAGCCACAGGGGTAGTTTTTTTTGAAATTATGAAAATTGTTTTAAACAATTTTATCACAAAAATATCTTATAAATAAATTTTACTCCTATCCTATCTTACTATTTAATACGAAATTTTCTTCATGTAAGCATTAATTTTTTTTTCAGACATTAAAAAATGCATACTATTGTTAAATGTATACGGTGGCGAAAAATAATGTAATTCTTAATTAAAAAGCACATTTCATAAATTCAGAGATACAGTAAAAACAATGTTTTTGTTTACGATTCTTTATTAAAAATATAGATTCTCTCATTTCTCATATTAATATTAAGTTTTTTGAACAAAAATGGACCACAATAATCGATACAATTTTACTTTTTGTTTCATAGGCATATACATCGAAATATGACAAATATTTGCTAATATTATTTTTGACATATAGAAGAAATTATATACCGTGTATCCCACGTAAATATTGGCGTAGGCAGTTAATATGTAAAATCAATCTTTGTGAATAAAAAGAGTCTGGTAAAAAATTATGGGACCAAATTTTACATCACAAACTGCCAATATCCCAACATCTTATTTAATATACACTGCTCAAAAAAAAAAAAAACCGGTCACTTGAAGAATCCCAAAAAAATGTCACTTTTCAAACCACTGTCAATTTGTCAGTTTTGAAGGAAATTGGATGAAATTTTTTTTCGAAGTAGCCGAAAGTCTAGTCTTTGAAAGGCTTTGAATTTATTTTGACTAACCTCCCTTTCCCTTCCCCCAGCCACCACCAAACGAGAACCACTTTTTTTCTAAAAAAAGATGATTTTCAAAGCTTTCTATGCCGTCAATTGACAAATCTGTCATCAGATAATAAAAATATGGACATTTTTGTTACTGAAACTTAAAACAGAATCAAAATCGGATGATTTTAAAAAAAGTTATGATTTTTTGAAAAAAAAGACACATTTGCAGAGGTTGGCATTCAATTGTCCGTAGTACGTAGACACTCGAACACATACGAACACTCAAACGCACACGTACACACACACGCACACACGCACACACACGCACACACGCAGAAAAAAAGTGGTTCTCGTTTGGGAGTAGCTGGAGGAAGGAAAAGGGAGGTTAGTCAAAATCAATTCACAGCTTTTCAAAGACATTGGGCTACTTCGGAAAAAAAAATTTCATCCAATTTCCTTCAAAACTGACAAATTGACAGTGGTTTGAAAAGTGACGTTTTATTATTTATATAACGGTCACTAACACTATTATTTATATTACGTACACTTGAGCTGTTATTTATTTCACCACATTTATATTACGCGGTCGAAGTCTACTGTCAACTGTCCTCAGCCACTCGACCTCGGCTTATATACTCCTGTCCGTAGAACAGTTCTCGAATCTTCCAGGACGTCCTAGAATCTTCCAGAATGTCATAAAATATCCCGTCAAACCACACGTTCAGACATGCGAGCGAGCTCTATGCAAGTTGTTTCTCGAGAAGGTTTCTGGAATGTTCTCGACTTGTCTGGCTTTAAATTCGTTACAGTATATACGAATATGTTACTGTAAATGCCCGAAAATGGTCAATCATAGAATTGACGTGCAAAACCTAGGATTTACCAATTTTATGTGGGAAATCTCCGAACAAATATCAAAAACAAGTAATGGATCTTACTTGTTTGAGCGTGGGTTCTACGGGCTTAGGGTTTGATTGTTTAAAACACAAGCGATGCAAGCCTTGCCAGGAATATGATTAATATTCAAATAAATGTATGTAAATTCTAAGATTCAACCATTTTCGAGCATTTATAAAAAAACCGAGTTTAAACAGCAAAAATTTAACTGAGAATTAAACTAAGAACTAACACTTAGAAGATAAATATACACGTGTATGTGTACAACCTTCATACATAAATTTAGGAAATAAGTAACCAACTTTTATCTTTCTAATTTAATTTGTAGTGAAAATATATTCTATGCATGCCCGTTGCCTCACTGCTTGGTGTTGTTTTTGACGTTTGTGAAATGTTAAATTATGTAGATTTGTTTGTTTTTTTTTAGTATGTTGTTACAAAAATTCATATTTTTGTTATAACTGAAAACAAATCAAGTATAACATCTACGATAATAAGTAAATAAATCGAGCCAAATATATTGCTGGAATAATTTTAATATTTAAAATTTTAAAGTTACATCCTGTACTGTATGTGTATTTCGGATTAAGTTCCTATTGTCCAGAATAGGATAAATAAATAAATAAATTTTGTTATAATAAACAATGTTTTTCCGTATATTTAGTTTTGAAGATCTTATTTTTTGCATTTCTAGTTATATTTCATTTCGTGTATGAAAACTATTACGTCACATTCGGTATCCATGTGATTCAAGATTTTATACTTAAAACATTTACATTGATATTGGATTGACATTTTTAAAACGTAACCTAAAATTTAAATGTCACATTAAAATATCTATTACTTTACATAATTTTATTAGTTTATAAATGGAACCAAGTTCTGCAATTTATTAAATGGAAATCAAATATAAATTTATCTTAACGGACCAAAAATGTTACCTACATTATTGAAATATATATTTTGGTAAAAATATCACTCAAAAAAATATAATTTTTATATGTATTATAATTATATATGAATAAATAATTTATGAAAATACAAAATACAGTGCACATTACCTCTTGCAAATTAATAACAGGTCTAACTCCCGCACAAAATAAGCCATTTCTTATTTCACAGTCTTTATTTGTGTATCAAAAATATAAATTCTCGTATTAGTAAGAATTGTCATACGTTTTCAATAAAAGAATAAATGCGATAGAACGTGAAAAAATATTAAACATGTGTCTTTTCTTATTAGACACGTTACTGTCATTCACGTAGGTACAAATAATGTTAATAAAAAAAGATAGCTGTATGTATTTCATCGTATCTAAGAAAACCTACTGCACATATTACGTAATCGTTTTCATTTAATTTTCACAGATTCTTGAACATTTGTGATGATTATAAACCAAAATTTCTGTTAATTGGTATTATTTATACTGATTTTGCATGTGGGTAAAGCTAACCATTTAAAAACTTTAAAAACATAAATTATGGTTTGTTAAATAAAATTATTCATATTATTAATGCCTTTTGTATGATTATTGTTTTAGTTATTCCTTTAAAAACCCGAGCAACCATTTTTTGAATTCGACTTTAATTAACATTAGTTTATTTCATTACAAAATCTGATGAGAAAAATACTCCAATTAGTTATAGTTATTAACTGTGCAAAAAGAGAGAGCAAATTAAAAATAAAATTGAATTTAATTTTCCCTTTGTGATTCTGTTGGAGCACAATTTACAGGCGTAAATGACAATTTCTTATTAGCATATTTAGAAAAATATAAAAATAATTTCAAAAGAACCTACTTTCTATGCAAATGAGCAAAGAATAATGAAATCAGGATTCATCTATTAATAAGAAACAAAAGAAAAATTTACATAGAAATGATTAATGGAGTAACGTCAAAATGGAAGTTGAAAAATATTAGGTAGATGCTTGCCTAGAAAATGTTTAACAGAATATTAATGATCAATACCTATCTATATTCATTCATAACTGATAAATTGCAAAATTATATCTGGATTTAGAGCATCGCTTAATTCAACAATTTCAAAATTGTTTTATAAATCATAAATACATGTGGTAGTCTAATTAACATTTAATAATTTAATAAATGATCCTATAAGTTCATAAAGCTACTTTAATTTTATTGCATTATATAAAAATTTTCAAAGTGGATCAATTAAAAAAACTGTTTATTATTAAACCCGAGACAAGCATCCGTTGCAAATTCGAATCGAATAGAATACAAGAGCAAATATAATGCGACACGTTGATTTTCTTTTTTACATTTAATTAAATATATTGAAAATATTATGTTGCTTTCACATCTATTCAATTAACAATTACGATTAGTAGTTATTAATTAATCTTAAAACTTGCGACTCAAATTACAATTAATTGAATCATTAGTGAATTTATGAGAAATAACATTTGTAGACAACATAAATAAAGAAAACAAATAAACATTTAATAATACCCTACTAAAGATCTGCGTCTTCTTCTACGAACTATGTAAGTTATTATCTCCTGCGTATTTTCTGAATACTGTAGTTTTATAAAATTCCAGTTGGCAGTTAAATTACTCGTATGACTCTCCAAGAAAAAAAAATCCTAGGTAGATAGAGAAAAATAATACATCTTTCGCAAACATTTCACTTAGTATTTACATTAATTTAATGTCTTAATTTTATCGGTTTCATAAACATTTTGACAGTTCCTTTTACATTTGAAACAATTTACTTATCATTTAACAGTTATCAGACGAAAGTGATAAATACTGATTTTCATAATTTTCTGCCGTAATTTGCAAATAAAATCCAAATTTTTAAAATCATTTGGACGCTATTTATATGGAATTATTATATTTGATACGATATCTAAACGGCTTTAATAGCAAAGCATTATTGAAACATATCCAGGAATTATTGACAATCGACTGTACGTAGTTACAAATTCAATGTTGACAGCGCTTCGTCAATTCACATTAACAAATTCATGTATCTAAAACTTCTTACGCTGAGAATGGTGAAATAAATAGTATTCTATGTGTTTCAAAAGATTAGATCCATTTCACCATTTATATTAACCTAGTAAATGAGAGTTTCATAAACTTTTCGACCATTTTGACCTTTTATAAGCAACATATAACTTTTTCAAATCAAATGTATAATAAGCAAAGCAGAATATACATTAATAGCAATATGTAAAGTTTGTGTAAAACAGAACAATTTTTAACTATTTTTCTCAATCTTTTACACGCTTTAACCGTTGCGTTTACTGTGCAGCAGGCAAAATGAAAAAATAATTACGAAGCTACAATTGTCAAAGAAAACATGAATTTAAATTTATATATTCGCCCTAAAGAGTCAGATAGTCGACTGACGAGAATAAATTCTTAATAAATTAATTTGAGGTACATAATGAGCCATCTAGTGGCTAAATCGATAACAAAAACATGCCACTAGATGGCTCATGGTTGGGGGTGGAGGGGCGCCCCCCCCCCCGGATATTAACTAGACTTTAACATGTAAAATTATAATTTTGTAATTTCCTACTTCCCTAAATATTTTAAGCAGAAAAGCTTGAAATAAAAGTTTTAGGGCATAAAATTATGCATCTGAACCAATAAACAAAATAAATTTTTTATACTTTGTAACGACACAAGTTAGATTTGAAAATGACGAAAATTTCCTCAAAACTATCGACAACCATGATATTGAAACAAAATTATACAAATATTTGACGTTTTGTCTGTCAAAATAAAAATTTTATTTATTATTTCATTTATTTTGATAGTTTTGACAGATTGAACGTGAAACATTTGTTTAATTTTCTTTCAATTTCATAGCTATCGGTAGTTTTGAAACAATTTTAGTCATTATCAGATTTAATTTGTGTCGTTACAAAGCATGCAAAATTAATTTCGAATTTGATGCCCTAAAACTTTTATTTGAAGCTTTTTTGTTTTAAATAATTAGGGAAGCAGGAATTTAAAATAATATGATTTTACATGTTAAAGTCCCATGTTCGAGGGTCGCGGTCACCACCCTGTATATGTATATATAAATAAAATTAAAATTAAATTATAAGTTTAAAGTTAATAAATTTAAGCTGAAACTAAATTTTCAGCAGTATTCTTATGGCCAGCTAGCGACATATTTCCTATCGTAACGATTGAGTAATCTAGGTTTATTAATTATACAGAGACACCAAATATTAGAAAATAAAAACGGTCAAACTGATAAATAGAAATTTATTGAAGAAATGGTGTCAATTTATGGAAGAGTTATTCGAAGATTGTCCTTCCTCTTCAATTCAAATCCAGGCGATAAAGACTAGTAATTTAATTCACAAATTTAAATATTTTTTTTGTCTATTTGTTATATGTATTTGTACTTATGTTACGTAAGAAAATCTTTTTAGAAATATATGTATATCTCAGTTTTTTTCATATTAATTTTAGCGTTTATACTTGTCTTCGTTTTGACGTTTATTGAGGCCAAACACAATAATGGAAATATACATCCTATAACATTAATACTGCATTCTTAATTAAATCAAACTATATGATCAGTAAAAAAGTGGGTTTTGAACCACATGTGATGACAGAAATTAAACAATTGCCAACCAAGTTTGTACATCATTGCTATTGCTACCGAAGCTCTCTACATAACACAAATATTATTTTTGTTCACATTTTCTTTTGTGCGAATTGTTTTTCTAGTTATCTATATTCATTTTTTTATTAATTACAATTAAAAAACGATTAATCTTCATTTTTGATCGAGAAAAAAATGTTGCGTTTTCCTTAAAAGTATCTCTGCAAACTTCGACTAGATAAAGCCGTCAGTACGCTTGTGCTATAATCTTTAACCTCAGTCTACAAACTACTTTTAATCCTTGGCATGCAAATAACTATTGTTTTCTAATTTATTATATTCTCATTCAATTACTTTTCAATTTCCTATCTTATGTTTTGATATACAATAATATTCTTACAAGCAGTACGGTGGAGTGAGTATCGTTACGGAATTCTAATCCGGAGATCCCGAGTTCGATTCCCAATCAAGCTAGAAATTATAAGAATAACCACTCTGTGGCTCGGTGATTCCGGACCCTGTACAGTAATTGGGATTCAATTCCTATTGTACAGAGTAACATAAATAATAATAATAATAAATGCTTTTGAAATATTTAGAATTATTATTAAGTCACAACGAAATTTATAATCAAAATCGTTCAACTAATGAACTCTTCAGTTGACAATAAAACAATATGACCCGATGCACACTTAAACCATTAAGTTTTATTTGGACAAATAAAAGTATAATGTACATATATGGAATATGTCATGAAACGTTAACGGGAATACCAAAGTTTTAATTACTCTTATAAATATGTAAAGCAGTTAAAAGATTCAACAAGGTTTAAAAATACAGCAGTTTGATTACATAATAAATGGCAGCATTCTCTGAATCCATCATTTTATCGTGACAAAATTTAAATCAATATAAATCCCAGAGGATCCCCAATATGAAATGGAAACGTCGAAAAAACAATGAAGGAGATTTAGCGCGAGAAGTAAGAAGTGACTTTTAAAGCATGAACAAAAAAAAAACGCTGCCGCTACGAACGCTTGTGTAAATCAGAATACTTATTATTCAATTTAGGCATCGCATTTTGCATTCCCGTTACTCCGCAAAAATTGTAAATTTAAATGAAAATTGATGCCGCTGCGAATATTTGATAAACGAAAGTTGAAAATTTACACTTTGCGGAGATAATTATTCTGTTTCTTCTGACTTTTTTGTTTTCCTTCCATTAAAGAAAAACTAAACAAAATGGTTAAGGGTGTGTTCGAATCGGAGTGCCGCCGCGTGTCTTCGGACGAATATTCAACTATTACCTCTTATAATTATTTTTATCTAATAGATGTCGTTGAGGTGCTACCAATTTGAAATATTGGTTTGTGTTTTGGATAAAGTTACTTTGTAACACTTTGTCGGAGCGCAACGAGTATCACGAATTCTGTTTCTTGACATACAGTTTCGTCAATATATGCAGAATTGCGGATCGCAGCTATTTAGTGTTTGTCTCGATACAGATGAACAAATAAAAATTAAAAATAATTTCACAATAATTAGCGAATAACCTAATATTCTTTTTGTTATTCGAAGTATCTGTGGTGTCATTAATCAAAAGAAAGAATATTTAGGCTGTGATCATGGGAAATAAACAAAAAGGTCGTTCAAGTAAAATACACAAACGAAATAAAAAGGCTATGAGCCAACAGTCACGATTTAAAATTACAAAAAAAATGACTACAGTGTGCTTGTAAGATTCTAGTTTTTATAATTAACTTTTAGTAATTATAATTTCATATATTATTTGTAATGTTAGCGATGAAAAGAATTTGAATGCAACTGTGTGTTCATCACCATCACCACTCCTAAATAATGAAATGACGGAAACTACAAACTTGGGTAAAAATAATGATACAGTCAATATCATTTATTTCGAAAGAGGAATGTGAGAGGTATGCAAGGATGTTTTGCAGTATTATTATATAAGAATAGTGGTGGATTTACACATTTAGACAAATACAATTCTGAATTTATAAAATTTTAATTTGTGTTCCATTCGAATTAGTCCGTCGCTAATCGTGTATTTCCGCTAGTGTTTAGGTTGCGCGATGCACGTGCTGCATTCAAATATTAATTATTTATTTATTTCGCGACTGTGATATGAACTGAGTTAGTGTAAAAATTTACGTAATTCTATATCAATTCTGTGCAATTTATAAATGTACTTGTCAAACTTCTGTTCCAATCATTCTTATTTTTAGTCTATACAATCTATAAACCAGGCATTGTATTTAGTTATACCAATTAAATATATATATATATATATATATTATACAAATTTATTTATTTTATTAGGTCTTACTCATACAAATGCTTTGGTTGAGGTAAAGTGCTTATATAATTTGGCAAAAATAGGAATGGACGTATGAAATGATTTAAAAATGAAAAATAAAACTTGCCTCGAAACAAATTCAAATGGTATTCTGCAGTTAAAGAAAAATCATAATTATTATTATAAATAAATATATCATCACGCCTTCTACCCATTACTGGGTGTGGCACTCTGCTACAGCAGATCTCGGTAAGTGATATATTTTGCGCGTGAAGTGCGGTTACCAGTCGTCAAATCACGGCCCCCAAACATGTTAGTGGTGGAGGAGCCACAGGGATAGCTTTTTCAAATTATGAAAATTTGTCGCCCGTGGGAATCCAACCAGGGACCTTAGGATCCACAGGCCGACTTCATACCACTGAGCTAGCAACTGTGTGTTCATTATTATCAGGTATTTTTTTCTTTACAATGACATCTGACACTAGTGGCGCACACAGGAAGTGTGTCCTGGGAGTCCGAACATCCCCCTTTAAAAATTTCATCAACATTTGATGAAAATCGAAACGACTTAAATCACAGTAGATTAATTGTAATAATATATAATCAGTTGCCGGGATAATCTTTTGGAACAGCAGGTTACGAATAGTAGCGGTAGTTATGTATAGTATAGGCAAAGTTGGTGGTCCGTATAGTACAACATTATGTAACAAACTAAATTTTTGTTAAATTCTAATCGAGTCACTAGATACTTAAATTATTTCAACAAGAATATGTTGAATTAAATACGAATTATAAAATATGATTCTCTAATGTTTACCATTCCGAAATATGAAAAATGGTTATCTATAATTTTTTTGACACCTCCCCCAATCAAATCATATGTGCGCTACTGTCTGACACTATGCTCTGTAGTATCTTCAGTAAATATATTCATATGTTTCTTTTATTACACAGATTCAGGGTCAACTAAACATATGTGAGATGGAAAAATGTTATTTTTTCATTTTCACAAACACCGAAACACCTTTATACTCGTATATTGAAGAAATTGAGAGAGACAGAAATCTTTGGGAAAATGTAATGTTACCTAAACTAATCCGATTTTATATGGATTGTGTACTTCCTGAAATCGTTTGTGGCAACAGATTAAAAAGGTTGAAGTGTATTGATCCTGATTACATAATAACTGCTTGAAATGCACGACAACTTAAAAAATAATAAACAGCTAATTTGATATCAGTTTGAAGATATAAATTTGTTTTAGTTTCTTCGACATGTATTTTCTGTAAACGGAGATTTAAAAATTAATAGGTATATTACAAAATACATTCAGTTCCAGAATACACCCATATGCTTCGACCATCTAAAATAGACGAGTAATTCCATTTTCCTTCCCCCACTTTAGTAAAATTTGTGCAAAATAACAAACTAAATCTGTAGGTTCAATGTTTACGACTGAAATAATAATTTTCATTCAATAATTGAAAATGACGAAGATAGAATACAATATATCGCTTTAGTCAAGGTTTTTGTTGTCGGGACTGCATCTTTTCTTTAAAAATTTTCTATTCAGTTTCAAAATGATCAAAACAGTAATATATCTGTTTAATTTTTTGTTCATATTTAACTTATTTAACTGCTGTAGCCAGAATTCTCTTTTAAGTGCATCTATTTGTAACATATAATAGTATATTATACAACGACGCTATAATGGATACTATTATTTCCAACGATGAAGCTTACAACACGAACGGGGGTTGTAATTAACGAAATAATAGCCATAATACCGAGTTGTATACTGTACTTTATCGACGACTAATATATTACAAATAAGATTTTTTATAATTTCGTTTCATATGAATCCCAAATTAAATTAAATTACGTTAACAATTTTATGATTTAACTGTAGTAATAGAGAAATGTCATTTTGAAACGTCAAAATTTTTGCGTATTTATTTTTGTTTATTTGGCTTTTCATAGTTACCTATCAGTCTTTATGCTTTTTTATTTGCACAGATAAATTGATTCTGGCATAATAATTTAAAATTACCCCCGTGGCTCCTCCACCACTAACATCTTTGGGAGCCGTGACTTTACAAACACACAAAAACACATATTTACTCCATGGAAATCAAATTTACAAAATGTTTCGAGGTTCTGTCCATATATTTACTATCTAGATAGTAAATGTATTGTTCTGTCACTGCTAATAATGGATTCTGCAATACTGTATACTTTGCGCTAGCTCACTCCTTCGTAAGTTCACAAATTTCTATACTCCCGTAATCTACATTCAACTGCATTATCGACATGGTTTTAAATTCGGGAGTGCTGACATCTGTTAAAAATAGCGTACACTTTTTTCATTGCATCAAGCAACCTAAAATGTACTCAGCATATACAATTTCGTTCTATTTGTTATGACTTTATACTGAGATATACTTGTTGAAATCATGAAATTTATGTATTATAATATGGTATCTATGCCCTCAGTATAATATAATTGTAATTTAACATAGTATTTAAAATTTAGAAAAAATATATAATTAACTAAGAAAATTTGTTAATAACAAACATACAAGCGCCATGTAACAAAAAATAATCTCTTCATTACAGTTTATTTCACAATCATATGTTTTCTTGCAATTGAATACAAGTTGAACAAAAATTCACGATTCTTACTATGCAACCATCTATACTTAAACGCAGCCTTAAGATAATGCGAATGAACGTTTTTCATTGTCATTTAAATAATTCTCTTCGTGACATGAAAAATTTGTATAATGTTGGTAATTTATTTTACAGTAAACTGACGCAATTTTTTTTAAATCTCGTATAGCTGTCTCTCTCCGAATGTAACTGAAACATTACATAGGGAAATTTGAGAACTATGATGTCATTATTTCGTATAGATAATACTAATTAATTTATTAATCTACTTCAAACTCAATATCAAAAAATAATTTGTAATTTATATTCATTCACTTTTGTTTATTTCTTTATGCCGACAGTCATTTTGTACACCATATTTTTGACTTTCTCAAGATCCTATATGACTACATATTGTGACATTAATAATACGAGAACATAATTGTAGATTCCATTTGTTTTCGGCGCTATGAATGTAAATATATTTTCGGGGCAGTATTATTTTTATTATATTTATTCAATTTATATCAGTATTAAATATTTACCATTAATCTTTTCGTATTCACATAATTGTCTTAATTTGAAACTACGATTTTTTTTTATATCATAATTACAGGTTGATCAAAAGCAATTGTTATAGTTGGCAATACAATTCCAGAGATCTTTTTATTCCACAGTTGGCACAACGTCCGATAACGGCGGAAATGCTATTTGACATTTCTAATAAATACAAATAGGTCATGTCAGGAGTCTGACAGCTAATAGAATATTGACTTTTTAAGTAATAGAAATACTTTAGAAATAAATGTATTAATAAATGTACTCAAATTTAAATTTTAAATGTCACTGTCAACAACAGGAAATGAATTTATGTATCAGGCTAACCAATTTCAAGTAGTTTTTTGATTGCCAACTGTAACAATTCCTTTTGATCACTCTATATTTATTATGCTGAAAAAGTAAATGTTGACACGTGTGGGGTGCTATGTTTTACTACCTAGGCATAATGAGCAATTAAATTATTATTGAACAGTTGTAGATTGGCATTAAAATATTTATAAAAATATCTTATCTCATTCTTTTAATAAATTAGTTTTTTTTTTAAATATGTAGTAATGATAAGTTTTCTGTTTGATTACAAATAAATGCAATTACCAAATTTATGTTGGCCTATTGTCGGCAAACTTAAAAGGCTGAAGAGCCAAACATGTCCTTCAGAATGATTTAAATAATTTTCAAGAGCCTTAAACATATTTTAACAAACAAGATTCTTTTTGAGCCATGATGAAACGCATGGTAAACTATAACTAAAATATAATAAGAATATTAATTTTATATGAAATTAAAATAAATATAACAATACCTGGAATATAATAATATATAAATTATTGCCTTTAAAGCACGTGTGATGAGTTTAAGAGCACACGCTAAGCGGAGTGCTTTTAGTGGCACTAGTGCTTTAAAGGCACTTATACACGTATATTATCCCCTATTTTTATTATACCTGCATCATAATATGAAAAATGTAGCTGGAAAGCAGCATTTTTCATATTGATTCTTTTGATAATTTTGTGTGTAATTTGACGTAGTATCGTTCACATGGAGATAGGCTAACATTCAACAGGCGTATTCCATTTGTCTTGTTGATCATATTTAACTTACATCTACTGATCCAGATCACTTATTTATTTTGCTGGGTTACTTCGCTGACTTTATTTACAGTACTAGAATTACAGATTCTAATTTACTTTGAAGTAATTCATCTCAATACGTGCATCAGTTTACTTAATTCAGTTCATTTAGTCATGTGTCGAATTTATCTGAACTGTTTAAGTGGTAAATGGATAAATATGGATGGATTTAGGTAATGGTCACACTGCATGAATAAACAGCGATCGATTGACCAGCATCAACTAAGATTGTTTCATTATTTTTATAAGTGGTCACATTGTATCGAGTTGTCAGAACTGTCATATTTAAAAGTACCATATTTATATTACTATATCCTGGAGTTGAGTAATCGAAGATATCTTTATGACTTTGAACTAAAAATTATTTAATTAGTCAATTTCTACTGAATTCAATTAACTATTTAACAAATGTCACCAGCATACACTTGACAGATGATAAAATGAGAAACAAATTGCATTGTAACCTAGTAACCCTATGAATTGCTATCGACCAAAATTGAAATTGTCAAACATATTTGATATATCAAATTGAACGATGGCGGGCGATCGCTAATGATCGATAATGATGCATACAGTGTGATCCTAGGCATAAGATAATGTATGTTTGTTTTTTAGTCAATCGCAGTCGATCGCGCTCTATCGTTCAGTGTGATCACGACCTTAAAGAGCAAAATCATTCTGTTGTTGCTTAGCAACTTTAAAATTCGGCGTGTATTAATGTTGTGATTTCGCACGCTTTTTAGTGTGTTAAACAAGGATTATTATGCAGGTATAATAAAATTTTATGTTCGCAATTCGACTCTAGCGCAGGCTTACCGCGCATCATGTTCTGCCCGATTGTAGACACTGCAGACACGGTTCATGAAAATGTTGTATTTTATAATTTGAACATATAATTAATCAATTATTCTGAGACTAAATCGCTTTAAATTTTGTATAAATGAAAATATAGTACTTTTATTTTCATTTTCAACTTTAGTTCCAAAGAGCCGCACACAACTACTCAAAGATCCACAGTTTTCCGACACCTGGTCTATTAAAAAAATAATTTATAATTAAAATAAAATAAACTTTTGGTTTAAGTTCCGTTTATTTTAAATAAAAATCAGTATTTAAAACATTTTATTATTTTATATTGTGCATTTTAAAATATTTTTTCTCATGATAATTGTGTAAACCAGTTTTTATTTCAAGAATTATCTAGATTTATAGTTGAGTTTTACCAATTTAAATAAATTTTTGATTTCGATAGGTATAATTTATAATTTTCTCAGCCGATAGAAGTGAAATTTGTATCGAAGACTCTTGTCTCTAGACGAGAAAACTTTCTGAATTGAAGGGCAAGGCGAGATTTTAATGTTGAGATTTAAAATTTTCTTTCTGATATAAAAAATTTATATTAAACAATAAAGTAGCGTAGCTTAAAACATCGTCATGTGACGAAATAATAGTTATTTATTATACAAGCTGTTTAAACATACATTTAAATCGCGAGTGAAATACAACTTTTTATTTAATTTTGCACTAATAAACTTTTTCAATTGGAGTGTTAGATTTTTATAAATGAAGTCAAACGCTTGAAATTTCAACAATCGTTTACTTTTATCTAGTCGCTGAGTGTGAAATTGCTTCATGCGTTGAATTGTTTACAGGAAAATATGGGAACGCAAATAGAGAATGACAGTTATGAATTCTTACAATATATAGTTATTTTCCTACAACTGTGCGATTTCTTTGTTATTACGTAAGTATTATTGCCTTGGTTACGTATGGAAAGTAGACAAATGCAGACCAAGTGTGTTTCTGTAAGCAAAGAAACACTAGTGCGGAAAGTAATTCATTACGCAACTGTAAAAAAAGTTGTATTGAGAGCGATTTAAATTTCGCGCTGAGCGCGGAATTCATATTTTGGACACAGACACTAATGGAAGAAGAAGATGCAGTGAGCCAGCACTAGTAAATATGCAGTAGTATATTTTGTCGTTTATAAACATAACCTTAAATTGCAGTATATCTAATCTGTACACAATTAATAAAAAGAACCGAACAAAGTAAAATATATCGATAAATGGTTTTATTTTAAGAGTAAGTGAAATACATAATATTTATTGCTTGTGTATATTAATAACACGTTGTTACAGTTGCTTATATTGACATAATGTGAAGTGGAAACTTTTGAACTGTCTAAAGAAACATTGGTTTCTTCCGTACCTGTTTATATTATTAACAGTAATATTATTGACAACCATTTCGGAGGCTTTAGAAGTACAAGCAGCAGGTTGATTGTCATTGTCGAAAATAGATCCAATATAGCATAATCTGGGGCTTCAATTATCTTTGGAGGTGTTTACGATAAAGAAGAATCACTCACTGTAGTATTCCAATCTAGACGATTTTGAAGAAATTGTCTTGAAATTAGTGAAATATTTTTAAATAAAGTAGAACAATGTGCAAGCAATCAACAAACAAACCATAGCAACGCCGTAAAACATCGTTCTCGTGAATATCATTACGATTTTATAAATTTTGATAATATTTTAGTGATTTTCTAAATCGGACAGTTGTAGGAAAAATGTTGTTTATAACACGTGCCGAAAAAGGTTACGTGCTCGTGCAGATTTCCGCACTCGACAGCCTCGTGCGTTAAATTCTGCACTTGCACGTAACAAGCCTTTTTCGGCAATAACTATTTTATAACAAGTGCCGAAAAAGGCTTGTTACGTGGAAGTGCAGAGATGCTTGTCGAGTGCGGAAATCTACAAGTGCACATAACCTTTTCCGACACGTGTTATAAACAACATTTTTCCTACAACTGTGCGATTTAGAAAATCACTAAAATATTATCGGAATTTATAAAATTTTAATATTACACGAAAATGATGTTTTACGGCGTTGCTATGGTTTGTTTGTTATTTAAAAATATTTCACTAATTTCAAGATAATTTCTTCAAAATCGTCTAGATAATTGCAGGCCTAGATCAAGCAATGTTAGAACTATTCTTGGTAATGACTATCAACCTGTTGCTGGTACTTCTAAAACCTTTGAAATTGTCAATAATGTAACTTTTATTTAGGCTTGTCGATTTAAAATCTATTAATCGAATAATCGATTTTTCCGAGTGCAATAATCGATTTTTTAGATCGATTTGAAACACTGAATCGATTCAGTGAGTTGATTCATAAACCCCTCGAATCGAACCGATTTACGTTATAATAATAAAAAAGTGGTACTTGCCAATATGATTTATTTAAGTCGACTTCAAAACAACGAATCCCATCACCTATTGGCATCATCAAAAAAAGTTGTTTGCATGTTTCAATAAGGCCGATTGCCAATAAACGTTTTTGTATTGTCGGAACATCCGTCCCATTTGAGCGGCTTTATTACACGAAATATTAAAACTGACGAATGAAGTCGCGTAGATCCAGAACGATTAGATAAATTAATCTTTTAAAAATCACTTGGGGTAATGGCTCAGTGATATCAAGTCGGCCTACGGATCCTAAGAATTCTGGTTCGACAAACATAATCATTACAATTACCGCTGTGGTTCCCCGACCAATGAAAGGCGTGATGATATATTTATTTATTTTATTTAAAATCAATTGACTTAAAAAATAGGGAAATGTATATCTATATATATATATATTTTTTTTTTTTTCCTGTAAACAACTCCACCCATGGCAACGCATCAAACAATCCCACAGTCAGCAACTAGATAACATTAAGCGATTATTGACATTTCAAGCTTCTGACTTTTTTTATAAAAATCTTACACTCAAATTGGAGAAGTTTATTAGTGCAAAATTAAATAATCAGTAGTATTACACTCGCGGTTTAAATGTATATTTATCTTAATTCGCGGGCTTAATCTTACTGCTTGTGTAATAAAAACCTATTATCTAAGCTCACAGAGGTCGCATGTTATTATTATTATTAAACCAATTGGTTAAGTACATACAAAATATCATGTTATATTCCATGAAACGAATCCTTATAATATTCACTTAACTTAAATTATTATTAAAATTTCCTTTACTTTCAGTTTTGATTTTTTCTGCAGAATTTTTTGTTTGTCTTTCCATTCTCTTTGTTCTACTATGCAACGGTTTTGGCCAATTTTATTTGCTTTTCCTATTGTTACTTTCACTTTTAGTTCTTTATTTTCCAAGTTTTCTATTACTCCCTTCAGCGTTTTCTCTTGGGCTATATCCGTATTGATTCCAGTTATTAGCTAGTTATTTCGTATTTTTTGTTTCTCTAATTTTTATAATCTCTCTTCTGTGTCCTGTAGGCTATTCAGTAATGTTTCGTTTTCTGATGTCTTCTCTTCTTTTATCTTAATAATGTCTTCTCGGATGTGCTTCATTTCTTCATTATTTTGCTTTATCTCTATTTTCATATCCTTAACATTTTTTTTAATTTCTTTCATATTCTTTTAATTTCCAGTTTGATCTCTATCATCTCTTTTTTTAATTCTAGTAATAGTGTCTTCATTTCCTCCATTTCTTGTTGTTCTTTGTTCCCAGTTATGTACAGTTTGAGTGAAATTCTTGCTTACTTGGAATACTGTCTGTTCCTCTTCTAAGGAGGTCTCCGATTCCGGTATATTCCTTTTTTGCCCCATCCTATTCTTATTTGAAGTTACTCCACTGTTCATGGAAAATTTCAAAACACTTATCCAAAATACATAAGTGATTAAATTTAATGCGATATGTTTCGTTTGTATAATTCTTAAATTACTTTTTTTCATTTTGAAACATATCGATAATGTTATAAATCAGATTGCATAATTTTTCTTTTTGTAATTAAGTAAATCTTATAGAAACGTCTTTTGACTTTGTTTCAATAAATATTTCAAGCTAGTAATTCAATTAATTGATCCTGAATATACTTAGTCGGCTAATTTTATTCTCAGTAATAATATAACAAGAGAGTGAGCATAAATAGAAAATATTTTAACAGAAAACTTGTTGTCAGGCAATTGTTACGAAAGCCCGTTGGCCTTGAGTGACTATTTCCAAATGGCAACATGTTTGGGAAAGATACTGGAGACTTATTTTCTAATTTTTCGAATTCTCGAATTGTATTTAATTATATGAAACAAGTTTGTGGATCGAAAAATAATCTAATTTAATAAAAAAAATTAAAAATATTTATTTTTTTATTTAATTAGATTATTTTTCGATCCACAAACTTGTTTCAAATAACGGCTTCAGACTATCATGCTATTGTAACGCCATCTACTGTCGTAATTAACTAGCTTAGCTTCATTTATTAAAGTATAATAAAGTATAATTCTTGGAGCAATTTTGCAGTTTTATTCAACATAGTTTTAATGACTGCTTCTTTGTAATCTTCGTTCTTTCATTTCATATTGTATGCCCAATGTTTTAAAATCAATGCCAGCGTAGCTATTGTTGATTCATTTAATGTGTAATTTTTTTCTAAATAAAACGTTTTGAACTGTCTCCATATCGAATAATTACTAATTATGGTGTTGGAAATAGTTTCAATAACGTTTTGCTCATTTTTTACTTTTGTTGATCATAACTATCTGAGAACTGACATTTGTCAACAAAACCAAAAGCTACAGATATTATTCCCGGTAATAATCACTATTGCTTTATTCTCAGTATAATAATGACAGGATTGGTTAAAACCTAGATACGTGACATACAATGAAGCAATTCATTGGTTTTGAGAAACGTCAAAAAATAATCAGTAATAATATAACAAGAGAGTGAGAATAAATTGAAAATAATTTGACAGGTCGTTCGAAAACTTGTTGCCAGGCAAAAGTCACGAAAGTCCGTAGGGCTTGAATGGTTATTGCCAAATCGCAACAAGTTTAAGAAAGATACTGGAGAAATATTTTCTAATTTATTGAACTCTCGAATTATATTTAATTAGATTATTTTTTGACTTAGATTTTGAGGTCGATTCAACCAACTTAAAAGATTTTTAACTTGGTCCATATCGTTTGATTACTTATTAATGTTTTCTTGGAAGTTGTTTCGAAAATTTGTTGGTGTATTTCTGTATTTGAAATGGAACTAAATTGATTTTTTTCACACATTTTAATTGACGTGTTGACAGTTTTAAATAATTATTTGATATCTACCTATCATTTGTCACAAACAAAAGCACCTACAGCGATTATTCAAGGGAATAATCACTAGAGCTTTATTCTCAGTATAATAGTAACAGCATTGATTAAAATGCAGACACGTGACATACAATGAAGCATTTCATTGGTTTTGAGGAACGTCAAAAAATAATCAAAATAATTTTTAAAATGTTAGTTATACCTGGCCAGTTAATTGTATCATCCTAAACATAGAAACTTGTATTTAACTACTAGCTTTCGACGACAGCCATGAAACATACCGGTGCCAATTTGCTGGAGCGCTACAACAACACGACAAATATAGCCGTGAATTAATAAAGAGCCAAAGCGACTTGATGAAGAGAGGGCGAGTGGTGCGTGTGCGAGACAATGACGTCGCCAAACACAATTATGACATTGTTTGACCGGCTGAATGTCAGTGAACACGTACGTACGTATGTCCTCCAACCTCCATCTCCAGTGTGTGAAGTGGGGTTTGTTTGGAGTCTAGAGTGAAACGAACCATGTCATCACCCCAGAAAAAAACTCAACGATCCGCCAGTATTTTGAGGTAATATGTAATGCCTTTCGAAACAAAATATGTTTGCTAATTTGTTAATTGTAAAATTAATTATTTTGTTTTTGTATATTCGCAATTTAATAATATAATGACAAACTGAGCTCTAATAAAGTAACTGACACTCATTAAACAAAAGATCAATTCGGCACCTCGTTACATTATACTAAAAAAACAGGCGTTAAAGGACTGTTTTTGTCATTTTTATTAGTAAATAAATCTATAAAAAAACATTAACATGTATAGTTATATTAAATATAGTGATAATCATGCCATTACTTTAAAATGGTATCATAAATATTACATTTTACGCGTTTACTCGTGTAACGTCTTTCTTCACTATTATTAATTTTCATGTAAATTATACGAATTTTACACTAAGGACGTAAATATCATCACATTTAAAAACTACATTTTATTTCTGCTTTTGTTGTCTGGATGAAATTAATGGCACAAGGAGGTTTCAAATTGGCCTTTATAATTATCATTAGGGTATGAGTAACATTCTCTGAAAAGAAAACTATTTTAAGCTCCTAAAATATGCCCTAAAACAGAAAATATACTCTTAATTCTGTAGTAACAGCATAACACTACAACATAAAATAAACAAAAATTTTACAATTTTACTTTCCTATATAATTTTTTTTTTAAATATTCAAATTTAAAATATGCTCTTATTAATTTTGGGATAAAATTGTAAATATAATGTAAAGTTAAAAACTGTATGTAATAAGCCCTTTTTATCAAATTTGTTTCTTTCGCGTAACAGACGCAGAAAAAAATTGACAATTTAATAATATTAATAGATTTCCATGACAAATAAAAAAAAATAACTAGAACAGATCTATGAAATTATTTGTTTTAACTGTAACTAGTTTCATGTATTTAAACAATGTTTTTGCAATATTTGTTACAATTTTGAATTCTGTTTATTTTTTGTGTGCGGGTTTTCACAGTCGATGTTATATCAGGTGTTTAAGTGACTAGATTATAACGTCCGAGCGTGATTAATATATGTCATGTAACTTTATTTTTTATTTTAACGACAAATCACACATCGTCGATAGACGATTTGGAAATAACGAACATCGATTTACGACGTCACAGCATGTTAAGAGATATGCATTAACACGGTCGGCCATCGCCCTTTAAAAATTAGTAGAACTGAAAATTATGTGTCTAGTACGAGTGGTGGGAGACTCACAGAATTAATTTTAAATTGGTGAAAATGTTTGTTGGCTGTGGGGATCAAACCAAGGTTCTTAGGATCCGCAGGCCGACTCGATACCACTGAGCCATTACCCCATAATACATTATATATCAAATAATGTACCAAAACATCACTAAAAGTTGCGAAGTATTAAAGAAAGGAACAACAAAAAACTTTTTTTTTACATTTATAAATACTCGATCTAAATATCACTACAAACTATGAAACATCTCTAAATTTATAAAATCTTCAGCTAGAACCGTTCTTAGAACTATTCTAAAATCCATTCAACAAAGCAACAAAAACATGTAATGAATTATTTTTTGTGTGCATGAGTGAAAATACAGACAACGGTTATATGTAAATTTATGTATAAAATAAAAGTGCATATTTACTCTTTTACAGTTTATCTTGAAATTTTACGAACCAACCGACAAACTCAATTTCTGTTTTTCCCGGGTTTCTTGGAACAGTAGAGCTTCGTGAGTGTCTCTTAGAGGTTCCACGAAAATTAATTAATATTCGAAAATCCATTCATTGAAGTACCATGTCGAATATCCTAATATAATTATATATAAATATATTATTTCAATTTTCAACCACATATCTACCTGAATTAGGATTTTCTGCTCTTATTACAATAAACACAAAAAAGGAAACGCCTATTAACAATTGAAGCCGAACTGCATGTTTGTTTGTCATCCACAAACCCAAAATACAAGAAATAAGTAAAAACAAACTTAAGTTTCTCATTAAATTACATAATTTAAGTTTCATTCGTAATAAATACAGTTTATTTTCTTTATTCGCGTATTAATAAAACAATATTAATTTTCGTTTATTTAATATCTCCTTCGAAAATATTTACCTGTATTAATTAATCGAAATTATTTTCAAATAGTGAGATGGTGCAGGAGTTCCTCATTCAATAAAATCAGCTTTGGGGTTTCCCACTCAAAAAAAAAGTTGGGAAACACTGCCTTAGACAATTAAAACGAAATGTAAATTTTCTGCTACCTTCTATTAAAATAGTAGGTCGCAGGAAGAGATATAAATAAAAATTGTTCATGATTAAAATTTATCTTAATTCTCGTTAATATTAACTATATAATATTGATTCGCATATGCTCAGTTTCATATCTAACTACGAAAATTCGTGGTAAGTAAAATACAAAAAAAAATCCTTTGATACGTCAGTAGGAACGTTTGGCGAAGATTAATTGCGGGATGAATCTTTAGTTATTTTGTTAAGTCACAATTGTAGAGAATTTATTTTCAAAAACAAGTGTAGAACGACATTTTCAATTCTTGCAATAGAGTGTCTAACTCCAGTGTTATATATTTAAAATTTTTACGTCACGCCTGGTAGAGATGGAAGGAAACAAAAGGAAAAAAAATCTCGCGTTAGTAAGACAGACTATGACCAATTAGAACATATTTTAACAAATACAGACAGTTGTTACGTGGTCACAAATAGCTATCAAAAATCAAAACATGTGAGATGTGATTTTGTAGAAAGAAGAAACAATGGCTGAGAAATAAAAGGTAAATTAATAAATTCAAAATAGATGACAACGAAATAATAAAAACATAAAATTTACTTTGCCGCATCGTCGGGTGTTAAATTCATGTTTAAAATCTTTAAAATATGAAAATGATTAAACTAAACTATCATAATCATAAGATCAACACAAATTTCAAACTAACATACATACTACTTACGGTTTTGCCGTAAATGATATTAACTACTCGTACCTTATTTTAAATGTAATCAGGGGCGTAGCTATGCTTTTGGCGCCCTCGGCGCATCTGCCCATGTTCAGTTATTGATATATTATTATATTATACGAGGTCTGTTGAGAAAATAAACGAACTTTATTTTTTTTTAACTTTATTAATAATTTTACAGATTATTGGTACTTATCTCCTTCAAAATACTCCTTTTCTCTATTCAAACACTTTTTCCAAAGATGTTTTCATTTCGAGAAGTAGTCCTGGATAGCTTCAATTGAAATGACCATTAAGGTCTGTGACGAATTTTATTTGATGTCATCAATAGTCTGAAAACGGCGTCTATTCAGCACTGACTTTAATTTCGGAATTAAGAAAAACTGTTGTAAAACGCCTTGATAGTAAACACGATTTCACATTGAGGCAAGAATTTTCTGAACGTGGAAGTCATCAGTTGAAGTCAAAATCTTTCTTGGTCGAGAATCATCTTCAATTGACTGACGAGCACTTTTAAATTGTGAAAACGATTTGTAAAATTCCGTTAAACCCAGAGAATCATCTCCGTTAACTTGTTTCAAAAGTTGAAATGTTTCTGTGAAAGTTTTCCCCAGTTTCACGCATTAATTTTACGTTTCATGGTTGCGCCAGAAAATCGCACATTTCAATAATCACTACTAACACTTCAACACGTTGCAGTCAAATAACAATATCTCGAAAACTAAACG
Organism: Pterostichus madidus; assembly: GCA_911728475.2. NCBI lineage: Eukaryota > Metazoa > Arthropoda > Insecta > Coleoptera > Carabidae > Pterostichus > Pterostichus madidus. The sequence goes on along the minus strand of OU452303.1, from coordinate 26,701,012 downwards.
AGATTTTAACAATCCAAGATCATGTGGTTACAGAGGAAGTTATGCGCAACGTAATGGTGCCGACCGCATATTACTAAATATTTAAGTTGACACATAATTTAAAATGTTCGGTTATTATCCGAACAGGCCTCGTACAAGCAGTCTCACGATAACTGCGCTATGACGCTATCGGCGATTAACATGCAAAATGAGTTTTCCACTACCATCGTTTCCCTCATTACTTTACAAAAAGAAGTTTCAAAATACTAACTGCAGATAATACAATTCTGAGTCTAAATCAATTGACATATTTTGATTATTTGATTATTTCGTTACTATTAAAATTAAATTTAAAAGTGGTCACAAAGTGGAACAAATACAAACAAGAATAACGTTTAACTGTCATATAAATATATTTCAAACTTGATTTTTATTAGAAGCTAAATAAGTAAAATTAATTTTAACTTTTTTTAAACCTTTCCCTATATAGAAATCAGGGAATCAATGGCAGCGACAAACTTATGTCCTTTGTTATTTCTCCATGACGTAGTTTTCATAGTACTTTTTGTAAACCATATTTATTGTTATTATTAACACAGTTACATGAATAAATATTAATTCCATACATAAAATTTCCAAGAGAAAACATTTTAAAATAAATGGAGTAATCAGAAATGTGTAAATTTGCACAAAAATAATTAGACTGTAGAAACTAAATAGTAGTTATTATTTTGTAATAAGTAAATATCTTTTAAAGTAATTTAATATTTCGTACATTTTCGTTAGCAAAATCGTGAATTATCTTTAAATTATGGATATTTATATTATGTTGCCCTGACGATATGACGGTATAAACGATATACTATATTAAAATTTATCGAAGTACGGACAGGTAAAATCATAAACCACTGATATTGTGGAAAGCCTTGTGCCGCCCCATCATCGTTCTGTGATTCCGGCGCTAGTAACTACCCCGATTCCAACCCTCTGCCCCCAGTATATTTTTCAAAATTTGACTACGTGAAATTCTGAATTCAACGATATATAATAAGTTCATTCTTCATTAAGAATAATCATAAAAATAATATTTTACATTATTAGTTACTTCATTTAAATATCTAAGTTAAGTACCAATGAAAACAAAAAATACTTAAAATTAAAACAAAAATTCATTTTTTAAATGAAATTTTCAAAATGTCTGGCATTTTTTTGAATGCAAATATTAACTCGTCTAATTGATTCGAAATATTTTCAAGGTAATTTTCAATCGTTGCCGGTGGCGTTATGTAAACAGTTAGAAAATATAAAAAGATCCATACCTGTTATGAAAACTATACTCTGTCTCACTGTAACTTCCACGACGATAATTGAATGATCACTGTAGCGGATTTAAAATGTAACAAAAACAAAATAACGTATGATTAGGAAAAGTGACATTTATTTGAATTTTACTATTTGTATCAGTTCACTATTAGTCAATGCATTGTTTTCACGGTTTTACTAAATTTTATGATTATGGTGATATTTCAACAAAAAATTAATTTCTTTATATGAATTTTTCGCTAAATAAATCGATCTACTAAGAAATTACTATAACATAGACTAAACACAAATTAACTATCAATAACATTAATGTCCGATATTATAAAGAACATATAAATTTACTTCGAAAGCAAATTAAATTTATTTATTCAAATGACTATTCAACTTTTAACAGTAATGTCTTATACGCCATAAAATGAATAACATTTATTCGAATTTGTTGATAAAATTTACTACGGAAGTAAATTTATTCTGTATTTATAAAGCATTTGTATATTGTTTCCACAGATAGTAATTTAGATATTAAAAATTTGTTGTGGCCACCACAATACTTTCCCCATCATAAGTTTAAATAAACTCTGTATAATTTGTAAACTTTTGAAAAATTAATTGACGAACGCTTAAATGTGATTCTTGACACTCAACTATGAGTCAGGAGGATAATTTTAATAATTTTACAACGTAACGATTTTCTAAATGATCAACATGTTAAAACTTATAATTAATGAACTGTTAATAATTTAAAAAAATATAATTGTAATTTCGTATTTTGTGATAAATGTTAGGTACCGTTTACGAAATAAAAATAAAAACTTAAAAAGACCCTTTAATAAAGTTGTGGTACCACTGATTGTATATAGGCCATTAGCGAACTTAACCTCCATTTTTGCTTAAAGGCTTAAATATAAAGTTTCAGTCCAATATTTCATCGCATTTTTAACTTATCGTGTTGACAGACCGACAGACCGACTTTTTTGGGAATATGTTTTCATAACACCCACTACAAAAATATAAAGGGTGCTAAGCACCCACTATAAAACATTGAAATGAATAAATAAAATATTTATTAACTATTTGTGGAGTTTAATTATCACCGCTATGAAGTAATATGTAGGTTAATAGTTAAATTTAAATTTAATATTTCATAACTACATTTAGCTGTAATTAAGCTATACTAAATTATTTTGTAAAATTTATTTATTTACGCGCAAGGTTAAGAATAGACAGATTGGCAAAACACTGTAATGTGTATTACATCTATCGCCACCTAGTATTTATAAAACATACTGCCAAATTTTATATGTACGTCGCGTATCTGAGTATTATGTAATCAAAGGTGCTATAACTATTTTGAGTATCTCATACTTGTGTTATTTTTTTTAAAAAAAAAGGAAGTACCCACTATACATATCTGAAGTCGGCATCTATGTATGTTTTTCTAATTCAAGTAGATCTAAATCATGAAGATTCATCAAAATCTCGCGATCTAAAAGAAGTCTCCATCACAATAATTTCCAAATTATATTGTCAGGAAAATAGAAATGGAGATATGCAAGTATTCATAGCAAATAAATACATTATTTTAATTCAATTAAATACTTACTACAAACCTTTCATTTTAATTTTTGACTATGACGAAAATAATTAAAAATTATGTATAGCAAGAAAATGACAATAAAAGGTAGAATATGCAAAATTAGACATTTCACTTCACATGAATTTAGATAGCGGATTACGGTCAATAATTTTGTACTATTGAGGTCACAAACAATAACCGCATAGGACTTCCGTCCTTCTACCTTGATGTACTGATGTACGCCGCGTTTCTATTGACAACCGGAGAACAGGGTAAAATCATATCATAAATGCAAATTAAATGTATTGCTGTTAAACATTGCGTTACGGCTATACGTTAATTTATGGCAATCAGTGAAATGAGAAGTTCGGGAATCACAAACATCAATATAATCATTCGTTAATCACACAAGTTTTTGCTGATTCAACAGGTGAAACTCAAAACTGTTACCGATAAAACGATAAATGTACAATGATAATGCATAGACAATTTGCATGTTATTGCATCTGTTCATTTTATGACTTATGATGATAGATTATAGAAAGTTAGTATTTGTAAATCAGTTTTGCTTTCTGAGGTATGACTAACAAAATATAAATACAATATTTCATGGTTCTACACATGTTGGGAAAATAAAAAAATAAAAATTATTATATAGTAAAATCTAATTTAGGGTATTCATCGAGTCATTCGCGTCATAAATACAATATCACTGAAAACTATGACGTCATGTGTTAACAAGTTTACATGACCATTTGAAAGGTAAAACAAGCTGTGAAAATTGGTTAGAATAATTGAGGAGTGATCATTTCATATACATGATAGATAATATACAGCTGATATCCCTATCTTACTAATAGTAGTGAGCACGTCGAACACTAAGAGCGCGATATATTGCATCCGTCTCTTACTATTGTTATTTTGCTGTAGCGCGCATGCGTTTTATTATGGCGTAAAAAATAACGAATTACTTAGTAAAATTTCTTATTTTAAATCTATAATTCAATGAATTTAATTAAAAGTTAATTTATTTGGAGAATTAAGAAAAATTGACAATTACTTTGCATGGAAGCCAAGCATTAGCAGTATATTTATCTATTAAGTACCTATATGAATAATTTAAAGTTAACAAATCCATTTTCTGTCCAAAATGAGTTACACATGTTTTCACTTTAAATTTTGTCGTCTGGATTGAAAGGCATGATTAATTTCAAGAAAAATACAATATATCCTATGTAAATTTAATTTTGAAATTGAAGTTGCAATCTAATGTTGATATATCCTTTGGAATTTGATCAAAACTTAACATGTCCTTCGTTTTGGCAATACAATTTTACTAATTTCAAACTAAACTAAGAATGTATAATGTTTTTATTTTCTTCATTTTATAAAACAATTAATAATATTTATTTTTTTATGTCTACGCTCATCATGACTCTTTTCATTTATGCAAAGTAAATTAATTTTAATTTCGTAAATTATTTAATTACTTAACATGTTTCAGTTTGTCCATTCAAAACTTAACGTGTCAAATTTGCAAATTTTAGATGATTGGAGGGATATAGAAATACATAAATAAATAAATATATCATCACGCCTTTTACTCATTACTGGGCGTGTCACTCTGCCGAAGCAGATCTCGGTAAGTGATATATTTATGCCCGTGAAGTGCGGTTACCAGTCGTCAAGTCACGGCCCCCAAAGATGTTAGTTGTTAGGGAGCCACAGGGATAATTTTTAATTTGGTGAAAATGTTTGTCAGCTATGGAGATCGAACCAGGGTTCTCAGGATCCACAGGCCGACTTGATACCACTGAGCCATTATATAGAAATATAATTTAAAATAAATGCTAAAATAATAAATAAAAATCTAATTTTAAAAAGTATAGCAGGTATGATGTTTTTGTGTTAATCGCAAATTATGCTGGACATGTTAACTTTTGAATAATCACTCATCATATTTGTTAAATCAATAATAATAATGGAACAAAATATTTCGTCATTAATACAATTCATTGGCTAATAAATTCACTACATGCTCTTCGCTTTGTTGTGAACGAGCTTTTATCAATAAAACAACAAAATAACTTTGACAGTACTGATTAAAAATACAAATATGAACATATAATATTTAGTAATATTGACGTTCAGTATGTCCAGAAATTATTGTACAATAACTTAATAATAATACGAGTATTTACAAATATAATTAATTGTATTAATTGCTTCAAAAACACATTAACAACAAAAAGCAATAAAATACCGTTAAAATAAGATATATTTAAAAATACGTACGAAGAGAAATTAAAATTTTCCTAAGCGATGAGGTAAATTGTTTTATTCGATGAATACCCTATATATAGATACTAGTTAATAAAAATGAACTTAATAATTACTTAATAATGTAATCTGAAAATGTTCCTTCAAGGTTTATCGAAAATTTATTTATTTTATTCTGTAAACAGGAACTTAATCTCAATTACAATACAGGATCCTCATTCACCGAGCCGTAATGTGATAGAATAAGAATTCTCATAGCTCTGTTGTGTAATACTTGGCTTATTGATATCTTTTTGGTTACATAGATATAGAATGGTATTACAATAAGTGAAATGTGGTAAAATAATTGAATATTATATATATATATATATATATATAAGATATGTTACGTTCCAATGTGCTCCTTTAGTCCTTTTAGTCCTATTCCTTATCCCTTTAACCTAAAATATAATTTAACATGTAGTAATTTTGTTTAGTAAATAATTTCAGTTAACAAATACTTACGTAGATTTTATTTTTCATCGCCTCATTAAATAGAACTGTATTTATTCTTATATTTAACTATTTTCCTTTTTGTTTTGCTTAGTTTTGTCAAATCGTTTATTGACAGTAGTTCATTAGTAGCGTTAGTTTACTATTTTGACGCTGGTGCGCGGTTGGTTCAAAACTATAATGGCGCGCTAATAGTTTACGTTTTGATAGATAATTTAATCTACATTTTGTTGTCCCTATTCCTAATTTATCTTTCCTAGATTGTAGTTCGTACCCAAATTATTAGGTAGTTTATTAACTTGCTTTATTATCTTTCTTTTTCTTGTTTCCTTCGTATCCTCGGAATGCCGCGAGGAAGTGTCATGCGTGGAGGCCTTTGAATCGTCACTGCATTCAATATAAATTAATTAGCAAATGCGCGAACTGACTTGAATAATTTATCTAGCTATTTTTTTTGTAACGGTCATTTGTAAAATAAGATTTGAAGTTGAAAGTTGTGTTTTTTTGCGAAGATTGATTTTTACGTTTTTGGAGTTTTATTGTGCGTAAAATTAATTACCAATTGTTTGGGATTTAAAAATAACTCAACTATTTTGAATATTGTTTATTCATCGGATTAATTCCGGATTTGGATTCAACCAAGAATCAAAGTTTTATTATAACTTAAAAGCCGCACAAGAACCAAGGTACATAAATGCTAGTATTTTATTATTTAAAATCAACTCTTTTTGTTCGCTAGAGTCAATTAGTCAATTTTACATCTTTGTTTTAAATGCAGTGGCATTACGTCTCTATGTGTGGTACTAATTGCGATATTATTTTTCAGGCTTTTTCTTTTTCTTTTTGGTCTTTTATTTATCGTTTTGTTGGATTTTGGCCAAAAGATTTATCTCAATTTGTGCCGTTGGAATTTCTACCGTTCATTGCTGTTGGCACTTATTTTTGTCCAACTGGTTTATCTGGCAAAAAGTGCAATAAACGTGTGTGACGTCACGGTGTCGCACGTGGAGTCGTCTGCCGATCCATCAGTCGGAGCTGCGTGGCCGCCATTTTGGAGTGTGCTCGTGAGCCGCTCTATCTTCGGAGCTGCCCGTGCACATCCGCCCACTTGCCGATCATTCCAGCTGACGCAATTTCAAGTGGACGACGCGGGAAAGCCAACAGCTAAGATAAATCTTTCTGTTTTGTCTATAATTTGTTTATTGACGAGCTACTTTATTTTTCTTAACTAATTAATTCTGATTTATTAATCTTGATTGTAAGATCCGGTCAAGTGATTTTTGTTTTATTCAATTTAGTTTAATTTTGATTTATTTGAACTTCACACTAGTGGTGTGTGGTTCGTGCGACACGGTATCTTGTAGGGCCTGCATTTTACATTTAATTCGGCGTTCGTTCTCGCGTAGGTTGGTACCAGCGTATAGCGTGCTTCGTTTTGCGCCTTTATTTCATGATTTAGGGATTATTTTACTCCTACTTCGCAGTCCTAAAGTCTACCCTGAAACACGGCGACCCACGGCTTTATTATTTCACTTAAATTACAGTCATTCACTTCTTTCTTGATTGGATTCTATTTTATTTTGATGTACTTTTTTATTTTATTTAAATACTTAACTGTTCATGACAAAAATAACTTTTATTTATTTTATTATTTTTGTAATTAAGATACGTCAATATAGCCCGTCAATTATTAATTTAATCATCTGTCGTTATTTGTTTACGCCTCCCCGACAATCGAATCCCCGTGTTTGCACATTCTCACTGATTATCGTGGTACTTATCAACCTTCACAATTAGGTGTTGGATGAGAGAGCTTTTTTTTTTAATTGTGTGGCGCCCTTATTTCCCAGCAAGAACCACCCCCTTCTCCACTGAGAGCCGGCCCCCCTCATCCACACGGTAGGGAAAACCGTGATACAATCACATTTACCGTTCGGCTGTATTTACCACCCTCGAGCGGTACGTGATAAATTTGGCACCCAAAACGTGGGGCCTTTTGCTTTTTTGCCGCGGAGAAGTTGATTTGTCGGAATCGCGTTCGTTGAACATATCTTATACTCTATCTTCTTCTTCCTCTTCTTCCAACACTTACGTTTTATTTGCTTTATATATTGCAGTCAACTTTAGGTCATTATTTAGGAATATAGGATATTATTTATGGTCTGGTTGTTGAATAAAATTATTTGTTTATTAGAAAAATTTAGTATTATTAATTTTCGATTACATTATTTCGAGATTCATATATTGCAAATATGGATATTAAAATTGATCCGAATAGACTTTTGTCAGATGAACTTACCTACGAATTACTGTTGCGAGGTTGCACTACTACTGGTACGGTACAAGAAAAGAGGAGTAAACTTAGGGAATGTTTTCGTTCAGAGCGAGTAGGAGAATCTAGCGATACTTTTGATACGTTATTGTTACCGGAATCAGAGTTAAAAATTTGTGAAAGTAAGCTCAAAGATTTAGGAGAAGCTTTGGAGAAATACGACGTCGCGAATTATCAAAACGAATATGCGCGTATTGGATCTCGACTTCTGCATATTCTGTTACGACTTAAACGCATCGTACCAGCAGAGCAAAACATACAGCAGAAGCAATTAGTATTAAAGAAGAGGTGCGAGGAGTGTCTCACACAATTACGACTAAAATTTTCGGCTCAAGCTTCAGCTTTTCTTTTGGAGGAACATGAGAATTCTGTAGTAGGAGCAGACACCGTTGTGGAAGAAATTGGTACGGAAGAATCGAGGCCTGACGCCGCATCGAGTCCTAGAACGACAGCTACCGATCTTGAAGTCCGATTAGCACACGCACTAGAATCTATATCGCTTAGTTTATCGGTACCGCGTCATCAATCGTTAGAATCACGTGTCGAATCAATTTATAAATGGAACATTAGTTATAATGGTGGACCGGGATTATCTAATTTTCTAGAGCGCGTTGAGGAACTACGACTAGCTCGGGGAGTTTCCAAAACTCAATTATTTGCATCAGCGATCGATTTATTTTCGGGTAACGCATTGACATGGTTTAGGGCTAGAAATCATACTATTTCGGCATGGGATGAATTGGTCGCGCATTTAAAATCTACGTTCCTACCGTGCGATTATGATTTAAGTCTTTGGGAAGAAATACGGCATCGTACACAAGGAAAAGATGAGAAAGTTTCGATTTTTATTGCCAATTTAGAGCGATTATTCAGTCGTTTAAGTATCATGCCAAAGGAGCAGGATCGCGTAAAGCATATCCGCCGAAATATGTTACCATATCTGCAGCAAGCTCTCGGATTGCTTACTTTTCGAACGATAGGCGAGTTAGACAACGCGTGCAAGCAGTTCGAAGACATCCACCTTCGGACGCAAAATTATAAACCGCCACCACCTGCTGCTCAATCTTTTGAACCCGATCTGGCGTACTATCGTGATCGTGTCGACTATCGATCAGCCGCTGTTGACGTGAGTTCCGTTGCCGCAAATCAGGATTCTGTATCGCGATCCACTCGTCGGTGTTGGAACTGTAATAAATTAGGGCATCAGGCAGCCGTATGCAAGGAGCCCTCGCGTATTCATTGCTATCGGTGTGGTAGACCCAACGTAACGACGCGTAATTGTCCGAACTGTTCGGGAAACGGTCCCGCGAGGCGCTAAGCGGTCGTGTCGCGTCTTCTGCTAATACCGTATCACCGACCAATCAGCAGCTACAGAAAAATACTGCTATCGTAAATTATATTTTAGCACATTTAGGTAACGATCAGCGACCATATTTGGAGATATCGATTTTCGGAATAAAAGTTTTAGGATTACTAGACTCGGGAGCGACATGTTCTATTATCGGGAAACAAGGTTGGGTATTATTTGAAAATTTGGGTTTACGTTTAGATACAACCGATATTCCTTCATGTCAGGTTGCTGACGGTACGACGTGCACGTCCATCGGATCAGTTACGGTGCCAGTGACTCTGATGGGCACGGTAAAACTTATTCGCTTTATTGTCGTCCCCGATGTCGCGAGTCCCGTCATACTTGGTATGGACTTCTGGTGTACCATGGAAATAGTTCCGGATTTAAAGAGAGATGAGTGGAAGTTCTCTGTAAAAGCAGACACAGTCACTATCAACGCAACAGTGGTATCGCATTCCGAGTTAACGCCAACACAACAGCTACGATTAGACGAATTTCTACACGCTCAGTGGAAACGCATGAATACATCACTTGGATGCACTTCCGAGATCGAGCATGAGATCATCACTGACGCCAAGCCTATTAAGCAAAGGTACTATCCCGTCTCACCAAACATGCAAAAGCATATCGATGCTGAACTCGACAAAATGTTACGCGACGATATTATCGAACCATCGAAGAGTCCGTGGTCATCGCCTATATTACTTGTTCCGAAGAAGGATGGAGACTTCCGGTTTTGTGTTGATTTCCGGAAGCTTAATCAAGTCACTAAAAAGAACGCATATCCAATTCCGTATGTGTCCATGATCCTGGATCGTTTACGAGGAGCTAAATATTTATCTTCGCTTGATATTAAGTCAGCTTACTGGCAAATACCAATGGCAGAACGTAGCCGAGAATACACTGCTTTCACGATACCTGGACGAGGATTATACCACTTCAAACGAATGCCGTTTGGATTAACGAATGCCCCCGCGACGTGGCAAGGGCTTATAGATAAAATTTTAGGACAGGATTTAGAACCACACGTATTTGTATACTTAGACGACATTATTGTTTTATCGGAAAATTTCGAGCAACATTTAGATATAGTAGAGAAAATTTTTGATCGATTGTTTGCCGCTGGATTAACGTTAAGTAAAGACAAATGTCAATTTTGTCGCCCGGAATTAAAATATTTAGGTTATGTCGTTAATAAATGTGGTTTAAGAGTAGATCCTGATAAAGTTCAAGCTATTTTGAATATACCGATCCCGACGTGTGTTTCAGATATTCGACGATTTTTAGGAATGGCATCATGGTACCGCCGCTTTGTAAAAGATTTTTCGACGATCAGTGCACCTTTAAGTAACCTTTTGCGTAAGAAACAGAAATGGCAGTGGACCACCGAGTGTCACAATGCCTTCCAGAGCTTAAAGGAGCATCTGATTTCGGCGCCGATTCTCGTGTGTCCCGATTTTTCGCGTCCGTTCGTCGTGCAAACAGACGCGAGTGCTTATGGACTCGGCGCCGTGTTGACGCAGACAGTGAATGATGATGAACATGTAATTTGCTTTTTGAGCCGATCGTTGACTAAACAAGAACGAAATTACTCGACGACCGAGCGAGAATGTCTAGCTGTTGTGTGGGCATTAGAGAAACTCAGGCCATACCTGGAAGGATCACATTTTACCGTAGTGACAGATCACCACTCACTTGTCTGGCTGAATGATCTGAAAGATCCCTCCGGAAGACTATGTCGTTGGGCAGTCAAGCTGCAACAGCACAGTTTTGACATAATTCATCGGAAAGGTAAAGATCATCTGACTGTTTATCGCGTGGAGTTGAAGTTTCGGATGCGCTGAAACTTTGTGCTGCCAATACAGATGCAGATATATCCGATAAATGGTATGTTTCATTGAGAGCTCGAGTCCGATCGAATCCAAGAAAATATCCGGACTGGAGAGTCGAAGAGAACGGTATCCTATCGAAATATGTTGTTCCAAAGTTTCCCAACCTCTCGGATAACGACGATGAGAATTGGAAGCAAGTAGTGCCTAAAAGAGAACGGAAAGCTATTTTAGTAAAGACACATGACGCACCAACCAGTGGACACCCTGGTATAAATAAAACTTACCGCAAATTACTTCAAAAATATTATTGGCCGAAAATGAAGGCAGATGTAGTCGCGTACGTGCATCGATGTACTACGTGTATCGAACATAAAGCTGTGCAATTACGTGCACCTGGTTTTATGGGATCTAGGCCAAAGATTTCGCGACCATTTCAGATGTTAAGTACGGACATTATCGGGCCAATTCCTCGATCTTCGCGTGGGTATCGATTTATTTTGGTTGTTGCTGACTACTACAGCAAGTTTGTTCAGACGTTTCCTCTTCGTTCTGCAACTGCACAAGCCGTGAGTCGAAATATTGAGGAAAATGTATTTTTACTTTTTGGAGTGCCGCAATACCTTATTTGCGACAATGGAGTGCAATTTCGTAGTAGACAATTCCGAGCTCTTTGTCAGCAGTATAGCGTTTCGATAATGTACAACGCCCTCTACCATCCGCAGAACAATCCATCTGAAAGAGTCAATCGAGTCATTAAAACTATGTTGTCGTCATATGTAACGCAGAACCAGCGTGTATGGGACAATTACTTACCGTCAATTTCGTGCGCTATCAGAACTCTCGTACATGAAGCCACCGGACATACTCCGTATTTTATCAATTTTGGACGTGAGCACATTATTTCGGGTAACGAATATAAAGCAGGAGCCATCGACGAACATGGTAGGGTCGAATATGACCGAGAAAATATTTTAGAGTTGCGCCCCGCTGGATTTCAACAGTTATATAATGATGTCCGAAAGCGACTAGACAAAGCATATACTCAAAGTAGTAAGCACTACAATTTACGCCGCCGTGAAGTCAAGTATGTTGTCGGTCAAACAGTATGGCGACGTAATTTCGCGCTTTCCAAAGCGGAAGATCATTTCGCCAAGAAACTGGCGCCAAAATATGTTGGGCCGTTCATCATTAAACGTAAGATCGCGAGCACTACTTATGAACTTGGTGACCATAACGGCAAGGAACGAGGGATTTGGCACGTGAAAGACCTCAAACCAGGCCCTTTAGACGACAATGCAACGTTTTCGGATCACGATTAGTTTATTTAGGTACCAGATTAATACATTTTAATTTTTCGTTTCGTTTTTCATGTTTTCGTTCCTCGATGACTTCAGTATTTTTAAAACTGTCGAACATAGTTGCTGAGTTATTGATGATGCTGCTGATGGTTCTATGGATGATGCCGAGTTGGTTTAATACTGCATTTCAGTTCTTTTTCTCTCTTCTTTCACTCTTTACTTATTTATTATTAGTTGTGTTATCTCGCTAGTTAGTTTCTTTTGATTTATCTTCTTCTCGAATTCTTTGTGTGAGTTTTAATTTCTTCATAATTAAACCTCAAGGAAGTTAGGGAGGGATTTGTTACGTTCCAATGTGCTCCTTTAGTCCTTTTAGTCCTATTCCTTATCCCTTTAACCTAAAATATAATTTAACATGTAGTAATTTTGTTTAGTAAATAATTTCAGTTAACAAATACTTACGTAGATTTTATTTTTCATCGCCTCATTAAATAGAACTGTATTTATTCTTATATTTAACTATTTTCCTTTTTGTTTTGCTTAGTTTTGTCAAATCGTTTATTGACAGTAGTTCATTAGTAGCGTTAGTTTACTATTTTGACGCTGGTGCGCGGTTGGTTCAAAACTATAATGGCGCGCTAATAGTTTACGTTTTGATAGATAATTTAATCTACATTTTGTTGTCCCTATTCCTAATTTATCTTTCCTAGATTGTAGTTCGTACCCAAATTATTAGGTAGTTTATTAACTTGCTTTATTATCTTTCTTTTTCTTGTTTCCTTCGTATCCTCGGAATGCCGCGAGGAAGTGTCATGCGTGGAGGCCTTTGAATCGTCACTGCATTCAATATAAATTAATTAGCAAATGCGCGAACTGACTTGAATAATTTATCTAGCTATTTTTTTTGTAACGGTCATTTGTAAAATAAGATTTTAAGTTGAAAGTTGTGTTTTTTTGCGAAGATTGATTTTTACGTTTTTGGAGTTTTATTGTGCGTAAAATTAATTACCAATTGTTTGGGATTTAAAAATAACTCAACTATTTTGAATATTGTTTATTCATCGGATTAATTCCGGATTTGGATTCAACCAAGAATCAAAGTTTTATTATAACTTAAAAGCCGCACAAGAACCAAGGTACATAAATGCTAGTATTTTATTATTTAAAATCAACTCTTTTTGTTCGCTAGAGTCAATTAGTCAATTTTACATCTTTGTTTTAAATGCAGTGGCATTACGTCTCTATGTGTGGTACTAATTGCGATATTATTTTTCAGGCTTTTTCTTTTTCTTTTTGGTCTTTTATTTATCGTTTTGTTGGATTTTGGCCAAAAGATTTATCTCAATTTGTGCCGTTGGAATTTCTACCGTTCATTGCTGTTGGCACTTATTTTTGTCCAACTGGTTTATCTGGCAAAAAGTGCAATAAACGTGTGTGACGTCACGGTGTCGCACGTGGAGTCGTCTGCCGATCCATCAGTCGGAGCTGCGTGGCCGCCATTTTGGAGTGTGCTCGTGAGCCGCTCTATCTTCGGAGCTGCCCGTGCACATCCGCCCACTTGCCGATCATTCCAGCTGACGCAATTTCAAGTGGACGACGCGGGAAAGCCAACAGCTAAGATAAATCTTTCTGTTTTGTCTATAATTTGTTTATTGACGAGCTACTTTATTTTTCTTAACTAATTAATTCTGATTTATTAATCTTGATTGTAAGATCCGGTCAAGTGATTTTTGTTTTATTCAATTTAGTTTAATTTTGATTTATTTGAACTTCACACTAGTGGTGTGTGGTTCGTGCGACACGGTATCTTGTAGGGCCTGCATTTTACATTTAATTCGGCGTTCGTTCTCGCGTAGGTTGGTACCAGCGTATAGCGTGCTTCGTTTTGCGCCTTTATTTCATGATTTAGGGATTATTTTACTCCTACTTCGCAGTCCTAAAGTCTACCCTGAAACACGGCGACCCACGGCTTTATTATTTCACTTAAATTACAGTCATTCACTTCTTTCTTGATTGGATTCTATTTTATTTTGATGTACTTTTTTATTTTATTTAAATACTTAACTGTTCATGACAAAAATAACTTTTATTTATTTTATTATTTTTGTAATTAAGATACGTCAATATAGCCCGTCAATTATTAATTTAATCATCTGTCGTTATTTGTTTACGCCTCCCCGACAATCGAATCCCCGTGTTTGCACATTCTAACTGATTATCGTGGTACTTATCAACCTTCACAATTAGGTGTTGGATGAGAGAGCTTTTTTTTTTAATTGTGTGGCGCCCTTATTTCCCAGCAAGAACCACCCCCTTCTCCACTGAGAGCCGGCCCCCCTCATCCACACGGTAGGGAAAACCGTGATACAATCACATTTACCGTTCGGCTGTATTTACCACCCTCGAGCGGTACGTGATAGATAATTTGATGAATATAAGTTTGGTACGTGGAATGTTAGGGGTATAACTGGTAAAGAAAATGAATTCATGAATGTAATGCGTGTATATAATATTGATGTTTTGTGTGTCAGTGAGACTAATAGGAAAGGATGGAGTGAGGAAGAAGTGGATGGAATGTTTTGCTTGTGGTCGGGTGTTGCTGAGAATGAACACGCGAAGCATGGTGTTGGTGTGCTTGTCAGTGAACGAATGAAACTGTTTGTGAGAGAGTGGGATTCGAATTCGGAATCCCCGAATACGAATACTATAATTTTATCTACACAACCGTACTGCCAAACCTAAAAATATTTGTTGTACAATTAGCACTATTTACATGAAATTGAGAGTAATAAAAAGAAAAAATTATAAATGTGCAATAAGAATTAAGTGTGGAAATATATTTTCGAATTATACTTTAATTAAATGAGATGTACATATATACAACACTCTCAGAAAATATTTCAAAGCTATATTATCATAAATGTCTGAAAATATTATGTTGTAATAAAAGTTATTTTATAAGTTTGTATATGCATTTGCAGGAAATGTGTTTGCAAAATGAAAATCTAGTGTTAAAACATAATTTCGTATATTACGTTAAAAAGTACCTACCAACATAAAATACCCATGTTCATTTGTTTAAATACACACAGTAATTAATTAAGATTCATATTCCACACATTACATACATATTATGTATAACAGGGGTTGCCAACTTAATTTGATACACGATCGATTTTTATTTTCTTAAAACGGTGCCGCGATCTACCATTTCCTAAATGTTATTGCATTTGGTTAAAAAAGTGAAGTAACGTATAATGATAAATAGTATTTATTAATTTTGAAATAAAATGCAACTAAAACTATTTTTTTACCTTTATATGAAACACAAATTTAAATGCCTTCAAGTCTTCTACCAAGCTTTCAAAATCAAGAACATACTGTGATAAAGCCAAGCGTAAAGAATAATCTGCATGCAAGTCAATAAGAGTAAAGTGATGTTTTGATTTTGTTCATTTAAATACGAAAAGGCCGAGTCACACAGATATGTGGAACTGAAACAAGAATTAAAAAGTTTTTTTTTTACATTTGGATACTTTTCTGGAAAAACATATCCAAAAGTATTTTTCTGATGGTCGGGCATTAGAGAGATATCATTTCGCAATATAATTATTTTATTTTCAAGTAATAACTTTTTCATAAGAAAATTTTTAGCGATTTTACTTGCGATTTGCTTCGAATTTAAGTCGATATTAAATGAATAAGAAATGTATTGAACTACCTATATTTTAATTTTTTTTTACAATCACTGAATCTAGTTTCAAAACCATCCACAACTGTCTCAATTTCAGAAACATATTTTTGCAAATGGTCTTTCAAATTTACAAAATAGTCTCAATTTTTTCTTTCAGATTCTTAACCATTGCCAAAATTGATATTTTTATGCGGAAATACTACTAATCCAGTAACTCACATTTTTATTTTTTCTTGTAATTCAGATCACTTAATTTACCGGCAAAAAAATCCAAAAAAAAACAGATCACACAATCACTCCGAATCTTGTAGTCCTTGATAATCGTCTCTCTTTTGCTCAACAATTTTTTTAATTTCATTTAATAAATTTCGAAAGCTCTGTAGGAATTTACTTCGGCTCGGCCACCTCACATTGCATTTTGAAAAGTCCTCTTTGGAGAAACTTTCCTCTGACGGAATTTACAATTTTGAAATCTATTAATATTTAAACTTTTGACACTTATAGATGAATAATACAGTGGTAACTAAAAAAATATGCGAATTCATCATCTTTTCGTCACAATGCGACAAATCTGTTAAGATGCCCCATTATTGATTTACCTCTGTTGTTATTAATGCGAGTTTAAACAGTGATCATTTAATTTATATAATAAAAATTTTGAACGCATTAAATATATCTTGACCTGTAGTTCTTTGTTTTAATGAAATCATACTCAACATTTCTTCTCTAGTGGCAGTATCTTCGAAAATCATATGAATAAAAACGAGCACCAGTTGTAACAACAGGAAACAAAATTAGCAATATGAGCTTGTAACTGTTCGCTCACATTTTTACTCATATTTTCGATGCGTCGCATCACAGTATTTAGAGATAATTGTAAATTTTGAATAGCAATTTTAATTTCATTTTTAGTTTCAAAATATCAAAAAAAACTATTCTGTTATTACTAAAAATGCGTCTTTGATTAATTGGCCATCAGAAAATGGTTTACATTTTTTTGCAAGAAGGTAACACACTTTTAATGATGCTACAATTGTTGTTTTAGATTGTAAATTAGGTTTTATGAATAAATCTCCCATACAACATTGTAAGCTGATTATGTTACAATATTATACAAAAATAAGTTCAAGGAATAATAACAAATTCTTATAGTAATAATACAAAATATATATTTTGACTAATTTATTTTTATATTTAAGGTGAACCATACGGGCTGAAGTTAGTATCACAACAATGATTTGCCTTGATCTCTTTGTAACGAAATATTATTCTTATTATGAATTAAACTTATTATGTATTGTACATAATTTTAAAGCCAATACTTCAAAGTATGGTAACTAACTAAATACCATTAATGTTATGTTCTAATGTTAAAAGAAATTACACTCAAAATTTGAATTTATTTCTCAAAAATGTGACGAACAATTTTAATTAAAACATTCTATATGTTTAAGAATCTGATCTTCTATAATATTGTAAATTTTTACCCAATTTGATCGTGGAAGTTTGGAGAAATATGCGAAAAAACGCTCAAAACAGGACTTTTTCGTGTATTTTTTGTTTTGTTTCAAAAGTGCCACGATCAAATTGGTTAAAAATTTATTATATTATAAAAGACCTGATTCCTAAATATAGAGAATTTTTTAATTAAAATTGATCGTCACATTTTTGAAAAAATTAGATTTATAATTTTGATATCATGATCTCTTACACTTCAATTCCAATTTATGTGTATCATAAAGATTAAATATTCTTGTTCAAACACATATCAAAAAGCTGAATGTTTATAGATTATGAAGTACTACTTGTTTCTTCATTTGGATGAGATTAAATATATGAAATATATTTTTGAAATTTGAATTTATTGTTGCTTCTTCGCGAAATTCTTATTTTCTACATGTGATGTGGGCTTTAACGTACACTCAGCATTAAAATGATCGGGAATAATGACAGCTGTCATAATCATGTGTGTCAAGATGTACTTCATAGAGATATATATGAAAATATATAAGCATTTCATAATTTGTGGATTGAAATATGTCTAGTTTTGTTTTTCGTGTTATATTATATTATAATATTCAAAGTTATGGGTACTTTTTTATAATAAAATATTTCATCAGTTTTAGATGAGCATACTAGTTGAACAGAATAATTTGGAGTACTGGAATGTATTATTTATCTCCCAATAAACGATATTTTCAACAAAAAAGTTTTTAATTGTACGATTATAGAAAGTAATTAATTTCTAACCTCAAACAATTTATCAAAATAAAATTCATAACAGGATGAAAGGAATGTGATTTCATTATTTGGACACCTGAGAATATAGAAGTAGAAACATTAAAAATTGGTGAGGAGTTAGTTCAATGGATGCTTCCAATATTAAAGAAATTTTATGTAAGGCAACTTGCTCCAGAAATAATTGATTCACGAAAAGAAAGAAGTATGTCGATCAGGAATATGCCACAGACTCCATAGAAACAGTTAAAGTTAGATTTTTCTGTCAAATACCTTTTCTGACGCTCGTTAAAATCAAAGAATTTCTTTAGCAGAAAGATATTTTCTGCCGCTCACGTGATTCAGAGAAATTATATGACATAATGGGTAAATATTCCTCCTTATGAAATAATATACTATTATATATGATTATGTATAACTGAAATAAAAATGTAAGTAAAGGTTTTTATTTTTATATTATAATATCAAATAAATAATATATTTTATTAAATTTTAGTTTTTATTGTGTTGACATATAAAAATATTTCCTGTGATTTAAAATAATTTTTTTGAAAATCTTCAAGTTTGTATAGTTTTTAAACGCGCGCCAATACCCCTTCCACTATTCTATACAGATCTACATTTTTGTCAAGACCATAAGAAACCCTACTTACACGATAACAAATTGTTGGTTAACGAACTTCAGCCCGTATGTTTCACCTTAAAAGTCGTCGCGATCGACTAAAATCCTAGCTGCGATCGACCGGTGGATCGCGATCGACTTGTTGGCCAGCCCTGATGTATAATAATTATTGTATATTCGAAATTCATCCGTATATTTAATATATTATTAATTCAATTAATTATACCTTAAACTATATACATACATATTAAGGTGGGATTTATCAAATGAAGACTATTATTATTATTATCATGTTCCATGCCACTAAGAAATAAAATATCTTAACTTTAGTAAATATTCATGAAAGTAGTCTTTAAATACAGAGAAAATGTTTACTAAGTTAATATTAAACTTTTTAAATCTTGCGAACAAAATTTCAACTTAATTCTTTTGAACATTCTTTGGTGGATGCAAAAAATAAGGTATTAGATAATTATTTATTAATCACTGTTACTTAATACTATAATTGCAAACATTCTTAAAAGTTCTAACTAAGCTACTAAGTACACATAATAAGTTTTCAATATTCTGGTGGATCTATATTTACGACAGATATTATGTTTGTATAGGTATTTTGATATTAATAATATATGTAATATTTGTTACTTTGATTTTCAGATTTTCACTAGATTCAAATTACCCTTCCACTAACATCTTTGGGGCCGTGATTTGACGGCTATTAACCGCACGCCACGAATAAAAATATATCACTTATCGAGATCTGCTATAGCACAGAAATGGATAAAAGGCGTAATGATATATTTATTTAATTTTTTTAATTTATATTTCATAATAGTATTATGTGTTCTGGATTTTTGTTGCGATAGTAATGAGAAAATGGAACGGGATAAAAAATAATACTTCTTGCAATTCTTCATAATATAGTTATAAGCAAATATAAATATTTATAAAATTTACATTTTTGCCCATGTCTAATAATCTGTGCATTATTTGAGAAAAGTAAAACATCCTTATAATATGAAACATTGTCTAATTTAACCGTTACCGTATCTCATCTGGTTCTTGAGATCCCTATCAGCACATATTTTAATTCTACGATAGAATGAAAATCAGTGTTAGCCTTACTAGCAGTCGAAATAAACTACATAATATTCAAATAATACAGGGTGGTGCTTGTTAAGGGTGAACATAGGGATTTCACATGGGACATTAGTTTTATACAATATCCTGCTCTCCTTTTCATTTTACAAAAAAAAAAAAAACTTTCAAAATTAATTTATAAATTTGTATTAATTATAGCAAGTACCTATCAATATTTGATATTTATAAACATCAGTATATCTTATAAATTAAATAAAATCAAACAAAACATAACTTTTATAATTAGCACAAAATTTATTTTTCATATTTAATCAAAAAAGCCAAGTGTATCAACAATTTTAAAACTAATGTAGCGTGAAATAAATGTATGAAAACAATAATAACAATAATAATGGAACATGTCGTAACAAAGCGACTAGTGAAATAATTATAACAATATATTTTTAATAAATTACATACAAAAAATAAAGAAATCATAACAAAAATTCAAATAAGCCACCAATCCCAGCAAGACACAACCAATTAATTAATTCTATTGTAAATCGAAGCCCTGACATGGCTAATTGTCAGGCAGTAATACGATCACATTCTTTGAATATAGCTTTCCTTAATAAATCTAAATTTTCATATTGTTTACTGTAAGTTTTAAAAACAAAAGTTATGTATAGGTACTGCTAAAATTTAACAGAAATTTTGAAATTAATTTTTCAAGTTGTAGCTAAACCTGATACGTAACAAATAAGAACAGTTTTATATACATCTTTCAATTCTGAACATCTTTGCACTCCAGTGACGTAGACAGGAGGGTTTCCAGGTCTGGATCCCACTCTTGACGATTTAGAAATAAAATGTTCGTAATTCTATTTGTATCTATCAACTTATTTATTAGAATAATAAAAAAAAATGTATCAATATCAGTGAAATTTCATGTTATAATTTTTAAGTACATAATATGCCAGAGAATGATTTGTCCGTGATCAGGGAGGCCTCATATTTATGTGATTACACCAATTAGTCGCATTTGTGGACAAAACTTCCAGCGCCACCCATATAGTAATTACATTGTTGCAATAATAATCTATGCTTTTATAACTATTTCTTATTTTCTCAATTCTCAATTGTGTTTTCTACACGCTAGCGTAAGTGTCTACCTAATTATTTGAATGCATTTCTTAAAGAATTTGTTTTTGTTTTTGTGGATAACAGGTCTAAATTTATTTATTTGTTGTAAAAATTTTATTAAATAAACCATTTTTAAATGTACCTATTATCTTCTTTTTATTATAAATAATATAAATAATCTAAACTAATATTGGATCCCTCCCTTTCAAAATTCTTAGCTACGCTCCTGTTGAACTCTATAGTTTATTTTTTTCAATAAAATGAACAGAAGAGCAGCAAATTGCATAAACTAATATCCCTATGTTCACCCTTAACAAGCACCACCCAGTAAATAGTAATTATCAAATATTGAGATCACTGAGATTAATGGCTATTTGCACCAACAAAAATATAAATTTGAAATAAATAAAATCAAATCGAAATTTGATGTCACATGACATAATTGATGGTATCCTCCACCTGCTGCCGCTTCCCCGAAATCTTCCTACCGTATGTTAACATGTCAATGAAGAATGGGAATAATTTATAAACACCAATTTAATTTCTGATCAACAACTGTTTCTATCAATCTAAATTACCAAAAGATTACTTGAGCACTAAAAATAATAAATGAGCACTGTATTACTATCCACATAATATATTTTTATTCATGTTTTGATAACCTTTAATAATAAAAAAAAATTGACTATCAAACATAATAATTGAACACCAAAATGACGATCTTAAAAAATAATTTTTAATATACAAGCATAGTAAATTAGCCCTTCAAAAAATTAAATGGTAATGTAGAAAATAATTAAAAAACACCAAAAAAATATTAAGTATTCTTAATGCTTGCAATTTTATTTTTGACAATTTAATAATTTTTTAATATGTAAAAGTGATATTTACTTTTTTGATGATTCGATATTCGAAATTCGAACTATTCAAGTACGGATTCTTTCTGAATATTCGACTATCCAAAGATAAAAACAAGAAGATCAAATAGAGCTAAATCAGCGAATATAGTGCAGTGATATAATCTACCTTTTTATTGTTAGAAGCTATTTTATTTTGTATATTCTTACAAAATATTTTTGTTTTACTTTATACTGTTAAAAGGTGTTTAATTTTTATACTCAAATATAGTTTTTTTTTTTTGCTTAATCCAATTTATTTTAATATAAACTATACATTTTAGTGCTTCGATCAAGGTTGTAATAATATAATTAATTCTAGAGCCAAATATTATTTTTTGGGTACAAATTTTGTATATTTTAATGCTGAAATTTTAGGTCTCAAATAATATTTTTAATAGATAAATTAAATATTTAGTGCTCAAATTGATACACAAACTACCAAACTATAGTTTTTTGGGTAGTGATTGTGAATAACTTGGAGCCGAAATTTTAGTGGCGAATGACAAATATATGAAGATCAAATCAATATGATTGTAGTGTTTGATTAAATACAACCAGTGGTGAGCTGCAGTGTATTGTTATATTTTCTTATAATTTGCGATCCCATTGTTAAAATTCGACTTAGGTACATATTTATTTTCTGCTAAAAACAACATTCCGCTTTTATAAATAATACTTATATATGCTGCGAGGAAGTATTGGGCATAATTTTTTTTTTTCTGTCGATATTGGGGTATTCCACGAATATGGGATGTCGCTGAAACTCATATGCCAAAAATTGAACAATTCCGTAAGTGTAACATTGCAGGCTGTAATATTTCTATATTTTATTCATATATTTTCAATATTTTCTAAGTTTTTTTTAATACTTTAGGTAAATTACTTTTTTTTTATTGTGGAATTTAGAAGAACATTAATTTTATTTTTTTCAGTTTAGATACGTAATTTAGCAACTAGTTATCTTTATAGTCAAATTCGATTGTTGTTCCTAATAGACTTACATTCAGGTAAACGACAATACTTTCTAATTTATAATGTTATTTTTTTAAAAGAAAATTCCATATTTTACATTAACCTACAAATGTTATTACATATTTACTATTATATTTCATATGAAGCATACAATATAATAACAATTTAAACAAGCAGGAAAGTATAAAGGTGGATTTTAACTTTAATTTTCTTCGAAAATATTTAATACAAATACACAAATAATATTGAAGCAGTAGGGTCGTATGTAACAACATTTAAATCTCATAAAAGTGCTCCTTTGACATAATTTCAAATTTCGCCACTAAGTTCACATTCTTAATCAGATATTCCAACTCGCCAGTTGCATAAATAAAATATGGGATGGCTAGCTCAGTGGTATGAAGTCGGCCTGTAGATCCTGAGAACTCTGGTTCGATTCCCACCGACGACAAATAATTTTCATATTTTCAAAAAAACTACCCCTGTGCTCCTCCACCACTAACATCTTTGGAGGCCGTGATTTGACGACTGGTAACCGCATTTCACGCGCAAAAATATATCACTTACCGAGATCTGCTTCGACAGAGTGACACACCCAGTAATGGGTAGAAGGCGTGATGATATATTTATTTATTTTTATTTTGTGAATAAAACCTATTCGAAATTACATATCATATGGAATAATTAACACTAGGAGACCCTTTTATATAAATTATAAAGAGAAAAATTGGGATATCACCAGAATTTGAACCTGGGACCCATGAAAGAAAAATTGGATTAAAATCAGATTTGAATCTCAGGGCCACCGTAGCTTAGTTGGTTTAAAGTATATGACCGGAATTCATAGATCCTAGGTACCAACCTTGGCGGTTTTTCCAATTTTTCTATTTATAGTATAATTTGACCAATTGCTAAGTATTTACTTAGAAAACTATAATTAAATCCATTCGATTTATTTAAATAAAGTTTAAAATTTAAATTATGTGGAAGCAACTAGCCATTCATATTATTTTTTTAAAACTATCTTTGTGATATTTAGTTTTTTTTTGTGATTTTTTAGTCATCTTTATGATATATTATGTTTATCTTTATCTTAATATTTATTTATTAATATAATATATTTGTAATAAATTATGTTCTAAAATTTTTCTATAGCATTTATCATATCACTTTTTAATTTGACAAAATATATATTTGAGGTCATTGTTAAAAATTTTATAGCTGGCCACTGAACACAACCCACAAAAAATCTCAAAAAACACAAAAATTGAGCATTTATTTATATAAAAATATATCATCACGCCTTTTACCCATACTGGGTGTTGCAGTCTGCCGAAGCAAATCTCGGTAAGTGATATATTTATGCGCGTGAAGTGCGGTTACCAGCTGTCAAATCACGGCCACCAAAGATGTCAGTGGTGGGGGAGCCACAGGGGTAATTTTAAATTGGTGAACATGTTTTGTTGGCTGTGGGGATCGAACCAGGGTTCTTTTGGATCCACAGGCCGACTTGATACCACTGAGCCATTACCCCATGTATTTATGAACTATACAATAATACATAGGTATATCATTATTTTGTTCGGCAAGTTGACCGACATTTTTATGTTTCCGGAATATTCCACACTTAATTTCACTAAGAATTTTATATTACAGATTATATTAAATCAATTAGTGAGAGTATCATGACAAGATGTTAGGCATTTTTTTTAATAATGTATAATATATTTTTCTTCAAATTCAATATAATGTTATAGAACATTACACCAAGTTTGATTAAAATCGGATACATTTTTCCATTTCAGTTAACCACTTTTTCGGATCATGGAACATAAAAATTTTCATTCAAGACGAAATGATTTTTTAACTCGATTACAGTGATTTCCTTTACGTTGGAAGGGTGGGAAGTAAAAATAAACTTTATAATCTAAATTTTTATACTAAAATGCCATCATAAAATTTTGGGTCGGAATTTCTGAAATACAAATCCCTATCTGGTGATAAGATGTAAAATCTCTATAGTCATAATAATTTATTGTTTCGGTTGACCACGCACGTAAACAACGTGGGCATAGCGAATATCGACTGCAACTGTACCCACAGGGAAAATGCATAACATTAGTGCATAATGCACATCATGCATGTAACGCGAGCTAAAAGTGCCCTGAGGATACTGATGAGACTAAACTGATACTGCGATAAACAAATCTAATATACCTATAAATATAATGAAATTATCAATTTCGTTATGTGCGTTTATCATGTGTCTTAACAAAAAACACACGGATATTTTACATGTTTAATTTTTTTTTTTTTTCAATTTTGCTTATAAATATAAAACAAAGAATATTTTTAAGTGTGGACAAACAATGTAGATAACGAGAATGCTATATATACTAACGGCAACTTTGATTTACATACGCTAAATGTAGATATACACATTTATCTAGTTATACTACTTGTACTTGTTGATAATCATCTTAAAGAAAAGAGAGTTCCGGCATCGAATTGTAATATTCGCAATTAGATTTGTTTACAGTTTTACAGTTTTTACATTTCACACATTTTAAACCAAAAAGAATTACATACAATTAATTTTTTACATAATTATAAGCACTATAACTAGGGTTGTCAGGCAGTACCCCAATTATTGAGATTATTTTTTATGTTTCTTAAAACCAATAAAATACTTCATTGCATGTCACGTGTCTGCGTCTTAACCAATCCTGTCATTATTATATTGAGAATACAGCTCTTGTGATTATTTCCGAGAATTATCTCTTTAGCTTTTGTTTTTGTTGACAAATAATATGTAATTGCCAAATAATTATTTAAAACTGTCAACACGTCAAGTAAAATGTGTGAAAAAAATCGATTTAGTTCCATTTCAGATACAGAAATACACCAACAAATCTTGGAAATACCTTCCAAGAATACATTAATAAGTAATCAATCAATATTGATCCAGTTCAAAATCTTTTAAGTTGGTTGAATCGAACTCAACAGTTAAGTCAAAAAAATAATCTAATTAAATATAACTCGAGAGTTTAATAAATTTAAAATAATTCTTCCGTATCTTTTCCAAACTTGTTGCCATTTGGCAATAGCCACTCAAGACCTACGGCATAGAAAAGAGAGGTAGAATAGAACGCGCTCTCTTTAACAATCAGGCGGCTTTTTTGAACCCTTGATACTAGCGCTATGTGAGTGTACAAGGAACTAAATTTGTCTCGACCGGTAATATAAATGTCCTTAACTGGGAAGCAAAATTTGTATTGTTTAATTTGAAAATAATCAATTTATAATTATTTATGATATGTATTAAACTGCTTTTTATTTTGCGAGTGAAAAAGTTTGCGAAATAAAGGTGAGTTTAACACATATATCATAAATAAGTATAAACTGATTTTTTCAAATTAAACATAAATATTTTAACTGACTAACAGGTATGAATAACAATAAATTCAAATAAATTCAGTTTATATTCATATATTTATATTATGCTTACCAAAAATAAACTTAATTAAGTATAAAAATAAATTCGTAAGATTAAGTATTTAACTAAAATAAATATATTTTGCCTTAATATGTAAATTTAACAAATTTTAATTTATTAAGGGCCAGGTTTTCAAACACCGATTAATGTTAATCATGATTAAATAATCACGGAAACTATGGTTACCATTATTAATCGAGAGTAAACCAGTGATTGAAAAACTGATCCTAAGATAATAGTATAATACATTGTATAATACATATAAGTAAAAATATTTTCTTGGCGTATTATCGGCTGTATCATGTAACACATCGTTAATAATAAGCGACATCGATAACTTTTTTTAGCTTTGGCAACATCGGTTTGGTTTTTAAGTTTGTCAAATTTTTATTCAAATAAATACAAATTTGACAAACGTCAAGACAAAACCGGTGATGCCAAAGCTTGTAAAATTTATCGACGTCGCTTATTATTAAAGATATGTTACATGATACAGCCGAATGTATGCTATTTTTTCTGAAACCGTCTAATTTCATCAATATTTAATCATAAATAATTCAAAATGTTTCAATTTTTTTTATATGAAATGTACTGACAGCAGACGACTTATACTACAAAAAAAAACTACTTTTTATACAAAAATTGGTCAGAAAAGTTGGCACTTTCAGAAAAAAACCTTAATTTCTAAACATCTAAAATTTAAAATTTCAGTTTCTAATCCAGTTATTTACATAATTTAATTTATACTAACATCTTTGAGGGCCGTTATTTGACGGTTGGTACTCGCACTTCACGCGCATAAATATGGGCCGTTATTTGACGGTTGGTATCCGCACTTTACGCGCATAAATATATCACTTACCGAGATCTGCTTCGGCAGAGTGCCACACCCAGCAATGGGTAAAAGGCATGATATATTTATATTTATTTCCTACGAATTCATGTGTTTATCTTTTTCGCTCTTTTTTTGACATATTCCATGGCATATGTTTTTAATGTATCGTTACATTTGACTATTGACAATTTTCCATTTAATATTCTATTAATTTCTTTGACATAATGGAATAATAAAAATTTCACGGAATATTCTACCGCCTCTTTAAATAATGGATGATCTGTACAGGTAAATATGTTTTCTAAATTAGCGTACATGAATCTACATAAAACTAGCGATTTAGCCATCATTGTTTTCCGGGAAGGCAATGCAAATATTTTGGCCAATAGTCTGTAGCCCTTGCCACTTTGTTTATACAAGGACAAGGCCATAATTTTATCGTCCACAGTGTATCGACGACCCTTTGGCTGAAACTTTTTATTTCGGATTTGACACATAATAAAGTTAAAAGTGGTCGTGTCCACTGTCTCAATTAAATTTTTATAAAACGCTGACCCGGCGAACGATTCGGCTGCATTTAATCTTTCTCTGTAAGACAGACATCTTTTTTGTATTTTTTTAGCAGACTCTCGAAGACGTACTGCAGTTTTATATAAATGATCCTTCCTAGGCGTTAATTCAACACGGGGCACATTTATTTCTTTTAATAAATTTTTTCCGCGTTTACCTAAAAAGACACAGAAAATAAAACAATTGTACTACATTTACATTTCGACAGATATAGAAAATGTTATGAGAATGATGTTACAGATGCATCACCTAGTATTCCCGGAAAATAATTACTTTAGTTGACTACGAACTTAAAATACTGTTGAACCATCAAATAATCAAAAATTAACCACCACTTATTCTCCCAGAAAATGTTTCTGTATAACGTACCTCGCGTATTAATGTTTTCCCAACTGATTTGGTTTTCCTATGGCAGTGGAAAATAATTTATTTACCGGTATTGGAAAGAAATGACACTGCTTCGAGATATTACAGAGTAAGATGAATAAAATGAAAATAAACTACATAATTTCAAATATTCGAAGCATTATATTTTCATTTAATTTTTGGATTACATAAGTCATGGCTACATGTAATTATTCTTTAGTTAAAACTACGGGCTTTCGTGACTATTGCCTGGCAACAAGTTTTCGAAAGATCTGTCAAATTATTTTCAATTTATTCTCACTCTCTTGTTATATTATTACTGATAATTATTATGAGTAGATTCCTCTTTTCAGAAATTTCAAAGGGTACGAAATATACAACAAAATCGAAAATATGTTTTCATAATTCATTTTTAATCGTTTATACAAGATAAAACTACATACTACGCATGCGACAGTAAACTTTTTTGTGAATTGTGTAGTGTGTGAAAGTCGTTCTTAATTTTATAACTAAAAAAAAAGATGTTAAAATACTGATCAGACGATATAACACATAATAATTTCATTTGAAAATTAATACAAATGATGTTACATCACTTAAAATTCTTTTTTGTCAATAGCTAATTTTGAATTTGTTTTAGTCTAATGTTATTTATTAAGTGTTTAATTTATTTACTTAATCGAAATGCAGGTATTATATTATAATTGTCTCGTGGCAATGCACAACTTTCAATTGAAGTATTATTCTTTAACTGACAAATTCATAAAGCGGATTAGCGCTAACACCATTTTTTATTTCGTTTTTAACTCTCTTTCCAATGTACAAAACAAGTTTATTTTAACTTTAGTAAAAAGAGAGTTAATTATCATCAAATTTAGTTCATTTCTTGAATCTGTTTTAATTTGAAACAGAGTTATAGATAATATTAAAAACGGTGTTAGCGCTAATCCGTTTTCTGAATCTGCCTGTAAAATAATTTTGGGAAGTCAGGAATACGTTAATAGTTATTTACAATATATAAGTGGGATAAGAGCATCATTAAGATACGCGTGAAATAACAAAAGTATCTATGATGCATTATCACACGTATATCGTACAAGATTTTATCTATGTATGACCACGAAATAAATTAAAATAAAAAAAACAATAGTTTTTAATTTTCCATTCTCATAATTATTTGCCATTTAAAAAATTTAAGTGAAACCATGGTAACTAGCATTTTGGGTGCAATAAGTACTTTATAAAGCACTAGTGCGGTAATATTTCCAAAAATGCACTAGTGCATTAATAAAGTACTTAATATCACTCAAAATTAATGCGATAAGTGTCATTTATCGCACGGTCGTAGATAAAAAATATAAATGCATATAGCCTGCATTTCGTGTATTTAAATAAGTATAACATTACAAAACATATATTTATCGCATTTTCAAGAAATTGATGATTTATAATGAAGAAAATATATAACGTAACAAAATAATAAATGTAAAATATTAAAACTGTAGTATTGTATTATTGATTCCTTTATTGTAACACAAAATGTCAAATCTATCTGTGTGTAATGTAATGAACTTTATTACTCACTAATTTTATTGCTCATGATCCATGTTCGTATTCTACTTTACTAAACGGTCTACGTAAAATGAAACCTCTACAAAGTTAAATGTTTTGATGTTTTTAAAAGTATTTTCATGCAACATTTGTGAACTTTTTATCTAAAAGTTAAATAAATAAACCATTATGAACAAAAATGGCTTTTAACTTTTACAAGCTCTTAAATAAAAACTAAAAACATAAAAATAATCTTTGTAAATTAAGTAATCAACAGCAGAGTGGTTTCTAGTTCGGAAAATGTAAAACAAGCTACTGCGCTTATTATCGTTTCGTAGCTGCTGAAACGTGCAGTAGGTAGTGTTGTTTTTGACATTACGACCACGATACTCATTTATTTTTTCAGTACGGTTTTATCCACGGATTTCATTTGTTTTGAGCCGGAGAGATTGCATTGTGCTTTAATTAAGTTTTCAGTTACAGAATTCAAGATTCGATTCTACATAATAATTGTTCTTCCTTCGTTATTTCATGCATTAATTTTATTTTAATTATACGAGCAATATCTCAGTAATAACAGAAATTATAACAAAGAGCTCGTATTATTTATAAATTGAAAAAAAAGTAGTAATAGTATTATTTGTAAATAGATAAAAAATAGAAATTAATTATTTATCAAAAATATTGCATATTAAAAATTTAAAATGACAAGGCCAGTTATGAAATCATCGGTTTACTCTCGATTACTGTTAATCATGATTAACATTAATGTTTAAAAAACAATATATTTTTGGATTTAAGATAATTAATTTTTAATTAGTAATTAGCGGTACATACAGGCGCGGTGGTCGAGCGTGTCAATGCACATCTCTTAACATACTGTAACGTCACCCGAACCAAGGTTCGTCAGTTCGAATCCGCCTGCCGACAAAGTATGATTTGTCGTTAAATAAAAAATACAGTTACTTGTATTAATCATACTCGGGCGCTATAAGCTAGTCACTTATACATATGCCTTAAAAAAAGTAACATCGACTACGAAAACCGGCAGTACGGCAGCGTAAAAACTGCGGTTCGGTGTGCCCGGTAGGCCCAGGCCCAATTCGGACTGTAGCGCCATTGAAGAAGATGAAGAATTAGCGGTACAATATGTTCCAGTTTTTTTTACAGTAGAACAGTAAAGCCATCTCTTGATGTGGCCGTAAATTTGCTGTCATTTCAAATTGATATTTTATTATTTCTATGGTACAATCACAGTTAACTGCGGGTAGAATTCATGAAACCAGGGTGGAAAACAAAAAATACGACAATTTGTAAAATTTATTCAATATTTTTGGTATATTGAGATACAGTAGAGTATATTAAAATATAAGTAAATAATAACAGAAAGCAACCTATTCTAGCACGAGTTCTAAATTCGGACACGAACCGCACAGCGGCGAAGGGACTAATAAACGAGTGTTAGAATCAGACATGTGTCGTTACAGACAAAACCCGTTGTCAATACCTATAACATATGAGTCTTGGGATCAATGCTATGACAGAAGAGTTCATTGACGCCTTACATCATATATGGGTGCCATAGTGTAGTGGTTAGTATACGTGCCCGGCAAGCAGAAGGACCCCGATCGAATCCGCGCGTCACCCGAATTTTTCAGGGATAGAAAGGAAACTTTTAATGGGTCGTGCACTGGTTCTGCGGTATGAACGCGTCCTGCGCAGCCGCTTTTCCAAGTTTAATTCTCAGCATTTGTTGCATTTAATACTTGAATTGGAACATGGTGAATTTGCGAATAATTTAAATTTTTATACTTAGAATTACCCAAGTTACACATAATGACGTCATCTTTATGACGCTTAAATATATGTCACATTAGTATACATAATGACGTCGCGCTATAGACGTTTAAGATGATCAAATGTTACTGTGCGACATGTCATTTATTACGTAAAATTTATATAGATTTCGACGTCGATATGTTGTTCTTCAAAGTCGAAAGAAAATGGATCTATCAACATCAATAAATCGACTGAATATCATGCTACATATCGACGTCAAAATGTTGATCATCAATGTCGTAAGAAAGTATCAACGTCAATAAATCGACTAAATATTATACTACATATAGAATATTATCAAAACATTCACCAAGAAATTTTATGAATTTGTTTAAAAGAAATGTAGATATTGTTCTTTTTTTGCTGTTCATCTCCACAAATTTCATTCTTTCAATCATATTTCAATTTTTTTTTACATCTGTATAAGTGTTCTGTGTAACATTTCATCGACGATGATTTCGTGCAATATTAATAAACCATAGCCAGGGCAATAACTAGTAGGACTGAGCGCGTCATTGCAAACGTCAACATAAAGCGAGAAATATAGTGACGTAGCATCGCAGATGGCAGCACTAGTGATGGCAGCTGATATATTCATTACCTGTACTGGTTTATTGTTGTATTTGTGAATTATTTTAATAAAAATTAATTAATAGTATATTGTATAACAAGTGTGTGCAGTAAAAAAAGGCTTCACACATGTGTTGCACACTATACGTTTTCTACGACTGTATATTTAAAAAAAGAATTAAGGAAAAATGGTTTGACGGTTATGTCAATTCGTTGTTATGTATAATCAACCAAAACTAAGTACAGCAATCTTTAAAAAAATTGTATTCGTGCCAAAAGGTATAAGAGCTCTTATGAGCTTAGTGTATAAAATAAACTCCATAACAAATGCATCGAATTTTACGCATCGCTATTAAAAGTCAAACTTTGCCTACTGCGATCAATATGTGAAGCTTCAACTTTACACATGGGAGGAGAAAAATAATGATTTTTGTATTAAGAGTGTAAAGTTATACTTTATTACTCGCGCATAGTAATTGCAGCGCGAGCCGAAGGCGAGAGCTGCAATAGGTCAAGAGGAATAAAACTCTTTATGCTCGTGATACATACATAATTTTCCGTACGACTACGAAATTGTCAAAATATGTATTTTTAAATTGAATGTAACTATATTCGGTTACTCCAGTCTATGTTCAACCAATGCATGTTTTATTTGTAACCATGACAATGTATACAATCGAAGTAAATGAGCAAAAAATTCTGTTTGAGTGTCATTTCTTCACAAATCATCATATTTTAGTCAAGAATGAGTAAAAATATCTTAAAGTTGTCTTTTTAAGCGCACGATAAAATATTTTACTGCGCGTTACCGTGGGAGATGCACGTTATAATGTTTATTTGCCTGTTCCTTAGTAACCATCAACTTTACATTGACAACTGAAAGCATAAATGTAAACTTTTCATAGCAGTCATAGGAAAAATATATAATGGAAGTATTTTATATATTAAATTTAACAAAATGTCGTTCTTCTAAACATTAAAGAACTAATTAACTTTCATGGAAATGTTACAAAATGATATATGTTGAATGTTACGATTCGACTATTTCTTGTCTGACATATTTATATAAAAAATTGCAAATAAAAGGTGTAGTAATTATCATGAATAAAAATATAGAGGAACCAGGCGTAAAAATAATAAACCAGAAATATTATCGTCACAAATTATTAATCTGTATTCTATTATTCTGACCCGAAATAATAAAGACTGTATTGCCGTAGCAGAGCAGCTATACCCAAAAGTGGATGAAACGTGTGCTAATATATTTTTTTACTTGCATATCACTTTCATTACATTGTTAATTTTAGACTGAACCATAACTATTTGATATATGACCCTTTTTAGTGTCCATAAATTAGCATTTTATTGGACTATTACGATAAAATAGCAAAATATTACTCCTATCAATGTCAAAAATAAAAATAAAAAAATTATTATACGAAATAATAAATTAATTAATACTGTTTCATTTAATGTTATTTCTTTTATTTCTTTTGGAATTCATCTAAGTCTTGAGAATTATGAATACATTTTTCCACATTTTTAGACAAATTTAACAGTTTAATGATTTAAAAAAAATACTGTTTAACAAAAACAAATCACACTTTGAGATACAACTAAGTTTTTCACATTAACATAAAAATAAAATAAATAAATATATAATCACACCTTTTACTCATTACTGGGTGTCGTACTCTGCCGTAGCAGACCTCAGTAAGTGATATATTTTGCGTGTTACCAGTCGTTAAATCACGGCTCCCGAATATGTTAGTAAAGAGACGAGCCACATGAGTAATTTTAATGTTATGTAAATTATTTGTTGGTTGTAAGCATCGAACTCGAGTTCTCAAATCTACAGTTCAACTCGATATTACTACATGAATATATTTTAAGAAAATAAATCGTCTCAAAGGCAATCGAACTTAATTGCGCGGACAAGAAACTATAAATGCTTGAAGGTAGAGATGGACGAAGTGTTTTGTGAAATATATAGTAAGACGGTAAGTTGTTAACTTCAAATATTGAACATAACCTGAAAAAAAATGTTGGTTTAGATAAATGCAAGTAAAAAATTTATAATTAATTAACACATAAAGACTGTAGCGCATGCTACAAGATCAGAAACTCCTACAACAGACCAATAAAGTCTTTTAACGTGCTTAGAAACCTACACGACAGAAAACAAACAATTTTATTTTAATATAGTTTTGTGCAAAATGATGACCGAATTTAATATACTTTGAAAAACTAAGAAAACGCTGCGTTCAGAATATTTAAAAATAAAAATAAAATAAAATCCAAACATGTGATGAAGAAGCCACAGGGGTAATTTTAAATTGGTGAAAATGTTTTGTCGGCTGTGGGGATCGAAGCAGGGTTCTTAGGATCCACAGGCCGACTCGAATACAACTGAGCCGTTACCCCATTAATATTGCTCATAATCGATGCAGTCAAAATCTCATTTAAGGAAAAAAAATTATAAATAATATATACCTGACTCGCTTTTGGCTAAAAAAATAATATTGATAATAACTTTCTGTGTATATTTGTCGATGAAACGACCAGTCATTCTTTAACAAAAGAAAATCTGGAAAAGTATTTAATTACTTACTTTTTTTAAATTCTGGTAATTGGAAATAGAACTGGTATTAAAAGAAGAATTTATTATTCGTTTTGTATTTTGTTCCAAATGATATATCTTTTATTTATGTACCTATTTTTGTGATTTAAATAAAGAAAGTAATTGAATAATTATGCATATTTTATTATTTACTGGCATATACATATAATGGTGTAGGTGGCTCGATGGTATTGAGTCAGCCTGTGGATTCTGAAAACCCTGGTTCGATTCCAATAGCCGACAAACATTTTCACCACATTACCCTTGTGACTCCTTCACCACTAATATCTTTGGAGGCCGTGATTTGACGGCTGGTAACTGCATTTCACGCGCATAAATATATCACTTACCGACATCTGCTTCGGCAGACTGCTATACCCAGTAATGGATAAAAGGAGTGATAATATATTTATTTATTTATTTAATTAATTTATTTATTTAATTTATATATAATACATATTTTCCTACTTTTTTCGTGCATTGCATGCATATTTTGCACATTTTTGTGTGCCCTTTAGTTTTTTGTATACCTACATCAGATTGTGAATCGACGCGCAGCCAGGGATGTTGTGATACTACTGATATGATACCGGTCTCGATTATTTCGTTTCGATACCGGTTACTTTGGTATTCGATACTTTGCTTTCGATGTTTTACCCATATCAGTACTTCTTTTATTTCGATTATCGCAAACTATTTTTAATCTAATGTCATTTTGCAATAAATTCATGACATGTTCATATTATGCTGGTATTATTTTTATTTTAATAAAACATGGCCATGTGTTCGTCGAACGGTTGAATTAGTAGAATGAGACAGTGAGAGTTAAATAAAGATTAGTAGATAAACATTATACCAAATATTAGGTATTATTTTAATATTATAATACTGTTGAAAAACAGATTTTTTTTGTATAATAAAAGTTTATTTTGGTATTATTTTTACTTTTATCTAATATCAAACCAATAATTATTAGCCAAACTGTTGAAAGACTAGTAAAAATCATACAATTGAATAAGAAATGGAAATTTGTTACCTATATAATTTTAATAGTATAAATTCAACATTTCATATAAAAACCTAATG
Source organism: Pterostichus madidus (assembly GCA_911728475.2). NCBI lineage: Eukaryota > Metazoa > Arthropoda > Insecta > Coleoptera > Carabidae > Pterostichus > Pterostichus madidus. The sequence continues at coordinate 26,664,968 of OU452303.1, read as the reverse complement.
TATTTCGAAAATTAGAAGATTTTATAAAAATAATCATTCGATACCAATACTAGTATCGATACTTTCATTTGATACCGATTCCGATACCAGTATCGATACTTTACTTATTGAATAATCTTTTGATACTGGTATCGATATTTAAGAGGTATCGCAACATCCCTACGCGCAACCGAGAGCAATAACCATGCAGGGACGGTAAAGACACTTTCCGCTCGAGGTGTACACATAATTGTTTATATAACCATTTATAAATGGTTGAAAAAGAATTCATAAATAATTTTTGACAGTATTTCTATCTTGAATACGATGATCTAATCGATCAGAAAAATTAATTTTTCTCCGCTATTTATACTCCAATGATGTATCTATTACTCAAAATATTGCAATACTGTTCACAGACTATAGCCAAGTAGAACATTAATCAATATTGCAATACTTGTAATTTTTCAGTCGTTAAATTGAAAAAATTGTTTTGATAATTCGAAATGTAATGAAAATAAAAAATGTAAAATTATAGTAACTGTAGTTTTGGCACACTCAAATAACTTTTGTAACTTGATCGTCTATGCCATATTTAGTAATAGCAATATAAAGTTAAGCTTCTTTTAAAATAAAATTTAACCATTATCTCAAACTCAAACTCATGTTAAGTGCTTTTTTGATTATGATTATTAAATACAATTGAATTCTTTTCAGCATCAAATTGTTTCGAACAAAATCCTTTCACAAACAGACATTTGTGAACAACAACCTTTTCTCCGGTCATTGACAGAAGTCTTTTAATTAGGCACTACAATTAAAAACTGATCGATCCCGTCATTCAATTACAGCTGCGGTACTTGTTCATGTCGAAGCTTAATACAAGTCTCAACTTAATACGATTGAATAAAGAAAATGAACACTGAAACGAGACATCAGTCTCGAATTAATTCCAAGTTAATAGCCAACATTGGTTCTGCGAATTCGCTGCTTTTGTTTACAATGTAGGATTTAATGGAATGTCTCGGAAGTCTGCGAGGTTGATTTTAATAAAGAAGCTGAACTTATACAAGTCAACACCACTATTCCAACAGAATATCTTACATTATACGTGTTATACATAAATAATTAAATCTCGAGATGATTTAACTTGTGCCCGAGTAAATATCGTATTAAGGATATAATTACTTTCGCAAGTGTAAGTAAATTGTAAATATTTAGAAAATTTATTCAAATTTAAGGTTTCCTAATATATTTAATAATTTAAATTTAATGTCATAACTAATTTAATTGTAGATATCATATTAAATTCAAATTAACTCTCGACTTATATGTTTGTCTACCTATCTAATGTATCTTTAGCTTAAAATAATAAACTTATATTTGCTTCAAATTTCACTTTTAGTATATATGGTTAGCATAATAAAGTTTAACACTGTTATAATAGAGACCTTTTTGGGTAAAATCTTTTGAATAAATATAGATCCAATGGGATCTAGTTTCATAACTACAAGGGATCTGGAAATCATTTGATAAAATTTTACGTTGTTAAAAATTAACAAAGTTAGCTACAGAATACACCCAATATTATCTTATTTTGTTTAGCTTTTTCAGTGACAACTTAATACTTAATATTAACATTGCATTTAGTTTGGTATTATAGAACATTGATATTAAAATAATTAAATGAAATAATATCTATGATAACACATTGGGGGCTTCAGGAATCGAAACTTGTATTTAATAGAGGTTTTATTTACATAAAAGAACGTTTGAGTTGACACAACGCATCTTTAGCTATAAAATAAGACAATAAACAATTTTCTTACAGTAATTTAAATTGTAAATTACATTGGTATAAAATGTAATTCATTTTTAAAATACGATTACATACTCGTATATGTTTGATATTTACATATATAATAGCACAATTATGTCGTCAGTTGAAAAATTTGAATAAATTGTTTAGGATTTTATGCATATTTTCCTTAACTATACATATGTATATTAAGAAAAATAAATACAATGAGAATTATACCTAGGGCATTAAGGTAATCTGCTGACGCTCACTAATAGGAAAAGTGATATATTTTCGAACAGTAGAGAAAATTGGGTCTGTTGAAAAATTTATTTTTTTTAATATTTGATCCTAGACAAGATATTAAAAACCAGTATTTTTTCTTCTGTAAATCTATAAATTATTTATAATTTACAAAAAAATAAAAATAATTGAAGGGATATGAGACGTCACTGTATAGTATAATTTGCTAGTGGCCAGAGAAATGTGAGTACACTGGGAAAGAAAAATGCACAGCTTTATTTGTAAGTTCTGTTCTCACAACTAAATTCAAAATTATTTCAAGTGCTATCAGCCATTCATCAGTTTTTTAACATTTTCGAGAGAAGTATAGATTATAAATAGAAAAGAATGAATGCACACAATATAATGTGGGGATCAAGCAACACAGATAAAAGAAGAAAGATAATAGAAGAAGTTTTTGAAAACGCATTACTTCTAAACGACGGCAAACCAACACATTTCTGTGCAAGATCTGGAAATTTTACTACCATAGATTAATCCTTCTGAGATCCAAAAATAGCCTCGGATCTATCCTGGGAAATTCTACCATATTCTAGTGATTATTTCTCCATAAAGATTAATCATCTACAGGATACAGACCCTATTCAAATTATCTTGAGCAAAAAAATGGAATCTAACAAAAACCGATTGGACATTGTATGAAAATTTAATGAAACTATCTTATCTAAAAATCACAAACCAATCAAATATTAATGATCTAATTGAAAATCTAGACAGACGTCAATAAAGCCGCAAATATAGCAATTGGAACAAAAACACGAAATACCAAAAAGAAATGCACTATATGTTGGAACAAAGAATGTGAAGAAGCAATTAAAATACACAAAAGTGCTCTAAATAAATACCGCCGAAGAAAAACGACAGAAAATTTAATTGAACTTAAAAGAAGTAGAGCAGTATGTAGGCGAACTATACGATAAAGTAAAAAGAAATCTTGGGAAGAATATGTTAAAAGCATAAACAATAATACACCTACAAAAGAAGTTTGGGACAAAATAAGAAAAATAAATGAAAAAAAAACACAAACATATATCACAACTTTAAAAATAAATAATCAAATCATAAATGAACCACAAAATATAACAAACGTCTTGGCAGACAGTATAGAGAAAACTTCATCAAATCAACAATATGATATACAATTGTTACAGTATGAAATAAAAGAAGAGTCAAATGAAATAGAAATATGCCCAGATTCAGAGAACATCATAAATAAAACTTTTACAATAATAGAACTCAAAGTAGCTATAAATGAAACAAAAGATAAAAAAAGGCCAGGGCCAGACAATATTCCATCCGAACTTATTAAAAATCTACCAGATGAAACAATATATTATTTACTAGAAATATACAATTACATGTGGATAAATCATTATTTTCCAGAAAAGTGGCGGGAAATTTTAGAGAAAATGATAAAAGATTTACGTGGTATTTTGAAACCAAAAAATTAATTATAAATCAACAAGCTGGATATAGGAAATACAGATCCACAATAGACCAAACTATAGCATTAACAGCGGAAATACAAACAGCCTTTTCACACAAACAACATCTGACAGCTATATTCTTCAATATGAAAAAAGCCTTCGATACTACTTGGCGTCATCACATAATGAAATCCATCAAAAACTTAGGAATAGAAGGAAATATGCTACATTTTATAAAAAAATTTCTTACGAGTAGATCATTTCAAGTAAACTTCAATGGATACATATCACATAGGAAAAGTCAAGAAAACGGTCTACCCAAGGATCCATAATATCTTATTCTTAATAGCCATCAACAATATCATACAATAAATACCAACACACATAAAAATCTTGACATTTGCAGATGACTTGGTAATATATCATAGAGGATCAGAACAAAACTGCTCAACTGCTAAACTTCAAGATGCAGTAAACAACTTACAAAACTGGGCTCTTAAAACAGGATTTTTCTTTAACGAAAATAAAACCAAAGCTATACATTTTTGCAAGTTAAGACAACACAGAAATCCATCAATATAATTAAACAACAAAGCTATACATTTTGAAAACGAAATAAAATTTTTGGGAATCCACATAGATAATAAATTAACAACGAAAAAACATATAAGCGAACTAAAACTGCAATACAATAGAAGACTAAACATATTAAGAACACTTGCAAACCATAACTGGGGAGCTGATTGAAAATGGCTACTAATTATATATAAAACGCTCATTAGATCAAAATTAGATTATGGAAGTCAATTGTATGTTTCAGCAAAAAATTATCTGCTAAAATAAATAGACACCATACAAAACACGGCACTTAGGCTTATTACAGGAGCATATCGAACCAGCCCCATCATAAGTATTCACAATGAAGCTGGTGAGCCACCATTGAAATACAGACGAGAAAAATTGACATTATCCTACATCAATAATTTGATTAAAAATCCTAACAATCCTGCATTTCGTCACATCATAAATAATAAAAATAATTCCATCAAAATCCATCAGAAAATCCAATTACATCAAATGTACCAAACAATGTTAGATCACATAAACATGACGCTGATACCTGTCGAAGAAATATCGTATCACTACGCACCGCCATGGAGACTCAAATAAGCAAATTTCAATTTAGACCTCATAAGATACAAAAAAGAAGAAACACCTCGAGAAATCTACGAAACCAAATTTCTAGAAATAAAAGAAGAACAAATTGACAGTCAATTCATATACACTGATGGTTCAAAAACAGACTCAGGTACAGGAGCAGCAATTGTACTAAATGAAGAAGAAGACGTATATCAGTTTCACCTCCCAGATAACACAAGTATCTTTACAGCAGAAGTGTATGCAATATATAAAACCACTGAAATTATCCTCACCCACCCAAAACAATCGTTTACCATTTGTACAGATACAAAATGCAAATTACAGTTAATATGAGGTGCTACCCAAAATTTCCCAAACTGTGTTTGTAACTCTTCTAACTACTGTAGTGCACCGATTTGCCGCTAGATTTCAGCACTAGTATATCTCCCAAACCCTTCTTTTCGTTTTCACAATATTTTGCGTTCTTTTGTCGTATCAGTGCGGTGATATCTGTGTTACTGTTTGTTGTGTTCTGCGATAGCGTGATGAACGATTTGAAAGAACAACGCATTTGCATCAAATTTTGTTTCAAGCTCGGGAAAACGGCGACTGAATCTCACTAAATGCTTCAATGATGAAGTCATGAGAAAAACCCAAGCCTTTAAATTGTTTAAGAGGTTCAAGAATGGAAGGATGACTGTGGAAGACGATGAGCGCGCTGGACGTCCTTCAACTGGAATCAATGACCAAAACATCCTAATTGTCCGTGAAACAATTCTCCGAGATTGTCGTCAATCGATTCATGACATTTGTAATAAAGTTGGAATGTCCTATGGCAGAGACCAAAGAATTTTGGCAGACGAACTTGGGATGCGCAGAATTGCTACAAAATTTGTTCCCCACACATCTCTGGTTGTCCATGAATATTTGACATCCACGCAAACAAATGTTCTTCCCCATCCGCCTTACTCATCAGATCTTACTCCTTGTTACTTTTTTGAAAACTAAGCTGAAAGATAAGAGATTTGAGACTGTTGAGGAGATTCATACTATATCGCAGGAGGTCCTAAGCTCTGTTGAAAAAAATGACTACAAAAAGTGTTTTGATTAGTGGAAAATAGATGGGGCAAGTGTATAACTGTAGGTGGGGATTATTTTGAAGGCGATATTTTGTTGGTTTGAAGTTTTAATAAACACAGATTTTTTAAAAAACTTTTGGGTAGCACCTCGTATTACAATAATACTAGTATTCAAAATTATCTTATCAGAACATTGACATATTTATACTATTGGTTAATGTTTCACAAGATATTGAGGATTCGTTTATTAATTCTGGGATAAAATGACAGATAACTCAGTTGTCAGATAAATATGAAAACATTGTTTAAATAAATGATAATTAATTTAATTCAGTGACGCGAAATGCGGTTAATAGTCGTCAAATCACAGGTCCAAATGATGTTCGTGAAGGGAAATAAATATTTTGTGTTTATATGGAATAATTAAGCGAATAGACGCCTATTTATTTATTGATTAATTAAATTTTGTATATTATAAATTTAATTTTACTGTATTTTCTTAATTTTTATTATATTTTTTTACTGAACCGAAAGCTGAAACAATCTGAAAAAAATATTGATTTTTGAAACTATATATGTAACCGAATCTGCACTACACATAAATTTCATTAGGAGCCCAGATTTAATTTATGTCATTTATACAATGATTTTTACTACTTATCTGATAAATAGGATTCTGCCAGCCTAATATTGACAAACGTATCTTGAATGCAATGCTAATAATTTTATAGTGAAAGAATTAAATTATTACCAAAAAATAATGAAATTCCATTCACAGAAATATAAACACACAAACACCAAAATATATATTTTTTAAATTTCCAATACTTCTTATTAAATTTATTCCTAAATCAATAGTTTACCCCAAGGGTTGAAAAACTAAAATAACTTAAAAAAGCGAATTAGTTATTACTTGGAAAATTGAGATTTGTTCTTCAAACGATATAAAATTATAAAAGTATAACTATCAGCAATTTTTTTAACGTAAAAACACGTACGTTGAGTTTATTGTCAAATCAATCTTTGCTCAGATTACACTCGTTATACATTTTTCGATTTAAAGTCTATTGCGTCCTTAAACGTAAGAGGATTTGTGGCTTTCGATCATCATTAAGTATTGTATCTCGAAGCAGCTGTAGCTAGTGAGATTTAACGAAAGACAGTGTTCAGTATCCGAAAACACTATTACCAGTCGCTGTTGTTACGTTCAAGTGCCGTCTTTACTTAGTTTTAGTTGTTCGGCTAAACTCTTGCTCGTAAAAGTCCTCAGGTAAAATAAACGGTCACTCGTCCAAATTACATCACAGAATATATATCGGAATGTTTTACACAAATGACAAATAGTAATAAGATATCCGTAATTGAAGCAAACGTCGAATGTGGCAATATGTCTAGTCCTTCAAGCCATTATATAAATCATATGAGTATTTGTATAAATATAAATAAATCATTTTAACAGTTTTTTATATTGTACATTTTTATCATTATTGCTACTATTACTAAATGACCTTTAATAACGATTGTAATTCAAGTACCTATGAACCTAATAAAAAATAATAATTTATCAGTTTTGTAAATTATCTTTGTTGCAATATTATTATTAGACTCACAAATATATGACTTATGAAACAACAGATAGGAAAAGATTAGGGTTGGAAAAATTATGGTAATTTATAAATTAGTAAAATAACAGGTAAAATGACCGTCATATAACTGATCATATATGAAATTGTTAAATATTTGATAAATCATCAAATATCGTTGACATATAATTTGTACATTGTTTTCATACCAAAAACGTATAAAAAAGTATTAAAATAATTATAATATAAAAATAAAATAAAAATTTCAATATTTGTTCAAGGTCGCCTGATTAATGCAGTAAGTTAAATTCAAGTTCATGTAGATAATGTTATTGTACGCATTAAATTTTAACAAATATACGAGTAGAAACAGAAAAAATAAATCAACCTTGATTCGCAAAATAAATAGATCCACAAAACAGTTTTTTATTTGAACATAAAAATATGGTTCGTGTACAATTATTTGGCGCAAAGTTTTAAACCGGTAATATACTCGATCATTGATATCTTACCTGACCGTCATGAGACCAAAACTGGTAATATAACTGTATGTATGTATGTATGTATGTATGTATATATATATATATATATATATATATATATATATATATATATATATATATATATATATATATACATTTTGAGTTTTTGTCAAAAACATTATTTTTACCCTCCTAACTTCTTTCCCTCCCATACGTTATGAATCACTGAATCTTCGGTATATATATATATATATATATATATATATATATATATATATATATATATATATATATATATATATATATATATATATATATATATATACCGAGTGATTTAGTGAGAAAGATGCTAGAAGGGTCAAAATAATGTTTTTGGCAAAAACTCAATACCCAAAAAGTTACAGCAAATTAAATTTGAATAAAAAACTAAGCAATCGTTGGAAACTATAGCAGTTAATTAAATTTTAAATAGAAATTAAGAATACTTGAAAGTTAATTGAACAATGTTTAGTTTAAAAAATGGCTATAGTGCAGGATCACTGACCAATTTTTAAAATTGATTGATTGATTGATTGATTGATTGATGATTTTAGTATGAATAAAAGAATGTTTTGGTTTATTGTGAAGAGATTGAGAGGTGGTAATATAAGGGCAGTGGAGGCGATTAAAAGTGCGGATGGTGAATTAATGTGGAATGAGTCAGATGATAAGAATAGATGGTGTGAGTATTTTAGGTAGCATAAATGGACAGAAATATTGTAGTGAAACTGTTAGAGAAAATGTTTGTGGTCATGAATGGGATATAGATGAGATTGATATTTTGCTTTGATACGTCTGAAGAATGTTAAGGCTCTTAGTTTGGATGGTATATCGAATGAGATGTTGAAATATGGAGGCGAGAGGTTATTTGACTTATTAGTTTATTTGTATAAAGATCCGCACACCGTTTTAAACAAAATATAAATTTTGTTTAAACGGTGTGCGGCTTCTGATGATTGGAAATGTGCTATCATTTCTTCTTTATTTAAACGCAAAGATAGTTCGAGTGAATGCATTAATTTCCGTGCGATAAGTTTGTTTAATGTGGTAGGGGAATTGTATGGAAATATTATTATGCCTAAGGTATGAACCTTAATAATCTCCAAACTAAGCGATATGCAAGGTGGTTTTTTGCCTGAAAGAGGGTGTGTGGATCAATTGTTTTCTCTTCGTATGATTATTGAGAAGTCACTTGCTTAGTACAAGAAGGTGTTCTGTGGTTTTCTCGATCTTAAATGAGCTTGTATGAAAGGAATTATGAATGTGACTGAAGCTAAAGTGGTGTATCAGGATAGGAGCGTTTGGAGTAGATTAATTGTGAGATGAATATGATGATTTAAGATAAGTGCAGAATTTTAGATTTTAGTTTTGTTGTTTAGTAACTTTATTTGAGTGTTAACCTGCAATTGTGTGAAATTCAGTTTAAAAATCACACGCAAGGCGACACTCCCTTCCTTTCTTATCTTTTTGTTTTATTTTCAGTTACTGCTTTGTGTGAAATTTTCCTTAATATGCAAATGCAGACTATCGCTTTCATCTTTTCTAATCTTTGTAGTTTCGTTGTTAGATTCGTTGTTAGGAGTAAGCGTGACTAATTTGAGATGTTTAGCTCATGTGTTATGTACGTCGAAGAAAGAAGATAAATGATAGCGAATAGGAGTGATTGGCTGGATGTGATTGAAAGTTTGTTGTGTGATGAATTATTTCGATTGTAATAAATAAATGAGTTTATATGGAATGATCTCTGAATGTGGTTAAAGTGAGTGTAGTGATTATTTGATGAATTTAATGAGTGAATGTTTTATGAATGATTTTAGGGTTCCTGCTACCCCATTGGGATATGGCGTGATGATATGTATGTATGTAATTCTTACTTTTGCTTTCCTTTCTGATAATGTTTTACATTCTTCGCTGTATTGTGTTATTATTCCGAGTTTTTCTTCAAATGTTTTTATTATATTTGACTTTTTTCATTTCATTCCGTATCTATCTCTTTTTCATAGTTTTCCTTCGTTAATTTTTCAAATGTATTAACTTTTTTTCTGTTCATTATTTAGTTTGTCTTTGTTACATTTTGTTATTTTATTCTTGTGTTTGTGAGTACTTCTTACTTTTTGCTTTATTGAGGCGGTTACCATACAGTGGCCAGAGTCCGCGCAAGCCCCTCTGTATGTTCTTACATCATTCATTGATGTCTGCCTTCTTCTGTTTATTAGAATGTGATCTATTTGTGAGTAGATTTTCTGGTCTAATGCTGATCACGTTATTACATGTTAGCACGGGTGTTCAGACTTTGTACTGCTTATAACTATGCTAAATTACATAGTCTTTGACCATTATCATATGTTTTATTATGAATTGTGTGTTTTCCTGCTATCTTATTAATGTATCTACAAAGAAATACTATAATTTTACCTATTATCATTTTCGTTTTCTATTATTTTCAAGACGATGGTAGTAACATTTTAAAAAAACTGATTGAGATGTAACAATTGTATAGTACAATATAGACATCTGACAAAACCGCTTGATTTTTATATACTCGTGTACTTGACAATTGTTAATCTCTTTAATCAAGTTCACTAACAAACGTCAGAAATTTCTGTGGCATAAAATCAAATAATAATAATTAATTAAATGGTCTTCAGATTACAATCTAACCTCTATAATTCGAACTTCAACAACTCGAAATATTTCTTAAGTCGCAGTTTACTGTTTTTCCTTTTTATAATGGTCATGTATTTGTTCTCTCTAATTCGAATTTCCATAACTCGAAAATCTCTGTAATTCAAAGCCGTTAACACATCTCAATAAAATAAAGACAAAAAGTCAATTACGATGTGGAACTGTGTCTTAAAAAATAAGAAAAATAGGAAAACAAAATTTCCATCACTTGTCACAAATTCCAAAATTTTTACAGCACGTTTGAATCAACTTATCAGGTCATCATCAAACGGCTGGTCAGTTCAGCTTTAACCATAGACGCGTTTCGTCCTTTAGGGACTCATCAGTATGGTGTGATCAACTATCCAGCTAGCCCAACTAGGGACTAGTGAACTGTGATATTGTTAAAGCTGAACTGACCAGCCGTTTGATGATGACCTGATAAGTTGATTCAAACGTGCTGTAAAAATTTTGGAATTTGTGACAAGTGATGGAAATTTTGTTTTCCTATTTTTCTTACATCTCAATAACTCAATATTCTCTATAAGTTGAATTTTCACGGTCTAAATTAACTCTTTCTTCACAATATTTGCACATTATCTTCGTGTACGGTCGCCAAGATTCGTTGAGTTTTGTTTCATCGCGCACGACGCATGCAATCAGTTTTTTGGGAATTCGCAAAGAACGACAAGATTTACATTTATACTGATTTTTTGGTTAGTACAGAGTATATGTTCTCTGGTACAGAAAATACAGTATTGGTAAAATAAAATGTCTGCCATACTTTAGAATGTTTTAGAATTATGTATTTTTTTAAGCAAAAAAAAACATATACGCAATAAATATGTTTTTTTTCTTCTTTAATTCGAAATTTCTATAATTGGAACTAATTTTGCGGTTCTTAGTATTTAAATTATAGCGGTTCATAAATAGGTAGGTAGATAATAGAATGTACTAAAATACTTGAGATACAAATGACCATATTAAATGCCTAGGCAATAAAGTATAATAGAATTAAAATGGCCAAGCCCTTTATGTAAAAGTATTCTATCTAATTAAAATGTTAGATTGAAACACTGAAAAACTCGGATAGGTGCAAAATAATTATCTATGGGTAAACAGGATACGCAAGATTGATGAGGATATATTTATAATACGAGTAGGGACTAAAAAATATTTGCATTGGGTTCATAATAAAATAAAGCCAGAAGAGTGTTAAACCGATAAGTAAGTAATAAATAATTTTAAATATATATATTTTTTTTACTTCGTTAATTTTGCATGTTTTCCTTCGTTTTACTTTATTTTTATATATTGCGTGGTTTTTTAATTTATCATTATGTAAAGTATATTATTATTGATTTTAAAAGTTAATTTTTTTTTTCGAAGAAACTAATTTTGATCTGTTTTTACTTTCAAATAAAAAAGATAGATACTTTTAATGAATAGCCATTAGCGTAGGCGAATAGTTTTCTAGAGCACATTTGAGATACACTTCAAATTGAATATTTTTTCTGCCATTAACGACACTAAGCTTGTATAACTCTAAATGATGTTAAGATAATGTGAAATATTTATGTTGATCAAGCAGGTTATGTATTCTATTATTTTCCAGATTATTTAAAAATAATTATGAGGCGTAATTTTTAACATTTTATTTAAAATATAAATAACGTAAAAGTAAATTGCAAAAAGTAAATTTATGGTAGACGAGAAAATTTCTGAGAGTTTCGAAACGAGGAAAGGGTTGAAACAAGGCGATCTGATATCACCAATTCTATTTAATATAATATTGGAATGGGTCATGAGAAGAGCCGGAGTATACACAAAGGGAATTGCGTACAGATAAAAGCATCAAATATTGGCGTAAACGGATGATATTACTATTCTGACAAGAACAAAGACGAACTTGTTATGGTTTTCAAGATGGTAGAGGCAGTTTCAAAATAAGCAGGTCTAAATATCAGTGAAATAAATAAAAGTACATAAAACTACAGATATACAAGAAAAATCACGGCCCCCAAAGATGTTAATGGTAGAGGAGCCACAGGGGTAGCTTTTGAAATTATGAAAATTGTTTGTCGCCTGTGGGAATATACAAGAAGAGGTAACAAAACTTAAAGTGAACAGAAAAAACATAAAATTGAGGCAGTGATAAGTTTCAATTAGTCAGGGGTAACCGTGACAAATAATAACGTAAAGGTGGTCGAAATAAAAACAAGGACACTAAAAAGCAGTAGGTGTATAGGAACCTTAACAAAAATTTTAAAATAGATTGAAGTATTATGGCCGGCGAAAATTAAAACTAATAAAACTATGATCAGACCAACTGTGTTTGTACGGGTGTGAACTGTGGATGTTAAATAAAAATGCATAAAAAAGGTATCAATGTGAAAAGGGAAAGTGTTGAGAAAAAAATTCGGAGAAAAAAGGGTGAGAGAAACTATATGCAGAAAGGAAAATGCAGAAGTGATGATACTTTTTTAGAGTCCTAGAATAATAGGAGTAATTAGGGGACAAAGACTAAAATGACTGAGACATATTGTTCGTACGTAAGAGGCTAGAACGGTAAAAGTGATGTTTTTAAGTGGAACTGGTGCGAAGAAAAGAAAGAAAATGGATCGACGCAGTGAAGGATTATTTGAAAACAATGGGAATCAAAAGATGGAAAGAGAAAGCAACAACCAGGGACCAATGAAAGGTTGAAAAAGCCATGGATCTACAAGGTCTGGAGAGTTGATATTTATTATAAATGTACTTATTCATCAGACAGATATCAGTAGTAAATTGTACGAAGTTAGTAAATTATAAGAAACTTGGCAACAGGTTTGGAATTATTTGCAAAAGATAAATCGACTAAAATCAGTAGAAAGTAACTAATGTATATTTTTGGAAAACACATTAAAACAGAATTCTAAAATGGCATTCTATCTCTTATGAGTCTTTATGTAGATCGTATATAAGTTAAAATTTAAATATAATGTGTGTGATTATTGTATCGAGCGAGCAGTGAGCGTGTGTGACAAATAAGGTTAGTCTTACAAAGTCCGATTATAGGTACGAGTTGCATACAAAGTTTTATGTTCAATTGTCCATGAGGCAATTTATTTGCATAGAATGTGTTACTGTGAAAAACTTGGTAATATAACAAAGTATACTTTTTTTGTTGTTTATGTTTAATGTTATTTTTAATTATTTAAAATTCAAATTTGTGAAAAAATGTGGAAAAAGTGTGCATACATCATAATGGCTCAAAACTTAAAAGAGATAAAAGAAATTACAATAAAAGCAAAGAAATTAATTAATTAATTAGACATAATAATTATTTTGACTTTTATTTTTTGACGTTGACAGGATTTTAATTTGCTATTTTATCGTACTACTCCAGTAAAGTAAGTAATGTCATTGCGATCATGTAGTTATGGTGTAGTTGAACATAATAGTTATTTGTTTCATTAAAACTATAAATACAAGTTTGCGGGTCGTATAATAAAGTATTTTTAGTCCGATTGAAACATATTATTTTTTTATCCTATTATTTAGAAAATTTAACACATTTAGGACCAGTTTTTCAATCGCCGGTTTACTCTCGATTAATGTTAATCATGATTAAATAATAATGGAAACCATAGTTTCCATTATTATTTAATCAAGATTAACATTAATCGTTGATTGAAAAACTGGCCCTTATTTTGATTAAAATTAAACAACGTTACGTTATCATAGATACGCCACCGTTTTATGGTCTTAGAATCAAAAATCTCATTTTTACTACAGTTGTCATGGTGATAAATAACATTAGTGAAAGAGCGATCTTTTACAAATTGCAAAAGTTGAAATAATAGTGTCATATTTACTAAAAGTCATAATCAACAACTTCGGGGTCACAGCTCAAAATTTTATAAAGAACACTCAAATAGATTACCCAAAAAACACTTTCTTTCTAATCCGGTGTGTGAAAATTGGAACAGCCTGCCAGATTATGTCATCTCTGCTAAAAAGGTAAATTCATTCAAAAACTTGCTAGAGAGTAAATTTAATTTGATTTACTGTAAAATTATGTTATTATATTGTAACACTCTGGCATGCATTGCACGTTATTAAAATTGGTATTATTTATTAAGTTAATTATCTTTATAATTTATAAATACATGTAAAATTTTCGGGCACAATCGGCTACGCCGCCTGCTCATATAATTTAATAATAATATTGAAGTAGGTGAAAAAAAATTATATTCAATAGAACTAAGAGTTGCCAAAAATATAAGTATTTTGAAATATAGAATTGTATTTATCGAACGCCGAATTGAACGAACGATTATAGATTTTAAATTATAGTGGTGAAAATCGATAAATTGGTGGAAAGTAACGAATTATGCGCTATGAAATTTCTAATAGATATTGAGATTCTTGATTAGGAAACTCATATTGAAAATTATTGCATAAAATTTTGCTTGTTTTCGTTTTATAATTAAAAGATATTCTATAAGGTATTGTAATTAAAAATGAAATTTAATTATTTCATGTTGTAATATTGATTACAATGTATTAATTTGAATAGTGTTGTTTCATTGTATACATAACATATAAAATATTGAAATTGAATTTATAATAAATAATAATACTGACATAAAATAATACACATATACAGAAAAAATGATTTGTTTTCAATACTATAATACAACAAATGAATAATATTTCTAAGCATACTAAGATATTTAAATGAAAAATGGACAATAAAATACGTCAAATAAAAGTGAGTATCTGTGTTTCAATCAACTATGATCAATATTACATAATATTTTAATTCAAATTTTTACTTATAAAGAAGTAACAAAGGTATCATTCATATGTTCATTTCTTTAAATCTACAAGTGCAAGTATTTAGAAATAAGTTTATAATAATACATATTTTAATTTTTGCGATGAAACTATGTATAATAATATAGCATAAGTTTTTTTTTATTTTTAGAACAACCATAACAGACGGAAATAGTACACTTACAATGATTTACTTGTTTTTGCTCAAATAAGTAAACCAACACAATAAAATTTGTTATTTCATTTTCATTAACTTTTATTTCAATTACTTAGAAAACAATTTATTCATTATACTAAACTCGCTACATTCTTCTAAAAAAAACTGCACCAATATGTTCGTTTGAATGTTTATGTGTATTTTTAAATGAAAAAGTTAGCAATGATGAACCACAGTAGAATGTAGTATTACAAGATTGCGAGATGACAAAATTGCCAACTCTCTCTCGTATTGTCTGAAATTTTCCTGATTAAAACGCTCATCTAATCTAGGACTTAACACAATTTATTTTCTCTTCATTCTTAGCCAATTATCTTCTCGCTTAATTTTCTCGATATTTTTAGAAAAAAAATGCTTTATATCTAATAGTATAAGTATAGTGAGATAGAGTGGGGTAAGTGCGATCACGTTTTTGCAAAGTGCAACTTCAATTTATTTTAAATAACAACACGTAGGCATTTTAGTTCTATTTTTGTTAAAAAAGCTTCTTTTATTTCTTCTATCTGTGCTTGTTTCATAAATTTGAACAAAATACTAGTACAAAAAATTATACGATTTTTCATATTTTTTATGGTACGTGATTGCCCTTACATTGAAATCTGGAGAAATGCAATCACCTCTTCACATTTACATTTAACAAACTAAGTAAAGTATTCGGAATAGTGTAATAAACTTAGAATTTCGTGCAAAAAAAAATCTATTTTTATTTTTCGTATATTTTAATTGTAGAAATTTTTACAAACTTTCAAAAACATTAAAATTATAATAGTAGTAAATGAATTAAAATCTGTATTGATAATTAGATTAATTAAAAATCATTAAAAAATAATTGGCTTCTTTTTTCGATAGGAGCTGCTAAAGATTTTATTATTTGACTCTTTTCTATTATACAAGATTCCTCCATATAGGGAAATACATACGATACTTGAGATTTTATGCTTTCTACAGATCTCAAGAAAGTGCAATAATATGAATTGTTATTTTTAACTTCTAATATTTTACCAAAATATGTTTTTGTTGATTTATTTGTAACAAATTCAGCAACAATGAATTTGCCAACGTTGAAAATTAAATTATTGGTAATATTCTCGTTTGTATTTATTGTATCACATTCGTGAATTTTATTTTGTTTCCACGCAGTCTGAACAATACCAGATTGCACTTTTATTGCTACTGTGATTGCATTTCCCCCGGTGAAAATTTCTTTGAGGTGTAAATGCAATCACTATGATTCAAATTATAATATATAAAATATACAATACAAGAAAATAAAGGTATTTTAGTGTTATAGTATTTGCTCGTTTTTAAATCAAATTTTTTAGAACACTATACATTCGTATTGCGACTCGATTTGACAATAAGATTTTATCTGCCAATCTCTGTCGGAGAAAAGACTCTCAGCATTGCCGAATTTTGGCGAAATGTTTAAAAACCTTAAAGAATCACTGTATCATCATGAAATATAGTTAAATCATTTTAGATTTTAAACAATTATCTGTGATCACAGTTACCCCAATATTTCAATTACCCCACTTTACCACGTTTCGTTTTTGTTTTTTCTTTTGTAATATTACGAGAAAATTCTCGCCTCAGCAGCGGCATTAGTCAATTTGGAACAGTCTTAACGTCAGTATTCGTTCATTAAGAAAACTCGTGTGCGTTTTACTACAGTTTTCTTATTCCCAGTGAAATTTTCATATGCATCTAGGATCGCGAATTGGGAATACGAATTTTCGTATACTTCTGTATTCGTCAGCGTTCCGTTACCGTGCTGCTTCGATTCACGCATTGACAATTCGTGTGGTCGTTTGTTATGCTATAAGCAAAGCCAGAATTGGGGATGATGGGGAACTTCTGTGTTTTCGTGATGTTGTAGATTGGCTTTATGTTTACCAGCAAACCTTTTTATTTCTTCTTTGATAGTCTGTATCCGAAGGTCGCGTGGATAACAACATTTCTAATATACCATGGTGCATTCAAAATAACTCGTAGAACTTTATTATAAAAGGTCTGTATCATCTTGATATTGCTATCTTTCGCACCCTCCTTCCCCTCCAGAGTTGTATTCTATATAACCATTGCGGTTTAATAATTTGATTGTATATCAATGTTTTATTGTGTAAGGACAGATTGGAGTATCTTCAGATAATTCATATGTATTGTCTGAATTTTACGTTAAGTTCTTCCTTTTTCTTTTTTATATGTTCTTTCCACCTTAATTTTATATCTAGTGTCATACCAAGATATTTTGCTTTGTTTTCATATGGAACTATAGTTCCATTTATTTCAAAAGATGACGGGTTATTTATTCTTTTATAATTAACATGAATGGATTTTAGTTCATTAAGCCTAATTTTCCATTTTCTGGTCCATTTGTAAATGATGTTTCTAGCTGTTTGTAGTTCTTGGGTAGACGTTATCTGGTCCTGTCCCGTTACTAGTAACACTTATCGTCAACGAAAGTGTCAAGTGTCCTATTTTCTAATATTGGGATGTCACTGTTGAATAATACATACATAACAGGTTCAAGTACAGTTCCCTGAGGTATGCCTGCCTGTATGTCTTTTAGTTCCGAGTATGCATTTTCTTGCTGAATCCGAAAAATCTATTGGATATGTATGAGGTTAAAATTTCTACAAATTGTTTGGGCAACATTTTATTCAGATTGTAGATTAGTTCTACATGCCATTTAATTAAATCGCCTTTTCTTTTTTTCTTTCCCAGGTTCTCTGTTCATTTCTGATCGGAAGAATTGTCGTATTGGTCTCCTGAATTTTTTTGTGACCTTCTTTATAGAATAATCAGTTTCTGCATTTGCCGTTAAGTTTATTAAAAATAATTTCATAGATTCCTCTTTTAGTTTGCAGATTTGACGTTTTAGTTTTTGTGATTTATTGTTATTTTTATCGGCTGGGTGCCTTGTCTGCTGACACCGTCTTCTCGCCGTCCTTTTCTCTCTGACAAGGTTTCGGATTTCAAGTGAATAATTCACTTCTTTTGTATAATATTTAATTTGTCTAGTATTGTTAAAGGCAGCTGCTTGTATTAGCTGGGTGAAAATTTCGGTTTCAATATCTAATGGTTCTTTTGTTTTTAAGTTAATATTTAGGTTGATTTCTTCTTGTAGATTTATCCTAAATCTTTTCCAATCTGTGTTTTTGTTTGTGAGAATTGGCCTGGCTACTATTATTTTTTCGCTTAGGGACAAAATTACAGCTGAGTGATCGAAATCTAGGTCAAATATTATAAATATGACAAGTTTCTATTTGGTTTGTATCCCTGGCACCATTTTAGTTTTTTCTAAGACCGAGCAGAAAAAAAACTTTTTTCTGCAACTGTCAAAAAACATTACTTTTTTACATCGCTGTGGATACGCGAAATTTGTGTTTTTTGCACATATGACTTTTTTCATTGAAATGTCAAATTTCATAATAATAATAATAATAATAATAATAAATTTATTTTCATCGATCAAATACAATGATGTAGGATAAGTCAAAAAAAAAAATACATTATTCTATGGAAAAACAAAATTATAATTATAAGCTAAATAACCTTTATTCATTAACAGAATAAAAACAATTTTTTATCAAGAACAGTTTAATTTCTTGTTTAAATATACGGAAAGAAGGTTTGAATCTAATCTGATCTGGTAATTTATTATAGATAATTGCTTCTATGTAATTGAAATTTTATTCGAACATGCTTGTTTGTTTAAGTAATACTAGCGCATCTTTATTACGTGTATTGTGCAAGTAATCATCAGTGTGTTTTTTAAAATCGTTTAAATTTTTTCTTACAAACATTAACAAATTTTACAAATAAAACATGGCACAGTTAGCAAACTTATTTTACAAATGAATTTCTACAACTTTCACACCATTTTAAGCCAGCCATACTGTGAACTGTTCTTTTCTGAAGGGTGAACACTCTTGTTGCTGTTGGTGACAAACCCCAAAAAATTATACCGTAACTTGCAATTGCATAAAACTTTGCAAAGTAGTAAGTTTTTGTTACTTTCAGATCAGTAATATATTTAAGACGTCTTATTGCAAAGCAAACTGAAATAAGTAATCTTTCACCCTTTTAAAAAAATATTTATCAATAATTTTTTTCCTTTCAATTTACCTAAATAAATAATTAATTATTATATTATTCTTTTTTGTCAGTTGTAGAAAAAAATATTGTTTGTATTTAGTTGGCGAAATTCGTGTTTTTTTGGCGTGTTCGAATGACTTTTTTGTCTCGACCTCGCGGTCTCTACCAAAACTGACATTCTCACGCGCAACAAAGAAACATTTCGCACATTTAATACAAAAATAACTATTGTACTCGCATCATTGAAAATAAGGTTTACATTGTTTACAGTTTAAATGATATTATTAAAAGTCGTGATGCCGAAGTTAAAATCTTAAATGATAAAATAAACAAATTTGAATCAAAAACAAAAGATTTGACCATTTCAATGGAAGACGAAGTCATTGAATCGCGGGCGAGCAAACCACCTATTCCCATTGAGACACGCATAACTACAAGTTCTAATAACAAAAATTATGCCGCTAGACTAAGGTCAAATTCACACAAGCAAAGTGATTTAAAAAATATGAATAATGATAAACCAATTCACAAAAATTCTGATTCCAGTGGGTCTCAAAATGTTACTCAAAATACTGTTTTGGCTGCCAACAAACGAAACAATAATATTATTTTCGGTAAAGCTAATACAATTTATGACAAAAATTATGATTTAAATAAAGTATTGCTAGCTTCTGAGCAAAAAGCTTGGTTGCATATATAGCGTGCACGTAAGGAAAATACTGAGGCCACTGTATTGTTACATTTACAGTCGATTAAACCAAATCAAAAATATGTCTGCGAAAAAATTGAATTCGCGTGGCGATTATGCGTCATTCAAGATTGGCGTTCCGTATACTGAACTCGCTAATTTTCTGAATCCTGATCACTGGCCTCAAGGTGTAGCGGTGAATCGTTTTTTCTTCCCGCGACGTCAACCAAAAATCAACCCTTAGAAAAGGATTCTTGGAGTCAACAGAACAGGATAAGTGTAAAAATAAAGATATTTGTATGTATTACCAAAATGTTCGAGGCCTTAGGACAAAGTGTGATAAGTTATTCGTGAATGTGTCAGCAAACAATTATAACGTTATCCTATTAACTGAAACGTGGTAAGATTTTTTTTTCTAATTCGGAAATATTCGATTCACGTTATGTTATATTTAGAAAAGACAGAGACTCATTTGCTACCGGAAAATTTAGAGGCGGTGGCGTGATTATTGCAGTTAAAAGAGAATTCAGTGCAGTGGAGTATGTTCCTATTTCTCTGAATTCTGAAGCTCTTTTTGTAAAAAATCAAGGTTTCTTTTAGTGTAATTTGTGTATCTACTGTTTATTTTCCTCCAAATTCACCTGTCTCATTATATGAGGATTATTTCAATGACTTTGAAACATATGATATAAATACTTCTAACATTATACTGGCTGGTGATTTTAATATTAATAATTTCTATTAGTAATTTCTACACTACTTCATCAACTTCTGTGCAAAGCCAGCGAAACATATGTATTCTGAATTTTATAAATTTGTTTAATTTAAAACAAATCAATAATATTCCAAATAAATATGGTAAAATGCTTGACTTAATTTTCAGTAATATTGAAAAAATAGCTGTTAATTCTGATGAGAATCCTTTAATAGTGGAAGATAATTATCATCCAATATTGCAGATTAGTCTTCAATTATCATTCATTAAGAAAAATATTAATCAAATGACTTTGACCTCAGAATATAATTTTAAGAAAGGTAACTACCTAAAAATGTATGAGTTACTAAGTAGTGTTAATTGGAACTTTTTAGAAAATATCAGTGATGTTAATATTTGCCTTAAGGCTGCGTTTAAGTATAGATGGTTGCATAGTAAGAATCGTGAATTTTTGTTCAACTTGTATTCAATTACAAGAAAACATATGATTGTGAAATAAACTGTAATGAAGAGATTATTTTTTGTTACATGTCGCTTGTATGTTTGTTATTAACAAATTTTCTTAGTTAATTATATATTTTTTCTAAATTTTAAATACTATGTTAAATTACAATTATATTATACTGAGGGCATAGATACCATATTATAATACATAAATTTCATTATTTCAACAAGTATATCTCAGTACAAAGTCATAACAAATAGAACGAAATTGTATATGCTGAGTAGATTTTAGGTTGCTTGGTGCCATGAAAAAAGTGTACGCTATTTTTAACAGATGTCAGCACTCCCGAATTTAAAACCATGTCGATAATGCAGTTGAATGTAGATTACGGGAGTGTAGAAATTTGTGAACTTACGAAGGAGTGAGCTAGCGCAAAGTATACAGTATTGCAGAATCCATTATTAGCAGTGACGGAACAATACATTTACTATCAAGATAGTAAATATATGGACAGAACCTCGAAACATTTTGTAAATTTGATTTCCATGGAGTAAATATGTGTTTTTGTGTGTTTGTAAAGTCACGGCTCCCAAAGATGTTAGTGGTGGAGGAGCCACGGGGGTAATTTTAAATTATTATACCAGAATCAATTTATCTGTGCAAATAAAAAAGCATAAAGACTGATAGGTAACTATGAAAAGCCAAATAAACAAAAATAAATACGCAAAAATTTTGACGTTTCAAAATAACATTTCTCTATTACTACAATTAAATCATAAAATTGTTAACGTAATTTAATTTAATTTGGGATTCATATGAAACGAAATTATAAAAAATCTTATTTGTAATATATTAGTCGTCGATAAAGTACAGTATACAACTCGGTATTATGGCTATTATTTCGTTAATTTCAACCCCCGTTCGTGTTGTAAGCTTCATCGTTGGAAATAATAGTATCCATTATAGCGTCGTTGTATAATATACTATTATATGTTACAAATAGATGCAATTAGAAGAGAATTCTGGCTAAATTTGTAGTTTCCGTCATTTCATTATTTAGGAGTAGTGGTGGTGATGAACACACAGTTGCATTCAAATTCTTTTCATCGCTAACATTACAAATAATATATGAAATTATAATTACTAAAAGTTAATTATAAAAACTAGAATCTTACATGCACACTGTAGTCATTTAATTTGTAATTTTAAATCGTGACTGTTGGCTCATAGCCTTTTTATTTCGTTTGTGTATTTTACTTGAACGACCTTTTTGTTTATTTCCCATGATCACAGCCTAAATATTCATTCTTTTGATTAATGACACCACAGATACTTCGAATAACAAAAAGAATATTACGTTATTCGCTAATTATTGTGAAATTATTTTTAATTTTTATTTGTTTATCTGTAGCGAGACAAACACTAAATAGCTGCGATTCGCAATTCTGCATATATTGACGAAACTGTATTTCAAGAAACAGAATTCGTGATACTCGTTGCGCTCCGACAAAGTGTTACAAAGTAACTTTATCCAAAACACAAACCAATATTTCAAATTGGTAGCACCTCAACGACATCTATTAGATAAACATAATTATAAAAGGTAATAGTTGCATATTCGTCCGAAGACACGCGGCGGCACTCCGATTCGAACACACCCTTAATAAATTTTATGAAATTTTATTTGAAATTATGGATGAGACGATACCTAAGAAAAAATCATTTAAAAGCAAGTTTCCGATTTATTTCAACAAAGACATTATTGATAAGATTAAAACAAAAAATAAATTACATAAATTAAGTAGGAATGGTACAGCTGATCAAGCGCAGGTTATTCAGTACAATTCATTGCGCACAACTATTAAGTTATTGTCTGAAGCAGCTTATAGAGAATATACACATAATCTTGAAAGCAATATTAGTAACGATCCTAAAAAAATCTGGTCTTTCATTAAAAATAAAAAAGGAAACTCATCCACGATTCCTAGTAATATGTATAAGGATAATAAAATGTATAATAATAGTGATGATATAAGTATGTAATGCGTTCGCTAAATACTTTCAATCAGTATATTCTACTCAAACGTGCGATAATATTGATTTAGATTATCTGAGGAATGTAAACATCGGAAATAATTGTGATAATTTCAAGTTTACTTGTGCTGCAAGTGATATTAGCGCTGCTATTTCCAATTTGAAAAATAAATTGACTGTTGGCTGGGATAAAATACCAGCTTTCATTTTCAAAGGATGCAAGAATATTTTAATTGCGCCATTGCACATAATATTTTCAAAGGCAATTACAACTAACACATACCCTGACAAATTGAAAAGTGCGAGAGTGGTTCCTGTTTTTAAAAATGGTGATGTTGCGCAAGTTAGTAATTACAGGCCAATATCAATATTAACGGCATTGGCTAAAATATTTGAGTCCATATTATACATGTTGAAAAGGCTATTATTAATTATCAACATGGTTTCCTACCAGGTAGATCTACTACTACAAATTTATTTTCTTTTACACATGATATATCTTGTGCCATTGACAGTCAGGTAGATGTACTGTACACTGATTTAGCGAAAACCTTTGATAGAGTAGATCATAATGTTTTATTAGAGAAATTTAAGTTTTACGGTTTTTCGCAGAATGCAATTAATTTCTTAAGATCCTACTTGGGTAACAGAACTCAAAGCGTACAAATTAACTCATCAAACTCTGAATTGTATGTTTCAAAATCTGAAGTTCCACAAGGCTCCAACCTTGGACCATTACTATTTGTAGTTTTCATAAATGATCTACCATATATACTTAATTATTGTAAACCTTTGTTATATGCCGATGATGTCAATATTTATATTAAAATTGATTCGGCACTGGACTGTCTCAAACTTCAGTCAGATATTTGTCAACTCCTCAAATGGTGTAATGCTAACAAATTATATTTTAATATGTTACGATGATAAAATTAGACGGGCAATTCTTGCCATTAGCAATAATCAAACATTCGTATTGTTATACAATGGATGTGTAGCATAATTAATCCAACCTACATTTGTACCCACAAATGCCTTAATAACAAATATAAACGAGACTCACCTGAAGTAGACA
This sequence comes from Pterostichus madidus, assembly GCA_911728475.2. Classification (NCBI taxonomy): domain Eukaryota; kingdom Metazoa; phylum Arthropoda; class Insecta; order Coleoptera; family Carabidae; genus Pterostichus; species Pterostichus madidus. The sequence continues at coordinate 26,640,381 of OU452303.1, read as the reverse complement.
CGTAAAGCAAATGTACTCGCAAAACTAAGCAAACCTGAATGGAACAATCCGCGTATCACCTAACGCGAGCGTAAACCAATTAATGCCTGTAAGAACCAAACCGTGAGTAACAAACTCAATGAGGAGTCAATCTACCAAAACCTAAACATCATTCATACATGAGGGCAACCCCGAACACCTTCTCTACACAAGGCCGCCAGGTCGCTACAGCCTTCAGCGCTGCTACCGTGGACAACCACAGAACTATCTGTGGCCACTACAGCACCCGGCTGCTGCCGTTGGCAACTACAGAACTATCTGTAGCCGCTACAGTTCACGGGACTGCTACGTTGATGACCCCGTACACCCGAAGGTTACCCGAAGGCCAGCCAGGTCACTACAGCCTTCAGCGCTGCTACCGTGGGCAACCACAGAACTATCTGTGGCCGCTACAGCACCCGGCTGCTGCCGTTGGCAACTACAGAACTATCTGTAGCCACTACAGTCCGCTACTTCAACATCATCCCGTGATGGACAGACTGCTAACGGTGCTAAGCACCACATCAACAATCATACTCACTCATACGTGCTCTAGATTAACTGACTCACTCACCTCGCTAATGTAACAGCTCAAGGCTAACCAAACACCATCCACCGCGACTTGATCACTACCAACTTAACTATCGCGCTACAACTTTACTCCTCAACCGATGAACAGAAACTAACGTTAGAAATCTGTTTACTGTGTAAGATCGGTCTAACTTCTTACATAAACCTTTATTATAAATTAATATAATACGAACTGATAACATAACGACGAATTAATTACTAACTTATGTAAAAATTATTAAATTAAAACTAACGTTTTGTGACATTCGGCCAACCTGACTAAGTTCTCGTCCGCGAGAACACCTGTTTCTCTTAACGAATCATCCTCTATGCTGTCAGCTGCAATCTTGAAGTTTATCTTTGGGATAAGTTTCCTTAACTTCAGACCGTCCACTAAATATTAGCAATAGTTTCTTAGTTGTGTACTTGTACCCTTAGATGGTTGAATTTGTTTCTTTATTTATAGCTAGATATCTTCTGTGTACTCAATTGATGCTTTCCATTTTCTGTTAACCGTAACATGTTGTATGTATTATTCTTTATTCACGCTTTGCTTCTTCACATCTCGTATTTGATGAATACTTTCCTGGTCACTTCTATCAATTGTATTGAATTCATGATTCTAGCGTCTTGATCTAAATTCATGTAGAAGTTTACTAAACAAAGTTTTGATAATTCATCGCATCGTCCATATGCGCTTAGTGTAGCAACTATAATCAGAAAGTGTTGAAAATCATAGTCCTTGTAGAAGTTTACTTTATACTCTCTTGCTATAAACTTTATTTATCTATCCGAAGTAAAGTGAGTAGATACGCCAAACAATTCTAAAATAATCGACAGCTAATGCAGCTAACGCGCCGCTTATTTTGGTATAGAGTGATTACGTCATCCTCGCGGTAGGTTGTTGGTTCGATCCCAGACTTTAGAAATTAATATTTCTTTTTTAGATTTAATACAATTACATGATTTACTTGACTTTCTTCACAAACTAATATAATAACGACTTATAACAGTGCCTTACAACAATGAATTTGACCTACTTAATTCACTTAATTCACTGAATTTATTTTCTCACATGCCTTTGACTTTTTTCCAAACACTCATACAATAATGACTTACTTCATTTATTATCTAATTAAATAGACTACACAGTTAACTTACTTCACTATTTATTTACTCTCTATGACATTACATGACATTATGTGGCATACATGATATTACATGACATTATGTGGCATACATGGTATTACATGACAATATATGACATTATATGATATGACATGACATCATATGACAAGATATGGAGAATTGAATCAATTTTAACAAGCTTATGCCACTAAACTGCAACCGATTTTAGGCATTTTTAATATATATATATATATATATATATATATATATATATATATATATATATATATATATATATATATATATATCCTTAACCTTGAGCTAATAATTAACAATTTAATAAATTTGACTAATTTTAAACAATAAATTAGAACGATTTTAGCCGTTCCTTAACCTTGACATACTTCTAAATATTGACAAATTAATCAATTTAAACTATTTTAGCCATTTTATTATATTATATATATATATATATATATATATATATATATATATATATATATATATATATATATATATATATATATGTATATATATATATATATATATATATATATATATATATATATATATATATATATATATATATATATGTATATATATATATATATATATATATATATACATATATATATATATATATATATATATATATATATATATATATATAAATATACATATATATATATATATATATCCCTTTTGCGAATTATCAACATTTATATATATATATATATATATATATATATATATATATATATATATATATATATATATATATATATATATACTTTAACATGTAAAACCATAATTTTGTAATTTTCTACTTCCCTAATTATTTTAAGCAAATGAGCTTCAAATAAAAGTTTTAGAACATACAATTCTGCATCTAAATCAGTAAACAAAATTTATTTTTCATGCTTCATAACCGTACAAATTAGATCTGAACATAACGAAAATTACCTCAAAAATATCGATAGCCATGGAATTGAAGCAAAATTAAACAGATGTTTAATGTTTTATCTGTCAAAATAAATGAAATAATATGTAAAGAAATTATTTTGACAGTTGTGACAGATTGGAAAATAATATTAAAAAACTCAATTTATTTCTTGCATTCTTTCTATATTTTCTATAATGATACTCATATAGATGAAAGTAAAATACGAAGGTATATTATATATTAAAATTAAAATCATGTTTCTTTCACATGTCTGAACGTTTCCTAATTCAAAAAAAGTCATTTCCGGCAGCAAATTTACATTCATCTCTCGAATTCTCATACACGCAATTTTCCTTTTTACGCACACATATTTTATGCTTTGGTAGATTTATATTATAATTCAGATGGCAAATTCTAGAATTCCACAATCTATGAATAATTTAACGATAATTACTGCTTCAATTACAATAAAATTTATATATGATAGGTTAATTTACATTGACGAAGATGAGAAAATTGAATAATACTGGAATATCAGCAAAGCAATTTATAAAGAAATGGGATTTTTAGCTTGCCCGGAGTGTGGCGTTTGACAGACAATTTTGTTAATTTTTGAAGGCATACTCTTACGAAATAATTTGAGAGTGCGTGACTTTGAAATATCCAATATAGCTTGAGAAATCGCAAAACATTATTTTTCTGATTAATTTTCATGTCAGTCTCATAAGAATAATAAACAAAAATAAAAAATAAATATATCATCACGCCTTCTACCCATTACTAGGTGTGGCACTCTGCCGAAGCAGATCTCGGTAAATGTTATATTTTGCGCGTGAAGTGCGGTTACCAGTCGTCAAATCACGGCCCCTAAAGATGTTAGTGGTGGAGGAGCCACAGGGGTAGCTTTTTGAAATTATGAAAATTGTTTGTCGCCTGTGGGAATCTAACCAGGGTTCTCAGGATCCACAGACCGACTTCATACCACTGAGCTAGCCAGCCCATAACAATAATAAATTAAATATTAAATCAATATAACATTCTACACATATAAATACTTTATACTGGATGGTGCTTGATAAGGGCGAACATAGGGATTTAACATTGGATATTAGTTTTATACAATTTCCTGCTTTTTTATTAATTATACGGAAAAAATAGTACAATGACGTTCAGAATTAAAAGGTACATACAACACTGTTTTTAAATTTTTATTATGTATCTGGTTTAGCTGCAACTTTAAAAATTTATTTCAAAATTTCTGTTAAATTGTAGCAATAGCTATGACTTTTGTTTTTCATGAATTATTTATAAACGTCAATGTTTAAAGTTTATAAACTCCTTTTTATTATCATGTTTTGTTTGATTGGCTATTGCTACAATTTTACAGAAAGTGTGTGTGAGTAAAAATATTTAGGTTTATGACTAGCCAGTAACATTGGCGTCCACAGACATTTTTCTAGGGGGGGGCGGGTTGCAAAAAACTCTCAGATAGACATAAATTTCTAAAATATTTTTTTGTACATAATACAAATACAAATACACATAACAAATAGACAAAAAAATATTTAAATTTGAGAAATAAATTACTAGTCTTTGTCGTCTGGGTTTGAATTGGAGAAGGACAATCTTCGAATAACTCTTTCATAAAATGACACCATTTCTTCAATAAATTCCGATTTACAGTTTTTATTTTTAAATATTTTGTGTCCGTGTATACTTAATACACTTAGATTACTCAATCGTTACGATAGGGAATATGTTGCTAGCTAGCCATAAGAATACTACTGCAAAGTTTCAGCTTGAATTTATTATCTTTAAACTTATAATTTAATTTTTATTTAATTTATATATACATATACAGGATGGTGACCGCGACTCTCGAACATAGGATTTTAACATGTAAAATCATATTGATTTAATTTCCAGCTTCATAATTATTTAAAACAAAAAATCTTGAAATTAAAGTTTTAGGGCATAAAATTCGAAATTAATTTTGCATGCTTTCTAACGGCACAAATTAGAACTGAAAATGACTAAAATTGTCTCAAAACTATCGATAGCTATGAAATTTAAACAAAATTAAACAAATGTTTGACGTTCAAAATTAACCAAATAAATTCTTTATTTATTATTTCATTTATTTTGACAGATAAAACGTCAAACATTTGTTTAATTTATTCAATTTCATGCCTATCGATAGTTTTGAAGCAATTATCGTCATTTTCAAATCTAATTTGTGTCGTTACAAAGTATATGAAATTAATTTTGTTTATTGGTTCAGATGCAGAATTTTAAGCCCTAAACCTTTTATTTCAAGCTTTTTTGCTTCAAATATTTAGGGAAGCAGGAAATTACAAAATTATAATTTTACATGTTAAAGTCCTATGTTCGAGAGTCGTGGTCACCACCCTAGTTAATATCCAGGGGGCGCGCGCCCCTGTTTGCCTCCCCCTGCGGACGCCCATGGCCAGTAACAGACTTCTGAAGTCGAATTCAAGATGAATAAAAGTGATTCAGTGAATGATAAGTGTAATTACTGTAATTTGCTGTACAATACACCAAATTCCGACATAAAATATACAGCCACATGTGGCTGCAATTATCATCTCATCTGTACTAAAATAGGAAAGAAGGATCTCACTCTTATTATAAATAATAAACTTAATTTAAAATGGGAATGTAAAAGATGTGACACCATACTTTATGATATAAATGAAAGTTTTAATATCGAAAATAAAACACATTTCATGAATCAAGAAAGAATACTTACACTACTGTTTAATAAAATAGCAGAAGTATCAAATAATTTGAAACTATTACAAATGATGTATATGTTACAAAACTATTTTGACAAAAAACAAAGTCATAGTGTAACAACAGAAATAATTGCAGTAGTATCTATATTTGCTCCAAAAACATTTTTAACCAATAGAATCGCTACAAAATATAGTTATTTAAATCGCTGTTTATTTAATTTTACCCTTATACACTTTTTCAATTTGAATGTAAGATTTTTATAAATGAAGTCAGAAGCTTGAAATGTCAATAATCGCTTATTGTTATCTAGTCGCTGAGTGTAAGATTGTTTCATGCGATGCCATGGGTTGAATTGTTTTCAGGAAAAAAATTGGAACGCAAATAGAGAATGACAGTTGTAAAATTCTCTACAGTGTATTAGTATGTAGAAAGTGAAAATAGAAGATGAAGATATTCTAATTGATGATGCAGTTCATTTTCATAAAGTCGTGAACAACGAATTAGTTAGTGATACGAAAAGTGTAAACTTTGAAAGTGGCAGTGTTCAAAATTGCAACTTTTTTTTTCATAAGTGAATCCTTGCAGGACCTAACTTCGTTAATGAGGAAATGAAATGCGTACTTAAATTTGTTTTGAATTTTTCAATACCTTATAATGTATGTATAATTACTTAATAATCTTTTAATTTATTCTGTTTGACATATATTTGACATTTTTAAACCGGTAGTGAAATAAAAATTTTAAACCACTAACGGAATAAATATTTTAAGCGATTGTTTATAAAACAATAACTTTAATGGTCTATATCCAAGCAATTAAATGAGTTTATAGGGCAAAATTTAATAATACGGAGTGATCAAAAGGAATTGTTTCAGTTGGCAATGCAATTCCAGAGATCTTTCTATTTCACTGTTAGCACAACACCAGGTAAAGGCGGAAATACTATTTGACATGTCTAACAAATATAAATAGGTTATGTCAGGAATTAATTGGATTTTGACTTTTTGAGTAATAGAAATAATTTAGATTATTACTATGTTAAGTAATAAAAGGAAGAGTGAGGGAAACAACAATTTTATTTATGGATATTTATAACTAAAAACTAATAAGAACTAAATATACACAAATTTAATTTTCAATTTTCAAATGTCACTGTCAACAACAGGAAATGAATTTATGTATCAGGATTACCAATTTCAAGTAGTTTTTTTTATTGCCAACTGAAACAATTCCTTTTGATCACTCTGTAGTTATTTATGTACCAACGCTAATTTCACCCGTGATACATACAACAAAATAACATTCAAAATATTAAAATATGTTTATAGGTTATATTATGTCAAAATGACATTTTATAAAATCAAGTATTCGCAATAAACAAAAATTTTCATTTTATTTATGTATCTATAGAAATTATTTTTTATGGTCTTAGGGCTAAAATGAAGTATTTAAGCCCGCTTTTTAGGGCTAAAACTCATGAATTTCGGCCCAGTTGTGCATAAAATAAGATAAAACACTATTTAACTTTGGCAGGCTAATTAAAACATAAATAGTGTTCACAAAAACTATAATATTTTAATACAAAAGTTAAAATGATCAGTGTTAATATATTAGATAAAATTTAAAAAACAAATGTGCAATATGTCATTTTACACTTAAGAGGGTAATATAGCTAGGTTGCGCGCAGCATAAATATGCTTTTGAATGGGAGATGAAATTTGGACTAAATATGGGCAGAATAATTTTTTTTTTTATTTGGATACGAAGATTGAGTCTAGGTCTGTTATGTGTTGAAATTTTTGTTTTAGTTTTAATTTTGTTTTTACAATGTTGTAAACTTATGTAACTTCACATCAGTGTTACTCAATATATTGAATAAAAATTGCAGTTAGACGCAACGGTTAAGCGGCTACTATTTTTGACAGTTATTGACAGCCCTAGATGATACCGTTGCGTTGATGTACATAAAAAAAATAAAGAACGGTTTGTAAAGGATAATTGATGTCTTTTATAAGAGTCAAGTGTGACAATTCAGACAAGTCATAAGCTTAATAATAATGTGAGGGACAGTGATTAATAGAAGCATATTCTAATAAATAACTAATAAATTTAATAAAATTCATCTGTCAAGTCATCTTTTGAATAAATAAATAACAAGATAACACATTTAATTAAGTTAAGTTAAAAATCCTAATTAGAACAAAACTAAATACTGAATTGATTTAATTATTTAACAATTTGTTACATCATACAAATATCGCAGATCGCAGTGGCCTTGTGCATGAGAGAAAATTTGAAGTATTTGTTCAAAGTTAACACAATAACGCAGAACGTTGAGCAGGAGCACATACTGGCATGGAACATTATCTAGTGTGGCGGACACAAAACGTGTTACTTCCGGTGTGCTGTGACCGGAAACGGTTTCGGGCCGCGTCTTACGATGCGCTGTGAAGTTTCCGTCATTAGCTCGATAATGTCGTTATGGAGGTGGTTTTAGCATGGCCGCCCAATATGGAATGCTAAACTAAACATTTTGTGTGGGTACGTCGCGGTTTTGCCGTATCCACCGCTATTGTTTCCATTTGCATGTTTTGCGACTCTACCCCTATTTAAAGTGTTAATTTTTGCTAATTATTAATGAATGAAATCATTGATAAAAGTTTAGGGTTCGTGGCTAATGTTTGCTCGTGTGAAAAACAAATATTTTATTAAGCCATTAAATAAACAATTGAGCGTGAAGTTTAATATAGAATTTGTTGTTTGGCTTATATAATGTTCCCTTTTAATGTTTTTTGTTTCCTGTACCTTTATGTACATAAAGTTTTTTATTAATTTATATTTTAAAATAATATATTTTTCTCTGTTTCGGCTTTAGAATAACATATTTTCACACGCATATTGATGCTAGAATATTTTTAGTGACATATTGTTATCATACATTGGAATAACTGCATTAAATACACGGAATATATAGGCAACTGATAAAGTTAAGAAACACAATTTATACAAATGTCTGGGCAACGAACAAAATCAATTGCAAATCACAAAAATTTCCTTTAATGACAAATGTTTTTAAAGAAATTATGCAAAAGAAAGCCGAAACAGAGAAAATAGTATAAAACACTCGTGCTAGAATAGGTTGCCTTCTGTAACTTGTATTTTAATATACTATTTTTAAATCCATTTAAAATTTTAAAACATCTGAAAAGTACCTTTAGTTACATACCATATGTCAGGAAAATGAATACACACCATATGTCAGGAAAATGAATACACAATTTTCTAGCTCCATTTCTCAAAACTGAATTCTCCCAGAGCATTTTAAATTGTTCACAAGATTAGTATAATTTAGTTACTCATTTATTAATAACCACTTTCAGTTAATAAGGGTTGAAATATACCTAATTCAAAGGAAAACATACAAACGAGTAGAACAAGATTGAAAAAGAAAGCAGAACATGTGACAATAATAAAAACTAAACATATTTTAGCAAATATGACTTAAAATAAGAGGGAATGTTTATTAATAAACAAATAAATTAACATTACGTAGATAAAAGTAATGAAGCTAATACAAATTTTAATATGTTAGATGAGTAACAGAAAATATCAAGTTCTATTTCATATTCTTCTACGCTGTTTAAAATGTAATATAATCGACTTCTGGGGGCTCTGAATTTGTTTTTACAAGAATACAAGAATAGTAGAAAAGGTTTTTCTATATCAGCACGGTCTACAAGAGATATCATCAATCTGATTATAAACTAAATTGTGGAGAAACAAAAAATTAACTTAGGTTAATTTTGAAACGATATAATTTAAAATTGTAAAGAATTACAGGAGGTAACTATAAAGTTAGTAAATTAAACGGATGACAGAATTTACGAGTATAAAATTTCACAAATCATCTCTGAGTCCATTCAATTTCAATATTATAAATATAATACAGAAGAATTCATTACACTAACAAAAAATGTGTAATCAGTTATAGATACTGTAACAAGGTGGTTTTGAGTTGACTGTAGATATTCCGTTAGTTTGCTTCCCTGTTTTATGCGATAAAATTCTGAGAAAAATCTTATCGTGGCAACGAATGTGTGTGGTCATCTGCAGTCTTCGGCCATGTGATCGACGTCGAATCCGTTTTGCGTTCCGCGCGTAATTAATTCGCATTCAATTATTCTTATATATTTTTTTGTTCTATTTTAATATAATTTTATTCGTAATATAGTTCATTAAGTTAAATAAATTTATATGTGTTTTATGGTGCGTTATTATTTAGTTAATTAATAGTAACCGCGAAACGTTTCATTCACATCTAATAATTCGCGCTCGCGATGTTCATACCCCCTCGTGTTACAATACCTATACGAAGAAATGTTTAAAATACATAAAATTACGTTCTTTTGAGAGGTAAATATAAAATTTTAAATAGAATTCAAGTTGACTTATCCGTAAAATATAGTATATTATGATACCAGTGTATAATAAGTCTTTAAAGCACGTGTGATAAATTTAAGAGTACGAAGCGGAGTACTTTTAACAGTACTAGTGCTTTAAAGGCACTAATACACGTGTATCATACGCTATTTTCTTATAGAGCTCGACAAACCAAAGTAAACCCCTGAGAGGAGTGTCTTCGGCGGGTGCTACTATTGTCGGTACACTAAGTGTCAAAAGTTGTGTTTACAAAAATAGCGGTTTATTTGAATTTATGAAATAATAAGACTGTATGTAATTCTTTCTATTTATAAAAACAGCATGAATAATAATTATGATGGATTAATAACAAATAAATGTGTCATTAATAAATTTGCATAAATGCGCATATCGTAAATAGTGCAGTGGTCAAGTGTTCTCATTGGGACTGTATATTTCACTTTTGAACTAAAGTAGAGCCACGCCATTCGTTATAATACCTGAATGGGTGGAGTTAAAGCGCATTCCAGTCACAGTTTTACTTTGGTTTGTCGAGCTCTACCTGCATCATAATCTGGAAAATAGAGCTGGAAAGCCGCATTTTCATTTTAATTCATTTCATAATTTTGTTTGCGTAATTTGACATAATATCGTTCACATGGAGATAGGTTAGCATTTGTTGTTTGTGCTACTATACTCCATTTACCGAAACTTTGCAGTGACAGCAAGTTCGATTTGCAGTGTCCAACGTAGTAAATATTTCAAGACTTTCGATAATTGATAAGAATCAAAGATGCCACATTTTCAACAAGTTCAGAATGCTGAACCTGTGGCACCCTCACCTTCGCCAACAATCATCTCGCTCCAGAAATCATAAAGCCATAGTAAAAACAGCATATATTAATTTCAACAAATATGAATGTCCCACGGGTTAAGGAAATATTTTGGCCATTAATAATCAGATTTTATTCTTATATTAAAATTAGTCGTCGGTAATTTACAAAAAAATAAACAATAGTTCATTAATGACGACTTGCCCTGATTTGACATTAATCATATAAATTTAAAATGTCAAATTATACTTTTGACAGCAATATGTTATTACTTATTTGTCAGTTTATTTTGATTAAATATTGTTCTTTTAAAGAAAACTTTGTACTAGTGTAAGTTTACCTGCCGTCTGCACCAGTCACCAGCAAGCATATTGTTTCCTATCTCGGTTAGCGCTACAAAGTTTCAGTGAATAGTGTATATATAGATTCGTTGTTTTGCAATTTATTGTGATAAATATAGATGAATTTAATGAGAAAAATGATTTTGTTGTTGCTTAGTAACTTTAAAACACGGCATGTTTTAATGTTGCGTTTTCGCACGCTTTTTAGTTTATTACACAAGGATTGTGCAGGTATAATAAAATATATTTTATTGTAAAACATTTTTAAATTTTACTAAATATTTCAGAGAAGACAAAAGATTTATTATTTTATCCAAATATGAATTATGAACTATTTATTTTGTACTTAAACATTCCATATTTATCCTCGTCGATTGCCAGCTCCAAAAAAATATATATAAATTTCTGGAAATTTTAAATTAAATTTTTATGTTGATACACCTATTAAGTAAAATAGAAAATTATGAATTGAATTGAACTTTATTCTTTGTAGTGCTTTTTGTTCATATTAAACGTCTATGGTTTATGGCAACACAAACAAAGCATTTTACTACCACTATTATAAATGTTCACAGATGAGGTAATTTTTTTGTTCAATTTATTTATAAGAGTCTACAATACAATTATTAGTTAATTCGTTCAATGGATTCAGTATTTTCGTATAAAAAAAATAATGGGATATATTATACGACGTACTGATTATAAAACAATTTTTTAATGTTGTTATTTTAACTACTTATTCATAAAAATTGACAGCAAATCTCAAATCGATGTATCAAATAGTCTGGTTTTGGCGAGCATTTAATTTGAATAATTTTGTGCGTTTTCAAAAATAGATAAAAAGGAAATTCGTACGGTTATCAATTTCTTTCAATTGAATCTAAATCTAAATCTACAACGGAAATCAAATTCAGGTTTGATGCTAATCTTGAGGATTCATCACATTCATTTTCCACTGAGAGTTTTTGAATTTCAGTTTCAGAATTCAACAGTGACAGCACGCACACAAAAGATGAACAACGTTTAGGACGTATTATTGATAAAAACCTAGATATGATTTTAGCAGATCGCAAAATAAAAGTTAGTGAAATTGATCAAATCCTGGGGATCTTTTATAAACGAATAGTTTGTATTTTACATAAAGAATTGAGGATAAAAAAAAACTTTCTGCAAGATAGGTGCCGTATTTGCTCAATCCTCAACAAAAACACATTCGAGCGCGAAACTCAGGCGATAACCTGGAATTGTTTAAGAGTAATTAAATATGTTTCAAGAGACGATTTGTGATCTAGATAAACTACAAAACACGAGAAACAAAAATGTATTTAAAACAGTGAACTGGACGTGGAGAATCAATTCCGAAGAAGGCTAAGACTATTCAATCGACTAGAAGGGTGATGGCATCAGATTTTTGGGACGCCAAAGTGATTTTGCTACTAGATTTTCTTGAAAGAAAAAAACCTATTACTGGACAATACTACACAACATTTTTGAACGAACAGAAACCAGCAATTCAGGAAAGGAAAATGTAGTAATCAAGAAAAGAGTGTTGTTTTACTACGACACTGTGTCCTCTCATTCAAGTGCAATCGATCAGCAAAAATTAACCGAATTGAAGTTCAAAATCCTCCCGCATCCACCATACACACTTGATTAGGCTTCCTCGGACTTACAGCTGTTCCCAAAACTCAAATAATCGTGACTAGGAAGAGATTTTGGTCGAATGAACGAAAAATATAACTTGAATCAGGTTTCTTTTGTTGTCATTGTCATTCCAGAAACTTTTCAATCCACTCTCGTTGGCCCACGGCCAACCACATGTGGTTATTAGTAGACTTGAAAATGAACATGGATTTGTGTTCGAAACGTCGTCATTATTATTAAATTAATTATTAATTTAACTTCATCAATAAAGCCATTTTATCCAATACGCCTGGATCATTTATTTGATTCCTTATTTAAACAATATTTTCGGCTTAATAACTTCAAAATTCAATAAACTTTTTTAGAGTAGGCATGCAAGAAACTGAATATGCACACGTCTAAAGTTTCAGGAGATAAGTCTATGTCTCTCCTGACGAAAACTAAAACATCTCAGAGATTCTATTGTTATACAGTGGTCATTTTCTATAACATGTTTCGCGACATTAGAATCGGTTTTTCCTAATCTTCAAAAACTTACATGTTCTTTAAATCTGATATTAAAACTACGGCCTGTCTGTCCTATGTAAATATAATCGCAGTCTTTACATTTAATTTCATATATGCCACTATTATTTAATTTATCCTTATCATTAATTTTGTTGTTTACCAGTCAAATTTTAAAAGTAAAATCATTATAAAATGCAGCCGAAATATTTACAGTTTTAAGTTGTTCGAAGATTTTATTACAGACCATTACAAAATAAGGTATTTTTCTATAAATTTTACATTCTTTCACCGTTTGTCCTGCATCTATTTTACCTGAAATCAATTTCTTTTTGTTTTTTATATAGCAAACTATTGATACAACTAGTGTTATAACTAGTGCTGTGAGGATCCGATAAAACTTGGATCCGAGTATCCGGATAGCAAAATATCCCGATCCTCGGATATCCGATGTTCGGATATAAAGCGGATATCCGTAAATTTAATTCGGATTTGGATCCGGATCTGGACTTGTTGTTTTGCTTACGGATCCGGATCCAAATTTTAATTCTGGATCTGATTCTTCATTTCGAATGTAAAGGCAAACATTTGGAACTGAGTTCAAATTCCAACCATTGAAGTGGACCTGTTTATCTTTACAGCGGTCTGTAAACAGTAATAAATTTTATAATACCCCTCTAAAATAGCCAGGTAGTTTGTACATATGTAAAGAAGAAAGGAATTTATACTTTCACAGAGTCCTATTTAGTAAATTAAATGAAGAATAAAAAATACAAATTTATATTATTTCACATATACAGTAACATATTAATATGATCTTAATTTCATTAATTTATTTTGTCATGCTATGAGTATGAAGTTTGTAGCAAAACTCATTGAATAATTTTTAAGAAATCGATTCTAATTTCTTTTTACTTACTGTATAATTTTATAGGAGTTAGTATATGCGATATGTAAAAGGTACTTGCATGATAAGATTTATTATTGCTCATTTTGAAAAAAATGTATTGTCATACTCTTAAACATACGAGTACAATAAAGCTAATATAAAATTTCACATGTAAAGAAAAGAAGGAGGATACTTCTTTGAATATTGAAAATTCTGCAGTTGTACGATTTTATAACATTCATTAGAACAAATACTTCAAAGCAAAAAGGAATTAAGGTGAAATTTGAGAAATAATGGCCATAGGTTCATTGCAGGTAGCGAATACATATTTATTTACATCGAGCACGTGTTTCACATAACAGGGATTGTTTTTGTTACCTACTTACCTACTAGTTCTGTGAAATTTCCTTGTTAGCAGATGCTAAAAGTTGTTCAACAGAAATTTAAACATCAGAAATATACCGACTGTTAACTACATGAAACGAAAATGCTTAGTGGATTATTTAATAATCACACTTATTTGGTTTTACTCAGAATATTTCAAGTGCACCGATCCGGATACTGAAATTCTATATCTAAAATTCCATACTCATATTCACATTCGCATCTAAGATCAGATACTCAAATCCGTTTCCAAGATTCGACATTTGGATCCGGATTCGAGATCCAATACTGAGATTTGGATCAAAAATCCGATACTCAGATCCGGATCCAAAATCCGAAACTCAGATCCGGATCCAAAATCCGATACTCAGATTTGGATCCAAAATCCGATACTGAGATTTGGATCCGAGATCCGGATAGTTCAACATTCAATTATCCGGATATCCGGATATGTTTGGATCCGAAACCGAAACTATCCAGATCCAGATCCCACCATTAGTTATAACCGTTGTTATAGGCAATTTGTTGAATGGTTTTTAATTCTTTATTAAAATTATCTTTGGATAAAGAAACGGTAATTAATCTTTGAATGAAACTATGGCAGGCTGACATTTTAGTATTAAAAGGATGGGTGGAATTGAAATTTATTACTGTGTCATGTTCGTCTTATTTTTAAATCTAGAAAATTTATAGATCCATCTTTTTCAATAGTAAACTGAATTTTGGGTTCAATGGAATTTAAGGATTTTAAAAAAGAATCTAACTATCTGTCTGTTGCAGTCCATAAGCAAATGATGTCGTCAACATATCAATACCAAAACGAAATATGTTTGGTATTATTATTATTGAATTTAAATAAGTTTATTTCAAAATTATTCATCACAGTGATCAGGAAGGGAGGAAAAGTTCAATGAAAATGTCCGCAAAAACGGCTAATGCAGAAAGTTTCATCTGGACATTCAAAGTCCGCAAAGATCAAAATCCTATCAACTCCCTTTTGCGAATTATCAACATTTTTATATATATATATATATATATATATATATATATATATATATATTGTAACGAATTTAAAGCCAGACAGTCGAGAACATTCCAGAAACCTTCTCGAGAAACAAGTGCGTAGCAGCGTGACCTCACTTGAGTTCGCTCGCATGTCTGAGCGTGTGGTTTGACGGAATATTCTAGGACATTCTGGAATATTCGAGAACTGTTCTACGCACGGGAGTATATAAGCCGAGGTCGAGTGGCTGATTAACAGTTGACAGTTGACAGTAGACTTCGAACGTGTAATATAAATGTGGTGAAATAAATAACAGCTCAAGTGTACGTAATATAAATAATAGTGTTAGTGACCGTTATATAATTAATATTAGTGTTTAAGATTTATTGTAGTGTTAAATAGTTTTAAATAAGTTTCTGTTCTTTTTATATTCATTAATTAAATAAATAGTTTTCTTTTCGTTTAACATAAATAGTTGTGAGTCATTTCTGTGCCTTAAACATTCTACACACTTCCAGAAGACGAAAAACGTCACAATTGGTGTCAGGTGTGAGGTTATTAAATAGTGAAGTGTGTAGTAAAAATAAATAAAATGGCGTCGTTTGGTTTAAAACTAAGTGAATTAAAAGTTGTGGACCTAAAGAGGGAATTAGAGGAGCGAGATTTGGACTCATCCGGGTTAAAATCAACGTTACAACAACGTCTGCGAGAGGCTTTAGTGGCGGCTAATCTGGATCCTGAGGAACATATTTTTGAAATTGGTTCGAATGACAATCGTAAAATGTTGGAGAAATTAGAAGAATTAACAGAATGTTCTAGAACTCTTAAAGAAGAATTAACAGAAAGTTCTAGAACTCTTAAAGAAGAATTAACAGAAAGTTCTAGAACTCTTAAAGAAGAATTAACAGAAAGTTCTAGAACTCTTAAAGAAGAATTAACAGGATCTGTGCAACAACAGTTAGAAGAAAATTCTAGAACATTGGAGCAGAAGTTGGAAGAAAGTTCTAGAACATTGGAGCAGAAGTTGGAAGAAAGTTCTAGAACTCTAAAAGAAGAATTAACAGAAAGTTCTAGAACTCTAAAAGAAGAATTAACAGAAAGTTCTAGAACTTTAAAAGAAAAATTAACAGAAAGTTCTAGAACTCTAAAAGAAGATTTGGCAGAAAATTCTAGAACTTTAGAGCAGAAGTTAGAAGAATATTCTAGAACATCCGAAGACAATTCTAGAATTTTAAAAGAAGAATTAGCAGAAAATTCTAAAATTTTAAAAGAAGAATTGGAACAGAAGTTAGAAAAAAATTCCAAAAATTCTGAAGAACGTTCTAGAATTTTAGAACAAAAGTTAGAAGAGGATTTAAATAAATATGAAAAGAAAATAGAGCAGTTAGAAAATAAATTCCTCACTGCAACTGCAGCATCAAATTTATGTCCTGGTGTGGCTGAATCAGAAGCAGCAAGTGAAAGGAAAATAGCAAAAGGTGAGACTGCATCAACAATTCGTATAAAAACACCGGAATTTGATGGAAAAACATCGTGGCCGAATTATTTGAGGCAATTTGAAGCTGCTGCAAAAGCTAACGGATGGTCACCGAGAGAGAAAGCAATTTCATTGACAGTAGCGTTGCGTGAAAATGCCGTCGATATCTTGCAGATACTGAAGCAAGAAGAACAAGAAGACTACGACCAGCTGGTTAAGCATTTAGATATGCGATATGGAAATGCGCACCTAGAACAAGTGTATCAAACGCAATTAAGAAATCGATATCAGAGGTCGAATGAAACTCTCCAAGAATTTGAAGCTGACGTTGCTCACTTGGTTCGCCTCGCACATCCTACAGCCCCGGACAGCGTATTAGAGTGCTTAGCTATCCAAACATTTATTTATGGAATCCGAGATGGCGAAATTCAGCAAGCATTAAGATTGGCTCGACCAAAAACATTAACCGATGCACTGTCTCTTGCTTTAGAACAAGAGGCTGCAAAACTAGCTTCGCGTAGCCAATCTAAAGTAAGATCAATAAACAGCGACTTAAAGACCGAAGATAATGAAGATATAGAAGAGAAGGTACGACGAATCGCTACGGAAATACTTGGAGGCAAGAAGAGAATACGTTGCTGGAACTGCGGTGTATTAGGACACCCGCGAAGACTGTGCGGGAAACCGCTTAAAGCGGATCGCAAACCAACGCGGTGGCGGTGGCGGTAGCGGTGGCGGTGGCGGCCGCGGTGGCGAACACCTAAACGCACACTGACGCGGTCTGTTTGAGGTGATCGCCTATAGTATTCTGCTAATATATTTGCACTGCAATGGATTTTGGACGGGAAATGGAAAAAGAAGAGATGCTATTATACATTCGACGAAGAAGAGAGAAAACTGAAGAAATTTAAGAGGTTTAGGCCCATACTTTACTTTTTTTTCACATTATTGTAATTTGGATTTGCTACATCATATAATAGTTATTTATGTTTTCAGGGTGAATACCGTATGTACCACTGATGAAATTCGCGTTTCTGGCCCTTGCATATTATTAGCCAAAAACGCTAATTTCACCAGTGATACAGAAGAACATTTAATTTTATATTCAAAAGATTAAACAAGTATATTTATATGTATGTCAAAATGAATTTTGCAAAATCAAGTATTCACAATAAACAAAAATTGTCATTTTGTTTATGTATCTAGAAAAAAATATTTATTATGGCCCTAGGGCAACAAAAATAAGAGTTTTCGCCCCTTTTTTATGGCTAAAACAAATTAATTTCGGCCCAGTTGTGCATAAAATATCATGTGATCACAATAATATTAATAATAATATCATATGATCACAATAATAAGAATAATAATTCAACAATTTTTCTGTTTCACTCATGTTGCTGTTCTACGCGGTCAGCGGGCAAATGCAGCAGGTTGCGTTTGCCCGCGTAGCGGACTGCCCGCCGCGGACGAACGCTGCACACACGGCGGGCGCGGTAGCCTGATCGCTGTTTGTGTGCGCACTTGCATTGTCTTATGTAGGCACCATTTGATCGCCACCGCCACCGCCACCGCTACCGCCATCGCCACCGCGTTGGTTTGCGATCCGCTTAAAAAGAAAACAGATGCAGAGTCGGAAAACTAAGTCGGGTTGATGCGAGGGGGCAGTCGTCGACCCGTATTCTGGTAGCCCCACATTCCATCGGATATGTCGCCTCTCTTCATCATCAAGTCAACAGCATTTTCGTGGATGGTCTTGTTGACGGAAGACCACTCAAAATGTTGCTGGATACGGGTGCGACAAAAACAATAATAAGATCCGACTTGCACCAACACAATTATATCCGACGAAGTGGCGATTACGTACAACAACTGGAGAACTAGCTACATCGTCAGGAGAGTTAGATGTGACCATCAACATCGGGAACACCTCCCTCAAACATCGTGTGTTGGTGGCTGAAATCGAAGATGACTTTATTCTTGGAATGGACATCATGGAAAAATATGGTTTTAAACTGAACCTCAACCACGGCGTAATAGTAGTAAATGATGAAGAACTCGTACTGCATCCACGAGAGGACGAAGTTGCACGTGCTTTAATAACCGAAGATGTAGTACTTCCGGGGCGAAGTGAGACCATTGTGGAAGCACAACTTGAAGGAAAATTTTGTACAGGAAATGTTACCATGTTGGAACCCCGAAATAATGATGAAGAAACTGGTCGTGGAGTGTTGGTTGGAAAATCACTGGTAAAGGCCAACAAGATAATACCAGTTCGAATAATGAACATAAATAAGTATCCGGTCACAATTAAGCAAGGCACTATTGTAGGGGAATGTTCATCCGTATCTTCAATTATTAGAACAATAGTAGCTCAGAAAACCCCAATTAGCAAGATACCGGATACTTTGCTCAATCAAATATCAACATCTTTTCACGGGCTGACATCAGACGAGAAAATCAAAGCAAAGAGCTTAATTAGCAAGTATCAAGACATCTTCAAATATGACAAGAAATCCAAGGGCAGAACGAACATTGTTCGGCATAAAATCTATACTGGAGATGCAAGACCCCATCCGTCAAGGAGCAAGACGATTACCACTGGCAAAGCGTGAAGAAGCCGAAAAGATAATTGAAGAAATGAAGAAAGAAGGCGTGATTGAACCTTCAAATAGTCCATGGGCTTCACCAGTGGTATTAGTGAAGAAAAAGGATGGATCCACCCGATTCTGTGTAGATTACCGTCAACTTAACAACGTGACGAAAAAGGATAGTTATCCACTACCCCGAATAGACGATACACTGGACACGTTGGCTGGGTCAAAAATATTTTCGACGTTGGATCTAAAAAGCGGATACTGGCAAGTTGACTTGGACCCGAAAGACCGTGAAAAGACAGCTTTTACCATCGGAACAGGGCTTTGGCAATTCACAGTTATGCCATTTGGACTTTGCAATGCTCCTGCAACATTTGAACGACTTATGGAAACCGTGTTAGCTGGGCTGTCATGGAAAACCTGTTTGGTGTACCTCGATGATATTATTGTGGTTGGAAAAACATTCGAGGATCAAGAATTTGGAAGAAGTTTTTCAAAGATTGAAACAGGCAAATCTCAAGCTCAGCCCGAAGAAGTGTCATCTGTTCCAGAAGAAAGTGCATTATCTCGGGCATGTGGTTTCTGGTAAGGGAATTGCAGTGGATGAGGACAAAATAAAAGCTGTAAAGGACTGGCCAGTACCAAAGGACAAGCATGAATTGAGAAGTTTCCTTGGTTTATGCACTTACTATCGGCGATACGTGCAAGGATTTGCCAACATTGCTAAACCACTGACACGGCTTACTGAAGAAGGTAGAAGATTTGTTTGGGAAAACGACTGTCAAACAGCATTTGAAAAATTGAAGGATTCTCTGACAACCGCGCCAATCTTAAGTTATCCACTTCCGGAAGGCAAATTCATTTTGGATACCAATGCCAGCAATGTTGGGATTGGCGGCGTCCTCTCTCAAGTACAAGGTGGTCGTGAAAAAGTTATTGCCTACTTCAGTAAGACACTGTCGAAACCGGAAAGAAACTATTGCGTCACCAGGAAAGAACTATTGGCAATTGTGAAGTCCACTGAGCATTTTTACAAATATTTATATGGCAGAAGATTCCTGATAAGAACCGATCATGCTGCCTTGAAATGGCTATTACAATTCAAAAATCCAGAAGGTCAGGTAGCCAGGTGGATCGAAAGGTTGCAGGAATATGATTTTACCATTGAACATCGGGCGGGAACTAGCCACCGTAACGCTGACGCGTTTTCCAGGAGACCATGTTCCGAAGAATGCAAGCATTGTTGCCGAGTAGAAGAGAAGCAAGCTGCTGCGTTAAGAACAACGGTAGTCGATGATAAATGGCAACCGGAAGAATTGCAGAAAGATCAGGAAAATGATCCGGATCTGAAGATTGTAATAAATTGGAAGAAAAACGGGGATAAACCGATTTGGCAAGATGTTGCACCATACTCCCAAAAAGTGAAATCGTACTGGGCGCAATGGGACTCTTTAATAATTGAAGAGGGTCTCCTAAAACGTGTTTTGGAGAATGCGGAGGGTACAGAGCAGAGAACTCAGTTACTAATACCTAAGAATAGGGTACCTGAAGTGTTGAAAGAGATCCACGGCGGATCTGCTGGAGGACACCTTGGAGTCAACAAGACTGCTGAGAAGTTGCGGGAACGATTTTACTGGCTAAATTGTAAGGAAAATGTTAAAGAGTGGTGCAAGAAATGCGTAGTTTGCGCTGCAAGTAATGGGCCAAATAGGAAACGTAGAGCCCCAATGCGTCAGTACAACGTAGGAAGCCCATTTGACGTGGCTGGACCATTTCCCGAGACTGATGATGGCAACAAGTATATAGTAGTCGTCAAGGACTACTTCAGCAAGTGGGTTGAAGCGTACCCCCTGCCCAACCAAGAAGCAATCACCGTCGCTGAGGTATTGGTGAAGGAATGCATATGCCGATTTGGAGTACCGCGCGAAATACACTCCGATCAGGGAAGAAACTTCGAGTCGTTTTTGTTCCAAAATATCTGCAAAATATTAGACATTCATAAGACAAGAACGACTGCATTACATCCGCAGTCGGACGTCATGGTTGAGCGAATGAATAGAACGATCAACAGATATCTGTCGAAAGTTGTCTCTAACCACCAAAGGGACTGGGATCGTCATCTGCATATGTTTCTGATGGCATATCGTTCATCTGTGTATGAAACAACAGGACAGACACCCGCAAGTATCGTATTCGGACGTGAGTTGCGGTTACCGTGCGATTTGAAATTTGGATGTAAACCTGGAGAAGATCTAGCTGGGGAAGATTACGTCACCGATTTACGAAGAAGAATGAACGACATTCACGAACAAGTTCGTTCAAACATCCAAACTTCAAGTTACAGAATGAGAGATCATTATGACATCAGGGCAGAAAAGGGAGGATATGGAACTGGAGAGTCGGTATGGTTATATAACCCACAGAAGCGTCGTGGTCTATCGCCGAAGTTACAAACATGCTGGGAGGGACCCTACGAAGTGATGAAGCGGATAAATGACGTTATCTACCGAATTAGGAAAATACCGACTGGGAAGCCGCGAGTAGTCCATTTTAATCGACTGGCCCCTTTTTCTGGAAATAACCATGAGGTTAGTGATGTTCGTGCAGCAAATGTTCGCTGCGTTCAAGAACATGAACATGAATTAACATTTGGAGACTTCATGAAGAAATATTCCACCGGTCACAAAGCACGGTACGGCGTGACAAAAGAAGAACATCGAGATTTGTTCTTGGTGCCTTTGGAGTATTCCATAGCCCACTGTGTGGCGGAAGACTTAAACATGTCTCGAGGAATTGCTACAGTATTTAAAAGGAAATTTGGACGGCTACAAGACCTAGCCAATCAGCGTCCATCTGTTGGAAGAACACTAAAACTGCGCGACAACTCAGAACACAAACGGTACCTTTACTATTTAGTCACCAAGGCACGATCATGTCAGAAGCCCACCTATCGCACCTTATGGGAGGCACTGATCGATTTGAGGGAACATCTTTTAAACAACGATGTCATGAAGCTGGCGGTACCAAAATTGGGTTGTGGACTAGATGGGTTAGAGTGGAGAATAATTAGGAATATGTAGGATGTTCTTTTCCACCGCACCGGAATTGAAATTCTTGTCTGCAGCTTTGACCCCAAAGGAAGAGCGAAATTAGATCGCACTGTGGATTGCCATTTCTTTAAGACCTCAGGATGCATTAAGGGTTCGACTTGCAGATTTCGTCATAACTTCTCCGAAACCCATCAACCTCTGTTCCGAGACGAAACAGCTTTAAGGAGGGGGCAGTGTAACGAATTTAAAGCCAGACAGTCGAGAACATTCCAGAAACCTTCTCGAGAAACAAGTGCGTAGCAGCGTGACCTCACTTGAGTTCGCTCGCATGTCTAAGCGTGTGGTTTGACGGAATATTCTAGGACATTCTGGAATATTCTAGGACATTCTGGAATATTCGAGAACTGTTCTACGCACGGGAGTATATAAGCCGAGGTCGAGTGGCTGAGTAACAGTTGACAGTTGACAGTAGACTTCGAACGTGTAATATAAATGTGGTGAAATAAATAACAGCTCAAGTGTACGTAATATAAATAATAGTGTTAGTGACCGTTATATAAATAATATTAGTGTTTAAATATTTATTAGTAGTGTTTAAGATTTATTGTAGTGTTAAATAGTTTTAAATAAGTTTCTGTTATTTTTATATTCATTAATTAAATAAATAGTTTTCTTTTCGTTTAACATAAATAGTTGTGAGTTATTTCTGTGCCTTAAACATTCTACACACTTCCAGAAAGACGAAAAACGTCACAATATATATATATATATATATATATATATATATATATATATATATATATATATATATATATATATATATATATATTCGGGTGGTCCTTAATATGGATGTATCCGAATTTCTTTGCTCCCTGGGGCTCAAATGCTTCCAAATGAATAAAAAAAAATTGCCTGAAAATTTTAGCTTTTAATATTAACTTTAAGATACTCCGCGCTCCAACCGAAGTTTCTCATAGAAATAACATGGAAAAAATTTCATTTGTTCTTTAGAATTCCATAACTCTGCCATAAAGGAATCAAAAGTAATTAGTTATGTCATATTTATTGTAAATTCAACGCTCTACAAAAAAGTTCTCTTATGATTTTTCGCTAAATCTATTGGCTTAAGAGTTATTTGAGCTCAAAGTTTAATTATTATATAATTATTAATATTATCAATTATAATTATTAAGTAAATATTTATTTTATAAAATATGACAAATTTTTCTTATAAAATTTTTATTTATGGTATTATATATATATATATATATATACACTGCTCAAAAGAATTAAGGGGTCAATTTTTTTTTTGTTAATAACTTTTGTTCCTATATAACATGAATACCCACATCGAGCATATAAGTTAGCTTATGTATTATTTAAACATTCAAACTTGTTTTATTTGTTTTATTTATGTCATTATCTGTCAATACTTTTATTAATCAAAACATAAGTAAAACATAAATGAAATTTAGTCTATTACGATATTTTATTAAGCATTTACTAAAGTATAGCAGTAAAGTTTTGTTAAAATTTGAAGTCATGAATCAAAATAGAGGTCAAAGAAGACATTTAAGTGAAGTTCAATTATCGGAAACAGTTACTTTGCTCCAAGAAGGGCGAACACAGTGGTATACAACTGAACGTCTAGGAGTTTCCCAAGCAGTTATCTGGAGGACATGGAAGAGACACCAGGAGACAGGTCTTTCAACTAGACGTATTGGGCAAGGTCGAGGAAGAGCAACTACTACTAATGAAGACCGATTTTTAAGACTTCAGGCCCTATGTAAACGTTCCACTTCGGCTCGAGAGCTACAAAATGAGCTCTCTCGTTCAACTGGTAATAGGATTTCTGATCAGACCGTACGAAATACGCTTTGTGAAGGACAATTGTCTTTCAGAATTCCTGCTAAAGTGCCATCATTAACTAGAAACCATAAAAGAGTACGAATTCTGTTTGCTCAACAACATCAAGGATGGCAACTGAGACACTGGAGGACTCTACTCTTCACTGATGAGTCAAAACTCAATTTACACTCACATGACGGACGTCTTCGAGTATGGGAAGAAGAAATGAACGTGTAGCTTTTGGAGGTGAATCAGTTATGATCTGAGGAGGAATATCAATCAGTGGTAAAATCGATCTCTTCATAATACGGAATGGCACTTTCACTGAACAGCGATATGTAGATGAAGTTCGAAATGTTCATGTTCAACCGCTTGCTATTGTAGCAACAAATAGACATGAAAATGTTATTCTAATGCAAGATGGCGCCCGCGCGCATCAGCTAGACTAGTCACAGAGTACCTTTCAGACAACAATATTGAAAAAATGCAATGGCCTGCATGTAGTCCAGACCTCAACCCTATTGAACACCTTTGAGATTAACTTGGACAACGCATCAGAAGTCGTATTAATCCACCTGTGACAATATAGGAACTGGGAAATGCTCTGATGAAGGAATGGCAACAAATTCCACAAGAAAGCATACGCAGATTTATCCGCAGCATGCCACGTCGTTGCCAAGCTGTATTAGATGCTAACGGGGGTAATACACGTTAGTAGAGCTGTAATTAGGTCTCTAAACGAGATAAATGTAATAAATATTAAATGAGTGTGCCATTTTTCCATTTTATTTTTGGTAGTTTCCTTGTTCTGGGTAATCCAGTTCGATCATACGTATTTGTTGCACTTTGAATTTAATAAAATTGTGAAACTAAAGGTTTAAGTTATCTGTAAAATAATATTTATATAAATCCTACACTTGGGAAAGAAGTTAACAACTAACAAAAAATTGACCCCTTAATTCTTTTGAGCAGTGTATATATATATATATATATATATATATATATATATATATATATATATATATATACTTTTGCACAGTGAAAGTCAAATTTTCATTTGAAAATTGTTATTAACAAATTAAATAATGTAGCTTAGGGGCCCAATAATATAAAATGAACAGGGTTTGGGCCCATAATATGGAATAGGTGAGCTGGAAATATATTTTTTATCAGTTCAGCATTGTCTATGTCTGCCATTATTACAACCATTTGAAGATAGTTAATATGAATTTCAGAATGTAGTTTTCATATTGTTGTTAGTGGTCCATCAATTTTTGGGGTAAAAACTGAAATATTAATCAAAATTCCTATATAAACGTTTTTGTTCTTTATATACTTCAAAATTCGTATTACTCAAATTGACGCTACGCCGTCAATTTTTATTCAAATAACTTGCATTTTAGTCTGCTTGAAAGCTTATTTTAATAGCTTTCCGGTAGTTATCATGAAATATTTTTAACTTGAACATATAAAAAGTTATATATATAAGTATCAAAAAAGGCATTTTCCCCATTTAAACTACATGTAAATTTTGACCCCTCTTCAGGCACGTGTTAACGTCATTTTTCGGACCTGCGATGATGGCTCAAATTTGTTTTTATTTGTTCTGAGTAGATTTAGAGGGGGAGAGCAACAAATTTCCGATTTCGCCAAAATAACGGACACCCTAATGTATATATATAAATGTTGATAATTCACAAAAGGGAGCTGATAGGATTTTGATCTTTGCGGATTTTGAATGTCCAGATGATGCGGAAACTTTCTGCATTAGCCGTTTTTGCGGACATTTTCATCGCACCTTTTCCCCTTGATCACCGTGTCATGTAGACGTCTGCAAAAAGTGGAGATAAAGTGGAACCTATCGGTAGGCCATCTGTTTGTTTTTCAAATTTGTTGTTGAATTGAAAATATTTTTGTTCTAGGCAAATATTACTTAACGTTGATTCATTTAAGTTTTTGGAATTTTCCTTCAGTTGTTTATCTAGAACGTTTTTTAGTTGGTTAACTGGAATGGATGAGAATAAGCTACACATGTCGAAGGAAACTAATATACCCTTTCGTGGAACGTCTAGGTGTTGTATTTTTTTAATTAATTCTAAATTATTTTTGACAGTATATTCAGGTTTGAAATTGAATGTTTTCGGAAGAATAGCATTAAGTTTTTTACAAAGATTGTATGAAGGAGCGTTAACATATGATACAACAGAATGAATCGGAAACTTTGTGTATTTCGGGTAGGCCATATAAAACAGGTGCGGAGGGTTTCATATTTAAAAATTTATATTTATCACTATCCATTAGAATCGTATTGCATTGTTTAATGCAGGTTTTTGAAAATGATTAGTTGGATCCGAATTGATTTTAGTTAGAGAATTATCTTTGATGAACTCATGAACTTTGCTGATATAGCTTTTCTTATCTAGAATAGTTATAGTATTACCTTTATCTGATTTAAGTAAGGATGGCCTCAGATGCTCGTAATTTATGTTTAATTGAATTAATACATTTGAAGTTATTATCTAATTCTAACAAACTAGGCTTTGATTTTAACTGGTCTTGGATGATAGAAGCACAATTATGTTTCACTGTAGTTGCGGATTGGATTAAACGAGAATAACTTCATAATGATACCTCAGTGTCTATTATGAGATTTTCGAAGTTAGGAGGGTTGTTTCTTCGGTGCAAAATTGAGTTTTTCTCTAGTAGGGAAATCTCATCCTTTGATAAATGCATGGATGACAGATTTTTAACTCTTGGGTAGAATTCATTGTTGGTGTCATCAGCAACCAGCTTGGTATTGTTGTTGAATTTCGAAGTGTTGATTAGAGTGATAAGTTTCTTCTGTTGTGATATATACTGTTCGTGGCTGATTGAGTTAGCGGTTTCCCGAATTTCGTTGTCGAAGATGTCAAATTCAACACTGTGCAGTTTATGGACTAATTCATCATGAATGAGTTTCCGGTGTAAGGATAAATGATCACGAGCAGCGTACCATTTCTTGACTTCACATTGCAGCCAAAACACTAGTCCATATCAATGAATGAAATTAATGCTCACATCTGTAATTCATAGTAATATTGTCTCAAATATGTTAAAATCTGAAACATCAAAATTCGAATGTATAGTGCAGCTTAGAAATCAGACAACAGAGTTATTCCTAGAAAAGAAACTAAATCCAAATAATTTTGAACAGTTTGGTTTGTCTGAGAAAATTAAAGTCGATAATAAAAAAACATTATACTCCACGTACTCGTATGATAACACAATGTTTTTTAACATAGGACTAATTATTAATAAAGTGAACTGACTGTAAAATTATTTAACCTATTAACACTAACAAAATAACGAGAAAATAATTTTGTTTTATTTTTTTTGTAGTCGAGAACATTATAATAATTTGACAATATGTGTCTTTATTATATTGTTGATTTATTGTCATCAACTAAAATAATACTATTTTCACAATATTTATATATAAATGTTTGGAATATGTCATATACTGTTTACTTTTATTTAATATTACTAACAATGTTTCAATTTATGCGAGAAAAATTACTAAAAAACTCACTAATTGACAATAAGTATTAAAATATTTAAAGTAAAATAAAAACCTTCAGAAAAATTTGCAAATCCATAAAGTATAATCATACCTTTGGTTAGTGTATCTTCAATCAAAATATAACAAAATTAACAAAAATTGCAATACTTGTGATACAATCTTCCAAACATTTATCTAATGTCGCAACAAAGCAAAAAGGACTAAAAATAAAGGGAACATCAAGTTCTTCCGTGCTCCATGTATAGGTATATGAAATAAAGAAATATTTTATTACAAAATACTATACAGACATTTTTTAAAAGTGTGTAAACAATGTATAACTCTTATACTTAAATTTATGTTGTGTACCCGCTTGATTTCACTGTGTAACGGGTGCAGTGGACGCTAATGAGTAATTACCTAAACCAAACGTAGATCTTGCAATCAAGACCTTACATGACAATAGTTATTTATATACCAAGAGCGGTAAGTGATGTTTTAAATTCACTTAATACATAATTCAAATCTCTTAAATATTTTGAAATATATGTATCATGATAATTAATGTATTGTTAACATAACAATAATGTCAAATTTTTATTATTTGCGATTATTAATTTATTGTTACTATAACAATAATGTAATATTATTCTTTCCCGTCCATTGGCGGTAAATGACTAATTAAATTCGTGTTACTAAGGATGTTATAATGTACTTCTAGTGCTGGTGATAGAAAAAAACTTAAAGTGTATTCTAATTACCAGTTGCACAACCGACCCTAAATATCAATTATCACTTAAGTTAAAAAATCGCATTAATTGTTGATAGCAATGTTTATTAATTCATGTGACATTATTTCTCGATTCTACATTGTTTTACTTAAGTTACACTTAATATAAGATTTTCAGTAATAAACTTTATTTCATAAATTTATAACTATCTATAGGTATATATTTGCTCTTAAATGCAATGTAATATTAATTTGTAATATTTTAAAATAAATTCTGTGTACCAATAAATCATCTGGAAAAAATCAGAAAATATTATTTTTGTGCTACTGTCAAAAAGTGTTCCTGTTAAAATATCTATCCATTACTAAAAAATATATTTAAAATATTTTTTTTAAATACAAACATATTATTGAATAAGAATAGTTCGACAAACAAAGAATTTGGACATGTAAATCCTAAAATCAATTTCTATTTTGAGTTGAGATTTTAATCTTATCTTATCTAAATATATTATCTTATCTAAAAAATCTTATCTTTTCTAAAATCTCAAAATAATTCAACTACATCACATTCGAAACATACAGTTCTATTTTAAAACCATACTTCATATATTTTTCGTTGTGCAAAATATAATCGGATGTTCGGATGTTTGAAGTCAACTGGAAAAACGAAACACGAGCTCAAGACTGAAATCAATCAAAACTTCACTATAAAAGATCGTTCGTCAGTGTTGAGCAAACATTAGAAGTGCGCCCAACCACAACCGAACAAATGAAAAACCTATACTCATCCGATGCGAATTTCATCCGAGATCTGAAAATATTCTGTTTTTCGAATGAAATAAATGTTACATATATAAATCTAAAGTAAACATTCAAATATTCTAATGCCAAATTTAATTTTTGTTCTTAGAAACAAAATCAATTATAAATTTAAATTCGTATAGTTTGACTTATGTGGTAGTCTAAATCATTATAAATAAGAAAATTTTCAAATATAATAAGTTGAGGGCGAGGTATTGGAAAAGAGATTTACAAATATTTGATATTTGTAGGTTTTTTTTTTGAGAACTTCGTTGCAAAAACATTATTATATTAATTGTTTATCATATATTTTTACATTTTTAGGGAGATTACCTATTACCGCTTTCTTTTTAATCAGCCATTGTAAATTATGTCAAATATTTGAGAACAATAATTTTAGCTATTTTACAAGGAAAAAGGAAGAGAATTAATTGCTTTCTCATCATAATTATATTATTTTCTGTTTTACATATTTGATGGTTAAACCCAATAATTAAAAGCGTTATTATGTTCTTTTCTTCACTAAAAATTTAGGTTTATTCATGAGCGATATACTGTAACACAATAGAAACTACTCAAAACAGATATATTTTTATACTGTCAGTTCTAAAAATATTTTAATGTAATTTATTAGAATGTGAATGATTACGTTATTCTCGTAGAATAAATATGGTGTTATACGAAAAAAGGGTCTTAAGCATTTAATATTTGAAATCAGTTTTTTCGCAGCCGTTGCTTCCCAATTAATTTGGAAACAATGTAAAACAAAAGTCTTAAAAGGTGCCAAATAGTTTTTGTATACATACCAAGGGTTGAAAGTACCTGTTTGCGGACCGAAGTTAAAGATTGTAGCACGAGCGTAGCGACGGCTACAACTAGTCCAGATTTATAAATGGTAGAGGATTGCGTAATAAAAATAAGAACATGAAGGGCATCTAAAAAATAAAATTATAAGGTTATTAAAAAAGTTACGAAGAATACAATTTTATTAATATTAAAATTATAAAGATAGTTGTTTGATATATCACAGAATTGGGTTCGTCTGAAATAGAAACATATACTCCATTCTCTGTATGAAAACGATGACGTCATATGTGGACGAGGTTATTAAAGATTCGATGAAATATAGCTATCTTTTTTTAATAATATTATTCGTACCTATGCGAATTACATAACGTATGTCTAAACAAGTTAAGACACACGTTTCACGTTTTTTCACGTTCTATCACAGTTATTATTTTAATGAAAACGTATAACAGTTCTTACTAATACGAAAATTTATATTTACTTTGTTCACATTTGTTTATAAAATTAAAATAGAGACCTATGGTCATAATTTTGTTATTTTCTCGCCTGTCATTTCTAAGTTTGTGACATTTTTGATACATAAATAAAGACTGAGAAATAAGAAACGGCTTATAAAATTTTGGGTAATCAAATGCAGAAATGCGTTTGTCATCATAATGATCATTTTGCGCTGGAGTTAGATAATCGAGGACGTTTAATTAATTTAACTGTAGTACAAGAGGTAATGTGCATTGTATTTTCAAATAGTATTTATTTATAAATAATAATAATACAAATAAAAATGTATATTCCGTTGAGTTTTATTTTACAAAACTACATATTTCAATAAAGTAGGTAATATTTTTGCGTTAAGATAAATTCATATTTGATTTTATTTAATATATGCAGAATTTGGTTTCATTATAAACTAATTAAATTTTATAAAGTAACAAATATTTTAATCTGACATTTAAATTTTAGGTTATGTTTTAAAAATGTCAATCCAATACCAATGTAAACGTTTTAAGTACAAAATCTTGAATCACACGGATACCGAATGTGACGTAATCGTTTTCTTACAGGGAACGGAGTATAACTGATATAATTAAACATACATTATCTATTGTTTGATAAAGGTTTTATAATTTTATTTTATTTTCATATAATTTGATAAATACTAAAATTTACTACTAAACAATGGTACAAAAAATGTTCACTTCAAATAAACTACAATGAGGGTCGGTGTTTCCATCTCTGGATAAAGTTCCCAACAATTCTCGGAATGTTAATTGAAAAAATAACGCATCAGAAAAGAGCATCAAGTATAATTATCCAGTCTGACTCGATTCAAAATCCAATCCGAACCGATCCGACTCAATCCGATTCGATAAGATATCCAATCCGAAATCCAATCCGAAATCCGATCCGAAATTCGATCCGAAATCCGATCCGACATCCGAACCGAAATTTAATCCGAGAAAAATAACTGTCATAGATGAAACTACGTTAATAATTTTTTTTTTGAAAATCTAAACAAATTTTGTCGTAACGTTATTTAATCATTTTGTATTATAGTACATAACAGTGGTTTCGGGTCAGGGTGAGCAAGGACAACCTTCAGGTTCTAGATATTAAATTAAATTTTATACTTATTCTCTTATATCATGGGCAATAATTTACTTATAATCTGTATTAAATGTAAAAGAAAGTGTACGTTTGATCATCGCATGAAAACGAGCTGAGGTAGGCAGAAATAATTCTGGTTCAGGCAGTGCTGAAACGTGATTCGCCTGTATATTTATATAGAGATCGGAACCATTCGGCATTTAATAAAAAAATATGTAAAGTAACATTTTGACATATTGTAATTTTTTTTTAAGTATAGATGGTTAATTTACGTTTTATACCGTGCAATATTAAAAGGGAACACTTATTTTTAAGATTAATTTTGCGAATTTTGAAAAATTTCTTTTCAACTCAGTATCAGCACTTCCAAATATATATACCTTCATAGTTTTTTATTTTTTTTTTTTGCTTACAGAATCATTAGCGGATTTTCATAAAGGCTAAGTAAACTATAGTTTAGAGCGGCAAATTTCAGACGAACCCAATTTTTAAAACACGGGGGACGGATAATTCCATTCGACATAATGTCTTGGAACAGTTCATGACGAGCCACTCCAAGAAATGAAACCAGAGCGATACAAGCCCTCGTGTCGTTTCAGCGCTTTCCGGTTACGCGAGAATCACATAAACGAACATGCTACAAGATAGCTTAAATGCATTAGCAATGTTATCTTTTGAATCAGACATATGATATTAAATATCATATAACGATATTATTGTAATTATTTGTATCACTAGGCTGGAAACTGTACTTTTGTGAGTGCGAGCATATTTTGACAAGCCGAACTGAATTTAAAATTGCTACGAGGGTTGCCTTTAATATTTCGGGATTGGGCAATCCTAGTGCTGCCATCTGGCAACTGGCGTTTCTATAGTAAAGTTTGACATTTTTGACAATATACGTATTCAGAACGTTTTGACGTACGAACGCTATTTGTATTGTTTACAGTAACATGAAAAATTCATGTCGGCCAAAAAATGGAATTAAATCGTGAACATTTTCGTGCGATGATTTTTTACAACTTTCGACGTGGATTAACTCAACAACAGTGCATCGATGAACTTAATTCGATTTTTGGCGATGAAGCATCATCAAGGACCAGTGTTTATCGATGGTTTACTGAATTCAATCATGGCCGTAGTTCGCTCAACGACGAGCTTCGTGAAGGTCATCCAAAATCGGTTGTAGTTCCGAAAAACATTGATTCTGTGCGTGAACTGATACTGCAAGATCGTCATGTAACTTATCGTGAGATTGAGGCAACCTTAGACATTAGTGGGACCAGCATACATTCAATATTGCATGGACATTTGGCGGTGAAAAAGATTTGTTCGCGTTGGATCCCACATAATTTGTCAATCGCTCAAAAAAGGCTAGTGTTAATTGGTCGCAAGAAATGCTCAAAAAATACGATCGCGGTGCTTCAAAACATGTGTATGACATCGTGACAGATGACGAATCATGGATCTACACGTATGAGCCCGAAAGTAAACAGCAATCGACTGTATAGGTCTTCCAAGGCGAGCCAAACCCAACAAAAGTCGTTCGGGCTCGAAGCACTTCGAAGCAAATGGTCGCCTGTTTTTTCGGAAAAACTGAACCTGTCTCAATCGTACCATTGGTGCAACGTAGAACGGTCAATTCTGAATGGTACACAACCATTTGTTTGCCAGAAGTCTTTGGAGAAATAAGAAAAACCAACCACCGAAGACGGATCATTCTCCACCACGACAATGCGAGCTCGCACACATAGGCTCAGACAAGTGACTTTTTGAGCACTCAAAACGTCGATTTGATGAGTCATCCGCCGTATAGTCCCGATTTGGCACACAATGACTTCTTTTTATTCCCGAACATAAAAAATAAATTGCAAGGTCAACGTTTTTGGACACCTGATGAAGCGGTTGATACGTTCAAAATGCATGTTTTGGAGATACCTCAATCGGAATGGAAAAAGTGCTTCGAAAATTGGTTCACACGTATGCAAAAGTGTATTTAACCTCCAAACACACAACGCATGAAATTGACAAAAGTTCCTAGTTTTTATAGATTGGCATACGGTAAACACAAAGTTTCCGCACGACGCTCGATAAAAACATAGTTTCCAAACAGCGTTCGATAAAAACTGAGTTTCAGAACGATTATGAGATATGTGAAACTGTCAATCTCTGATGGAGGCGCGAAAAACTATTTAAAGGCAAGATGTCGTAGTGTATAGTTTTTTAGTTCAATTATTATTATGATTGTATTTATTTTAGTATTGAATTTCTTTATATCACCTAACTATATTAAAATTATATTTTTTGAAATAAAATTACTTCAAATTTATAATACCGAATGTACCCAGAAACGCGGAACATATGAATTTAACACAGGAAAATGTGCAGCAGTTGACTCCTCTATACAATTTAAAATAATAAAAATAATAAAAATATATAGGATCCAAAATATTATTATTAATTGTGAAAATTTATACGATTTCACTATAAGTAAAATAAGAAACATATATACTTGACAGATATATTTATTCAACTGTAACAAAACACTTATAAAACAACTGAACAACTTATGTTACTAGATTTTTGTACAATTACTTTAACACCCCCACATGTACAAATAATCATATCTACAAAAATACTACGCCCATGTTCTGAATACATTGTTTAAATTTGGGTGCGAATAAACCTTTCGTCAAAACATCGGCTATCATCTCTTCAGTTGTGAAATACTCAATCTTGAGATCACCGCTGTCCACTTTATCCCTAATAAAGTGATGTCGAATGTCGATGTGCTTTGTTCGTTGCCTATATCCTCGGTTTCTTGACAAATCAATTGCCCCCTTGTTATCATTAAAAATAACAGTTGGAGACGATACCAAGAATGGTTCCAAATTAAGTGCCAGTGTTCGCAGCCACAGTGCTTTCTGGCAGGCTGCTGAGAGTGCCATGTACTCGGCCTCTGTGGTAGAGAGCGCCACCGAATTCTGCCTCTTGCTTTGCCACACGATAGGGCCACCCTGAAACAGAAAAAGACTACCTGTGATCGAACGACGATCGTCGGAATCATTAGCCCAATCGGCATCACAGTAACCGAAAAATCCATCCTGTTTGGTTGTTGAATTTTTAGTAAATTCTATTTTTGCGTTCATTGTGCCTTTCAGGTAACGCAAAATTCTTTTTACGGCTGTCCAGTGTTGCTTTCCTGGATTCTGCATAAAACGACTCACACTGCCAACAGCGTAAGTGATATCTGGTCTCGTACCCTGACTGGTGTAGAGCAAACTGCCCACTGTTTCACGATACGGAATGTTCCTCATTTCGCAAATATCGTCTTCATTGGTTGGCTCCATGTCTTTGGATAACTTGCAACTCGGGTCAAACAAAGTTGAAATTGGATTGCAGTCATCCATGCCGAATTTCTGCAAAATCTTCTTGATGTACGTTCTCTGATCCAACCAAACTTTGCCTGATCCACGATCTCTGGAAATTTTCATACCAAGAAGATGCTCTGCCTCGCCGAGGTCTTTCATTTTAAATGTTTCCGAAAGATTTTTCTTCAATAACAATTTCTCTTTGTTATCATTCGACAAAATTAATAAATCGTCGACGTACACGGCGATGATTAAAAATCCTGTCTTCGTCCTCTTAAAATACACGCATGGATCTGCTTCCGATCTATTGAATTTCATTTTCGTCAATGTATCATTAAGTTTCTTGTTCCAAGCACGTCCACTTTGCTTCAAACCATACATTGATTTTTGGAGTCGTCACATATGATCTTTGTTTTTGAAATTTTGAAATTCCTTCGGAGGTTTTACATAAATTTTCTCTTCAATATTTCTATGCAGATATGCAGCTGTCACATCCATCTGATCCATGTTAAGATCATGTCTCGCCGCTAATGCACAAAGAAATCGTATGGATGTGTAGCGCACTACCGGGGAATAAGTCTCGCTGTAGTCGATACCTTCAATTTGTGTACATCCTCTGACTACGAGACTTGTTTTATAATGTTGCGTTTTTCCAGACGAATCTCTTTTAATCTTGAACACCCACTTTGTGTCAAGTGCCTTTTTTCCATCAGGTAATTTTGCTAGAATCCAAGTTTCATTGGAAACAAGGGAATCGAACTCTTCTCTCATGGCTTCTTCCCATTTGTCTCGATCTGATGAATTTAGAGCATCTGTTACAGTTTCTGGTTCTGCAAAATCACTGTCCACAGTTAAATAAGTGACATAATTGTCCATATTGACTGGCTTTCGTATTCTTGTTGATCGGCGAGGATTAAACGGTTCCTCGATTCTGAAATCTTCGTTTTCTGGATGCTCAGCTAATTTTAAATCATTTTCATCTTTACCTATCTTCTTTGTTTCATCAACCTCTTCTGATTTACAATCTTCTTCTATGTCTAGATTATAATCTTCGGAAGATATAAGAACTGCATGTGTCTCTTTACTTTTGGACTGGAAATTTTCTAGAAAAATTACATCACGACTGCTAGTAATTTTTTTAGTTTCAGGATTTATGAGTCGGTATCCTTTTGAATTCTCGCAGTAACCAACAAATAAAAGATTCTTGCCTTTTGGATCAAGCTTCTGACGTAATTCTTTCGGTACGTGAGCATAAGCAGCACATCCAAAAATCCTCAAATGTGCTAAACTTGGTGTTGATCCTGTCCATAGTTCCTCTGGCATTTTTCCTCCGATACTAGAGTTCGGTGATCTGTTTCCCAAATAAACAGCAGTAGCAACCGCTTCAGCCCAATACTTCTTCGGAAGTTCTGCATAAAAAAGCATACTTCTCGCTCGTTCTATGATAGTCCGATTCTCTCTTTCGGCCACATCATTTTGCTGTGGAGTGTACCTGATTGTAAGTTGATGCTCTATTCCGGATTCCTTCAGATACTTGTCCATAGTGTTACTTAGATATTCGCGGCCATTATCTGTCCTGAGTATCTTGATTCTTCGTCCAGCTTGGTTCTCGATGAAAATTTTGAATTCGATGAAAATATTCATCACTTGATTCTTCTCTTTAAGGAAAAATACAAAGGTTTTTCTACTGAAATCATCCACGAATGTAATAAAATACTCGGATCCACCGATGGATGCATTTTCCATTGGACCGCATACGTCTGAATGTATCAGATCCAAGATTCCTTCTGTCTTTATCTTGCTTCTCCGAAATGGTTCTCTATGTTGTTTACCCTGAATACAAGACTCACATATTGATTTTTCTGTATTTGTAAAACTAACTTCCGTTTCTGGATTTTTACTCAGATCGACCACACTTCTGTGGTTTAAATGACCAAGTCGTCTGTGCCATAATTCGATGCTCAGATCCTTCGTTGCTAAGTACGCTTGTTTTTTCTGCGTATCTAATTTATAAATTCCACCTTCTTCTATTAATTTGGCAAACTGGTTCCCTTCACTATCGCTGATGTAACTGTCATGCGGTGCGAAAGTAACCGTGAATCCGTTGCTTACAATCTTGCTGACTGACAATAAATTTGCTGCACTTTCCGGAGCGTACATAACTTCTTTCGCTGTCACATGCTCCACTCCTTCCTTCGTCATCACCGGTATCTTCACATTTCCAATTGCTTTTACTTGAATGAAATCTTGATTCGCCACCTGTCAAATTTTTTTAAACGCTTATCTGCTCGCTCTTATTTTTTTTTACTTTTACTTAACTGAAATCGTATCACAAACAGTTCCTTAATTTGTTTGGGTGTACTGGGCCCATAACCTGTGAAAATTTATACGATTTCACTATAAGTAAAATAAGAAACATATATACTTGACAGTTATATTTATTCAACTGTAACAAAATACTTATAAAACAACTGAACAACTTATGTTACTAGATTTTTGTACAATTACTTTAACATTAATAAAATCAGGCTTCAGAAATCCAATATAATTTATTCATATATTTTAAATTGGGACGTTTCGAGTTTAAACAAAACTCATCATCAGCTAAAAAATATAACATATAAATAAACAAAATAATATACAAATAAGTTATATAAAATACCATTAAACAATACAAAATAACAGAAATTAAAATATAAAATGTTGAAAAATGTCAAAATAATAAATAAATCAAAATTAAAACAAAATGATGTCAAAAGTAAAAATAACTAGATATTTTTGAAATTATTTAAAAAAATTAGAGCATATTTTAAATTGCCAGAAGCATCAGTTTGATAATTTAAACAAGAATTTCGATATAAATTTATGTAAAGAGTTTCATGAATTAGACGATGATGTAAATGATTGACAGTACTTATAACTTCAGTTTCTGAAAATTTAAAAACATGTCCAGTTGCTTGATGATGTCGTGTTAGTGCACTATGGTATGGATTTAATATTATAATGGATTTCTAAAGCCTGATTTTATTAATAATTATACAATTTAAAGTAAAAGTACAAGAAGTAAAATTGTTTAAAATTAAATTTTACATTTAAAATTTTGTTGTTGTACTAGCATATTTGTACTACTAGATGTTTAAAAAATAAAATGTGATATGTATGTCATGAAAATAAAAAACAAACCGAACTAATCATTTTTTTGACAGTTCAGTCAAGAATTCCTTATTAAAATTTAAACAAAGAAGTTCATAAATTGATCGTATGTGTAGTAAGTATTTTGCGTTACTTCCGGTTTTAGCGGAAAAAGATATGAATTTAAATTTATTATAGGAATTTTTTTTCAAAATGTGCGGAAAATAAAGCTTCACAAAGATACCCAAATACCTATTAAAGTTTTTCAAAACAGCGACAATTTATTTTATTTTAAAAATATGTATAAATAGAAATCCATTAAAAAGAAAACAGCAAGCTATGAAAATATAAATAGAAACAGTATATAGAAAAAACTACAAGTGCTCAATTTGCCCGGTGTTATTTTCTACACATTTTCCCATGAGTAATAAAAACTTTTCCGTTATATTTTGCAGAATATTCACTTGAATTTCTAAAATAATAGCTCTGACTTTAATTTCAAACATTTTTACAGTTGGACGAGTTCGGTATATATGTGTAATGCAGTTTAGTCAAAATTATTATAATAAATAATTGATTGTCTCTCAAGGATTTTATATGAACAATGCAAAAAAATATATAGCAGATATTAATCAGTCTGCAGGTTTTAATTTATAACTATACGTAAATACAAATAATATTCGAAAAAACTTGAGAAAATAATAATATACTGTTAAAATACATTTCATTAGAAATAATTGAAGAGGCCTCTCTTTAATTAATATAATTGTATAATCTAAATTTTGATATACATACGTATATGATCCAAACAAAAATTTTCTAAAACATTGAGTCATAATTTTATTTAATATTTGTGATCAACTCTAATGAATTCTTTAAAATTGTTCATGTAATTTTTAATATTTTATCACCAAAGTGCACCTATAAACAACAAAAAGACGGTATTTTTTCATGTTTGTGTTAATTATTCAATAATTTATTTTACTCAGCCTATAATTTTACACTTGATAAAAATACAGCAATACATGCTTTGCCTTCCTTGCAGATGGCTGCTTACCCCCACCATTTGCCTCACTTTTTCATATAAAATCCTTGTTGTCACTATGTTAAATAACAATATTTTCATAGCTTGTTATGATTTATTTTTAATGGATTTTTATTAATAAATATTTTTAAAATAGATGATTTCCGATTCCCTAAGCTAGATTTCAAGTTCAACCATTTCCGCTAAAATCGGAAGTGATTTATGACCTTTGTCTTTTTTACAAATGACGGCATACCCCCACCTCTTGCCTCACTTGTTCATATAAAATCTTTGTTGTCACTACGTTAAATAACAATATTTTCATAGCTTGTTATGATTTATTTTTAATGGATTTTTTTTAATGCATAATTTGAAAATAAATTATTTCCGATTCCCTAAGCTAGATATAAAGTTGTATCCTTTCCGCTAAAATCGGAAGTGATTAAT
This sequence comes from Pterostichus madidus, assembly GCA_911728475.2. NCBI lineage: Eukaryota > Metazoa > Arthropoda > Insecta > Coleoptera > Carabidae > Pterostichus > Pterostichus madidus. The sequence goes on along the minus strand of OU452303.1, from coordinate 26,600,521 downwards.
GAGCCCCTTTGTCTACTTTCACTTTTCTAATTAAAATAATTTGTCTATCAAAATAAACGAAATATTCTTGGTACCGGACATTTGATGATCACTTTGTATATTCAGTAATTTCTTCTTATAAATTTTTGTTAATACATATTGAAAAAGCTAAGTAATTTTTTTGTAATATTTTGAAAATATTTAGACAAGTAATAGTTTCGGAGGACAGAATATAAAAGGCAGTGAATCATGCAGTGAAGAATATTATCTTTTGCTTCCAGGTTACAAACGGTACAATTACGGGTCATGTATGACAGGTGTAACCACGTAAACGTGTATAAAATCTCTCTTACATTTCTTGTAAAATTTTGCTGTCAAATGATAAAATAAATTTATTTCGGTTACTTACAAGTGTATTTCTAAGTGGTCTTTAACTATAGTGACACCTAAACGTTAAATCTGTGAGTAACATGACACTTTGATTAGTATTTAACACTTCATTGATTTTGACATTGAACAACTTACTTATCAGTGCGCACCTGGCTTGCGCAACTCGTTCTCAGTTGTATTCACCTAGAACACACAATTTCGGTACCCCTATTTCAACGCAACATATCTAACATATCTACATTTGAAATGCCTATTGTTGGTTGCAAGAAGTGTAATGCTGAAATAACTACTGATAATTGTATTCGGTGCGATTTTTGTAAATATCCATTCCATTCTACTTGCACGGACTTATCTCGAACTGAATTAAATAATTTAAAAGCGAATAACCTGATATATTTTTGTACAACATGTTTTTCTCAAGATAAACAAGAACGTAATCTTGAACACTTAATCGAAAATCTTACGAGGGAATTAAATAGTTTGAAGAGTAAATTTCTGTCCTATGAGTACCCGAAGAGCAAGTCTAATTCTGATTTTGAAGAAATAGTAGTAGAGGTTGCGGAACGGGATAAAAGAAAAAATAATTTAATACTGTACAATTTGGATGAGTCCACGGACACAAGTAGTGCAGTGAGATTCAGCATTGATAAAAAAACTGTCTGTAAAATAATTCAGTTAGTGGATCCTACACTCGACACTTCTGCCATAAAGCCAATACGTCTAGGCAAATACGACAATGCTAAAAAGCGGCCAGTAAAAGTCAGGTTTGATGACTCCAAATATGTGCATGATGTAATCCATAATATCAACAAAATTAAAGAAGACAACAACTTCAAATCACTTATTGTCTCGTTGGATAGAACTCCGCGACAAATGGCTTTCTATAAAACAGTTAAATCTGAATTGGAAGCCAGGAAAAGTCAGGGCGATAAAGATCTCACCATAAAGTATGTTCAGGGTATTCCCAAGATAGTTTCTTTAAACAAGTAACGCCCAACAGTTCATTATCTAATCATCGTTATAGTGTCAACATTTTCTACCAAAATGTGCGTGGTCTTAATACAAAAACTGATCTTTTTTATTCGTCATCTGCTGCTAATCTATTCGATGTTGTTTGTATCACAGAGACATGGTTAAGCGAAAGTATAAATAGTGCGGAACTTTTTTCTGATAATTACAGTGTGTTTCGTTGTGACAGACGCTTCGATAAAATGGGTCTCAGTAAGGGTGGTGGTGTGTTACTTGCAATCGAAAACAATATGTCTGCTGTTGAATTAGACTTGAAAACTCTAACTGATGTGTTTGACTCGATTGATATTGTCGGCTGCAGAATCAATAATAATCACTCCAAAGTACTTGTTTTCGTAGTTTATATCCCGCCGCAAATATCTATTACAGAGTTTGAATCTTTCTTTGATACATTTATTACGCTCCATTATATATCTGACAGTGATATAATAATAACTGGTGACTTCAACGTTACTAATCTAGTGCACTCTAATATTGGCGATAAAAAAGTCAGTATATTTAATAACTTTTGTGCATTCTTAAATCTGAATCAATTGAACAATGTTTTGAACACAAATGGCACAATATTAGATCTCATTATGTCAAATCTCGAATGTTCTGTGGCCAGATCTGAGTTGGTGTATGTTCGCGAAGACTCGCACCATCCTTCTCTCGAAGTTAAAGCTGTAATTAGCATTGAGAAATACCACATCTTTCCAACTGTTTTAAAAAGGCAAACTACCCTGCTCTTTATGACGCACTGTTAAGTTGTAATTGGGAATCCATCTACAAATGTCATACAGTGGATCAAGCAGGCAATGAACTGTACAAAATTGTTTACAATGCTTTCGACCAGCATGTTCCCTGCTACAAACAAAATAAACATCACTATAACTATCCACACTGGTACACCAAAGAAATTATTAGAGATATAAGAATGAAAAATAAAATTCATGGAAAGTATATAAAAAATAAGAACCCGACACAATTCCAACACTTCAAGCTGCTGAGAAAAAAAATAAAACAAGATGTAGCTTTAGCCTATAAAACTTACCTTTTGAAAATTGAGTCATCGATTAAGGAAAACACAAATAATTTCTGGTCTTTCATTAAATCAAAAAGATGTCAATCACGTATTCCTGGAGTAATGTATTTAGGCGATACACAGCACAGTGATCCACAGTCCATAGTTAATGCTTTTGCGACCTATTTCTCGAGTGTTTACCAAATTCCATCTAATAACACCGATATCACTAACGCTTATCCCGATTCTGACTCTGACACCGTTACCTTGACAGCCATATCTCCTGAAGAAGTGACAGCCGCAATGAAGAAAATGAAAAACAAAATGACTTCGGGCATCGATCAAGTTCCATCTTTTCTTATCAAAGATTGTGTGTCGCCTCTATCTGCACCATTCAGTTATATTTACAACTTGATTTTTAGTAATAATCAGTTTCCGGATTTTTGGAAAATTTCTAAAGTTTGTCCTGTGCACAAGTCCGGCGATGCGACCAATATTAAAAACTACAGACCTATCTCTATTTTATGTAACTTCGCTAAAGTATTCGAAATACTGCTGCATTCCTGCGTTCGCAATAGTGTTCAGCATAAAATCTCTGATGCACAGCATGGCTTCAGAGAACAAAGATCTACTGTAACAAATCTTACCGTACTCACACAATACCTAACTGAAGTTGTCGATCAGGGTGGTCAAGTTGATGTAGTGTACACTGATATTCAAAAAGCATTAGTGTACACTGATATTCAAAAAGCATTCGACCATTTTGACCATAGTGTTCTGTTACAGAAATTAAATAATTTTGGTTGTAGTAATTCTCTTTTAATTCTATTCAGTTCTTACCTGTTTAATAGAAAACAATTTATACAGTATAATGGTTGTAAATCACATACGTTTTGTGCTACATCAGGAGTACCTCAAGGCTCCAATTTAGGTCCGCTATTGTTCTCTATATATATTAATGATATTTGTAACGAAGTTAAATGCAGGAATTTATTATTTGCTGATGACTTAAAGTTGTATATTTCTCTATCCGATCCTAATGATTGTCAAATGCTACAATATGCAATAAATCAAGTGAACGAGTGGTGTAAGGTCAACAAGCTACAACTCAATCCTTCCAAATGTAAAATTATGTCCTTTCATCGTAAGAAAAATAGTATTAAATATGACTACCATATTGAAAGCAGTCTGTTAGAACGATGTATCGTTTTCAAAGATCTGGGAGTGTACTTTGAGCCAAATTTATCATTCTCTGTACAATATACTCATGTCGTTAATTCCTCTAATAGAATGTTAGGTTTCATAATAAGGAATAGTAAATGTTTTAATGATAGAGCTACATTTCACATTTTGTATTCAAGCTATGTGTTGTCAAAACTCGAATATTGTTCAATTATATGGTATCCAATATACAATCGTTATATTCATGACTTAGAATCAGTACAAAGAAGGTTTCTTAAATATATGTGTTACAAGCATGATAATCAGTACCCACCTAGAGGGATTGACCATGATTCTTTGTTGAATAGATTTGGTTTTCAGTCATTATTTCAACGCAGGAAAAATATATCAATTCTCTTTTTGTATAAAATAATTAATAATGTTATTGATTGTCCTGAAATTTTATGTGAGATAAATTTCTATGTTCCTCGATTATCAGCTCGATCGTCCGTAACATTTCATACAAAATTCTCTAGAACTAATTTGCTAAGTAGGTCACCTGTATCTATCATGAGTTCTAATGCTAACGAAATCTCTAAAATTGTAGATTTATTTAGTATAAATTTTTCTCATTTAAAAAATGTATTGTATAGTATAGATTTAAATAACTATTTATGATATAATATATTATAACTACTTGAACATTTTTGCTCCGTATTTATTTATTAAGATTCTAATTGTTGAACTGATATTATTCTCATTTTTGTATATGTTTTCTTTTGTTTTTTTTTTTTGATTATTATTATATTCATATTTATTTTTTGCATATTGTCCTGTTATTGGTGTAGAACTGTTGGGCGATAAATAAATAAATTATTAAAATTAAATTATTAAATAAATTATTAAATCTTGGGCTCCAAGTTAGAGTATTTCTTTGACATGAAATACTAATAAATATCAGTATCTAACTACGTAAAACCAGCTAAACTAAATTTTATCTTCAGCTGTTCTGTTCCGCTGTTAGGATTATACGGTGTTTTAAAATTATTGCAAAAAAATTTAGGGATATATACATATTATTTGAAGTACTGATTACAGCACAAAAATAATTTTTCCGAAACTTGCAAAAATAATTGAACATTACCTGGAGCAAACATTTTTCGTGCCACTGAACTGATAGGTTAAAGTAATGAACACAAATTAGTAAACATGAAAATTTATTTTATTTTATTAGAGACGATTTGATAGACATTTTGTTGGAAATTAACTATTTTAAAGAAAATTTAGTTATATTTTAGGAAAATTACTGTGTTTGAGACGATTTCAGAGATATTTTGGAAAAATAACTATTTTAAAGATAATTTGGGAGACATTTTAGGAAAATGACTGCATTAGAGACGATTTGAGAGGCATTTTATTAAAAATGACTATTTTTAGAGATAATTTAGGAGACATTTTAGAAAAATGACTAAATTTTCAGATAATTTTGGAGACATTTTATTGGTGAATGACTGTCTTAGAAACGATTTTGGGACAACTAAGAACAAAGACTAATATATAAGTGAAGGAGAATATATAAACGATAATACTTACACCAGAAAAAAGCAAATATCAAAACAAAAATTTTACAAGTTGTTTTCAAATTTTCTTGAGGTTCGCTTCGTCACGTAACTGCCCAAAACCTATTCTCAAAAAATCTTTAAAAAAATACTATTTAATCCATGAAAATAATAAACAATATTTAAAACATTTACTTTGCTTTCCGTATGACAGGTATTTATTTCTGTTAAGGTTGAGAACCTTGAACCAATAAGACAATGAAAGAGTACCTAGACGAAAAACAATCGTACAAAAGGGGGCCATAATAACGAAATATTGGTTTTGCCCTAGATGGCGCTGTTGTCGCTAAATCATGGTCAACTCAATTTTTTTAAATGAAAACCCTTATTTTTTATTAAAGAATTAGATTCCTCGTTCAAAAAAAGAAGAATTTATTTAGTTCACTTTTTGGTCAGCATGATAGATGACGCTGTAATCGCGAAAAATGATGTTGCTTTCGGACGTTCCTGTATTAGAGCTTATGCTTAATTTAATTAAAATCTAAAATAAAATGCAATTTAAATTTACACCATATGATTTTAGACAGAATGTAAACAATCAGATGAACCATATTTTATAAAACTGGCAATTGAATGTAATGAGACTATTTGTGATTTTAGATGTGCGTGTTAGTGGATGCGCTTGCACGCACACAAACAAAAACTAATAAACTCACAAACAAACTCACACGCACACAAATAATACACACACACACACAGCCGCGCGCATAAGCTCTAATACAGGAACGTCCGAAAGCAACATCATTTTTCGCGATTACAGCGTCATCTATCATGCTGACGAAAAAGTGAACTAAATAAATTCTTCTTTTTTTTAACAAGGAATCTGATTCTTTAATAAAAAATAGGGGTTTTCATTTAAAAAAATTGAGTTGACCATGATTTAGCGACAACAGCGCCATCTAGGACAAAACCAATATTTCGTTATTATGGCCCCCTTTTGTACGATTGTTTTTCGTCTAGGTCATTTTTGCGTAAAATTTATAGTTTCCGAGATATTTCCTGATAATACTTTAAATGGACCACCTGTATATTAGATTGTTTCAAAAAAAAAATCGATATTTTTTTTTTCTTAATTATATCGAAAATGTTGGAAATGGTAAAAAAAAAATCCTGTGAAAGTTTGAGCTCTTAATATTAATGTTAAGAGGCATTGTAAATTTCAATTTCCCATTTAAATAACATGGGAACAACGTTCTGCTGGCCTTTGGAATTTTGTAACTCACGTTAGGGAAATTATTTTGAGATAATCAAAACATACTCTTGTAGAAAATTTAACGCTCTACAAAAAAGGTCTCTTACAATTTTTTGATATATTTATTTTTTCAAAAGTTATTTAACGATAGATTTGGCTTGATATTAAATTTTTACATTTTTCTACTTTTCCGACGCAACCATCAACTTTATGAGAAAATGCCATAGGACATTTTTTGTAGAACATTTCATTTCCTATAACTTATCTTCCAAAAAGTTTTGGATATTTTTTACAGGTCGTAAGTTATTTACAGAAAACTAAAAAAAAATCATGATTAATTTTAAGCAGTAAAATGACAACTTTTTTTTAGTAAATATATCAAAAAATTGTAAGAAGCCTTTTTTGTAGAGCGTTAAATTTTCTACAAGAGTATGTTTCGATCATTTCAAAATAATTTCCCTAACGTGAGTTACAATATTCCAAAGTCCAGCAAAACGTTGTTCCCATGTTATTTAAATGGGAAATTGAAATTTACGATGCGGCACCTCGTAACATTAATATTAAGAGCTCAAACTTTCACAGGTTTTTTTTTATCATTTCCTACAACATTTTCTGTATAATTAAGAAAAACAAAATTATCGATTTTTTTTTAAACAGACGAACCTGGGCGCTGTCTTTTTTTGAAAAATCTTTCATATATTCCAACGGATCGATTTTTTGAACGACTTGTAGATAATGAAAAAAATATTTGAAAAAAATTCGTGCCTCAAAAATGTGCCTTTTTAAGGTATCTTTAAAAATCCATAACTTTTCTAATTTTTATCCGATTTGAACGGTTTTTAGACGCCTCAAGACGATAAAGTGTAATCTTTCGCAAGGTGTACTCGTTTATGTGATTCGGAATAACAGTCGGCAAGTATAAGTGTCCAAAATTGTGTTCAATTGTTGAAAATAGTAGGTTTTTCATTGTGACCTATATTCGACTAGTAGCAAGCTATTTGCTTCGCTTCTGATCTCGAATCTTTAGATAGACCTAATAAGCTTTGATATAAACTTTATTCCCATTTAGAAGCTACTTAACATATCACTATTACAGTTTGAAAATGTAAAAAAATCGTTTTTTCACAAAATGAGCAAACTTTGACAGGCTATTTCTTTTTTAATTTTAGATTCTGTGTTCCAAGTGCTACATTATTCCAAAGTTTCAACATTACTTTTTGCGTTGTTACCGAGATATGATTTTTTTTGTTTACAATGTTTTGGCGAATTCTAAATGTGGTTAAATCGATATGGCTTCAAGTTTCTGGTCACTAACAATAAATATCAATACAAATTAACTATTTCAGAATTACATATTACAGTAATAATCAATTCGACTTGAATGACTATGAATTTCAAAAATTTTATGTACCATACCATAATTTTAATTACTTCCTATGGCGCCCGAGGTCGTTCACCCGTTAACAGGTGAATAAGGCTTAAGGTGTGAGTAATTTGAAATGTGTTGAGCATATGATACGTGCATCCAAGAAAGATTAATGAAAAAGTGTATAGGAGTGATTGGGTGTGGACGGATTAAAGGATTATCCCGGGAGATGAATGATTCCGAGTATGATGAGTAAATGAAGTTCTATCCAAGAAACTATGAAGCAAGGGTGGTGTGTAGGATTGAAAATGTTTGACAAAGACGACTGTTATGTTCATTAAAGATGGGCCATATAAAATATTTTTAATATTTGCAATTACTGAGCCATATTTAAAATTAAATTAGTTCTTTCATAATATATTGAATTTACAAATAACTTCAAATTAAAACTTATATATTCAAAAGTAATAATAATAATAATAGTAATAATAATAGTAATAATAATAGTAATAATAATAATAATAATATCTCTTATATACTATTTTTGTGTATTTGCTTATATTATTATTTTTGTTATAATAAATATAGCGCTATATTTGTCTGTCGTAACATGCTTGTCTTACAGATGTAAATGTATGTTATCCAGTGTTTATATAAAATCAATGACGTATGTATTTTATTATTGTTGTAAAATTTTATAATAATTATAATAAATTCATTCAAATAAAAGTATAATATAATAGTGAGGCGTGTTTCTTTGGACTGTGATTCGTAATCAAAGTGATCAAACTTAACATGATCGTGAAGAATCATGTTTCTTCGTTCGTTATTCGTTATCCCTACTCTTTCATTTTGTGATCACGAAACGACAATCCCCCTACCCTTCTGAATCATACTTTTTCTATGATTCATGTTGACTGATTCACATCGAAGGTTTAAAAATGGCGTCTGATGATAAATTTATGTGCCCTATTTGTGGAATTAAGGGAAATTGGCTGCTTCTGGAAGAATTTTTAAATGGCTTACATGGACACTCATTTATGAAATTTAAAAATAGGTTAGTTTGTGTATTTGACATTTGCAGTTATTTTAACGTTTATACTATAGGATCGCGTCGATCGGGTTGGATTTGAATCATTATTCCTGTTCGATGTTTTCTTCAGTATCATATTTAATCATGATTCAACGCAATCACGATCAAAGGAATCATGATTTAGAAAATCACAATCACAATCCAAAGAAACACGCCTTTAAGGCGGTGGGATTTAGTTTAGAGTGATAAGGTGGCAGTTTTAACACATCATTGTCCTCTATAATTTTATTAACAGCGTATGGAACTGGATTTTGACTCAATTGTTCTTTAATAAGATAATATCTTTCTACTTTAAGAAGTAACAGCAATACTTATATTTGTTTGTCATGCAATCAATTTATTAATTTCTATTTTTTCCACGAGGAATACGGAGTCTGATTAATGTTTCTGGAATGATACGGAGCATTGTCCATACCACAACAGAGTGGCATAGCTTCTATCAAAGGATGAATTTCTCGAATTCAGTTTTCAAATACTCCAGCATACGTCTCCTCTTGATAATCACTTTCAAACATGCTTTGTAATACAATTAACATTTTCACATTAACTTACTTTAAGAAAATAAATCGGTACCAAGGCAGTCGAACATAAAACTTTGTATGTAACATAATCGGACTTACTAGGACCCACCTTATTTATAAGCCTCGCTCGCTATACTCGCTTCTCTAATAAAATCTTGCATAATGTACGTGTTACATAAATAGCTATTTTTATTTTCTATTATTACTACCTAATATGCTTTTGTAAGACCAGTTCTTCTTATGTCTCCCTAAAAGGTTATACTTCATTATTGCAAGATAAACTAAATTTTGTATTCACCTGTTCAACATTTGTACACATGTACATTTACAATAATACATACATGCTGTCTGCTGTCTATGCAATACATATTCAAATAAATGCGAAACTTATTTTGAACACTCAATAATGTATATTCCGAAATTATTACCTGTCGACAGACATCAAAATTTTAGTCCTAAACAAACATGGATGCCTTCCCACGATCCTATAGCTACTAATTTCTCTGAAACATAAATAAATATTCACTGCTTCGAACGGAACATAGAGTTCGGATTTGATTTACAGTCCGTTCACAATCTCATCCCAGCGTCGTCGGGAACATGAAAACACACTTTCGAAATGGGGGAATCGCGCTTGCAACTGTAAACAGGGTTGAATATCCCTTACTTACGTACTTAGCTATGTTACTGTAGAATTTAAATTTAGATTTATACGGACTTGTTTCAAATATTCTTTATATCAAGAAAACAACATTACAAAAATTACAATAATAGACCATTTCAATAGTGCCCACAACCACTATAACTTTCAAAGTAAGGGTCAATCATTTCATACTAGACTAAAATCTTATATACATAATTTTGTTTAATAAAAAAATACCAGATCTGTTGGAGTAGACTATTTTCCTACTTTAATTTTTGAGTATTGTATCTGCTTTTCGTTGAACCAGTCACTTACTTAATAAATCTGTAACTATAGTCTGAAAACTATCATTAGTCAAAAGCTAGATAATTGTGGCAACACATCATATTGTGGATTTAAGAACTCAAGCCGACAAACTTTACATCACATTAAAATTACCCCTGTAATTTCCTCTCTTCTAACATCTTTGCTGGGCATGATCTGATTGCAAGTACAGGACTTTACGTACAAAATATATTACATAGCGAGATCTGCTACGGCAGAATGTCACATCCAGTAATCTGCAATTCAGCTCTTCAAAATTCTTTAGAATACTCTGTTTTTCAGATTATACGGTCCTTTAGCGATAAATTTAATATAACTCTTTCAGCATGAGTTTCTAAAATAAAAAAATCACCACTTTAATTTAAGTAATTTAATATTTGCTGCTTTGCATGTACACACAACCCCTGAATTACAACATAGTATTCTTCTTAAAAGAAAATTAAAACTTAGTTTTAAAGGCTCTGGAAGCAGGGCTCCCTAAAACTTTTGTAAGGTTGCGGGAAAAGTTGTTAGGTGGGGGTCCCAAAATTTTTGTACAAATATTTTTTTCATCCACTTCAATATGATATTATTATTTTAACTTTTTTAATAGTAAAAAAATGCTATTTCAGGAATAGCATTTTTACTACAGTTGTCATGGTGATAAATTTTTTTTATCAATTTTAATTTTAATAAAGCTGCGAAATTTTCTAAATAAGTGGGTAACAGAAATAATACGTTCCAATCGGACTAAAAATACTATTTCGAGTCTCACAATATTGCCAGACGCCGCTATGCGTCGTCTACGATATAACTTTTATTACTCGATCCGAAAACTTATATTTTTAGTCCTAATGAAACAAATAACTATTTTATCGAAAAATCATATAATTTTATTATAATTTACAAATATTAAATAGATGTAGTTATATACCTACTCAACAAGAACAAACAAAAATAAAAAATATATATTATGTTTAATAATTCCCACATTAATATATCAACACATCAAAAATTATATTATTAAATTTTGTTAGTAATGTGAAGGTGCGGAATAGAGATCAGAATTTAAAAAAATATATATATCCGATCCGATTAGATTCAAGATGCAATCCGACACAATTCGACATTTGATCCAACATCCAATCCGAAATACGATTCGACATCTGAAACGAAATCCAATCCGATGCGAGATTTGTTCTAAATTTTGATCAGACCTAGCAATTGTAACATAAATTGTATATTGGAAAAAATAACCATTACAGATAAAACTAAATTAATAAATAAAATAAAAAATATAAATATATCATCACGCCTTCCACCCATTATTATTAATAATAACTCGAATGACAAATCTGGGTTATTTAATAATTTTATATAGAAATTGTTATAAATTTAAGTAGTTATCGTTTCTATAAAATGGAATTTATATATTTTTTATTCAGAATGTTTACGTAAATACTATGTTTATCTGAATTCCGGTTCGGATATTTTATCAGTAGACAATAATCTTAAAATCAATGTGTGCAATAGCGTTATGGCATTCGAATCGGAAAATCTCTATTTCGACTCCCACTCAAGCTAAAAATAAATTAACTATCTCACTGCGGCTCAGTGAGCAATGTAATTGGGATTAAGTTTCTGTTGAACAGAGTAGCATAAATAAATAAATATATCATCACGCATTTTACCCATTACTGGGTGTGGCTTTCTGCCGAAGCAGATCTCGATAAGTGATATCGTAACTAAGGATATTATAGGTCATTGCATCACTACAATATAAAAGTAAAAGTGAAGGGCACTTGAGGTAAGTTTCACAAATTATTTATTAAAAAAAATTCTGATCGATTTCAGTTTATCAGGCTATCGTCAGAGAAATTCAGAGAACAGAGAATTCCTCCAACGATGGCCTGATAAGCCGAAATCGATCAGAAATATTTTAAATAAATAATTTGTGAAACTTACACCAAGTGTCTTTTATTTTTACTTTTGTACAATGTTTCAGTAAGTACCTACTCGTACAGCTGAATCCACCAACTCTACTACAGTATAAATTATTTTCATAGAGTATTTTTATATTTTCATGATTTATAAATATCTGATTTGTTGAATAAGTTGGTAGATTATGATGATAATACATGAACATGAATAGTAATTTAATTACTTATTTTTGTTTAAAATATTTTGCTAAGTATTAAACCTACTCAGTTGGTATTTATCTAGCAATGCCAAATGTTTAACATGTTAAAAATAATTTAAAAAATCAATATATATAGAGTAGATCAAATATTAGTTGTTAAATATGAACAAAATATACCTAATGATATTGAATAGAAGAAAAATTGAAATCTAATATGTTTCAGTATGTGGATTCTGGTTCAGCATCGTCTCAGCGCTGGCACCAGAAGGTTCAACTGGAACCAGTCATGAAAATGCGATCAATGCGCAACCAGTCCAGCACCCGAACTACAAAGACGTGCGCTGTTTAACCCTGGAGGAAATGGGGCCCTTCTTCGTCTCCAAACAGCACCAACAGTACTACAATCGAACAAATAAACTTACCGTACTTGGATGCGCAGTATGGCTAAAACTTCACACCATATTGAATTAATTACACTTCAGGAAACTTTGCAACTTTCAAATAAATGTTCTACTGAGTTATGCGGCCTTTTATTGTAAAGTTTTTCGAATTCCTAACCTTGTTATTTTACTCAATCGGACAGTAAAATTTTTATTTTCCATTAAGTTCCTATTTCGATTCCTCGGCTTTTATTTATTTAGCTTAATATTAAACTGTATAGCGCGATTAAATCTAATATTGATTTTTATTAGAAAGAACTTTATTTTATATCATTTTGGTAGGTTTTAATATTCTATTGTAGGTATTTTAAAAATATTGCTTTTATTTTAAATAATAAAATAGATTAAAACAATTTTTAGAAAGTTGCAATTTTCTTTAGAAACCAGTAAAATTAATTAATTTGGCGAAATAGGCACTTCAATAGGTCGTAATTTTGCTAAATTAAATCAATTTCAAGTTGTGCTCCGCAGTTTGTCGACTAACAAAGGGGAAGTTGATGGGTTCACTACATTACAAGTATCAACACCCTTAACTTGTTAACCACACAATTTAAATGAAATAACATTTACGTACTTTAAAGTGTAGACATTTACACCCTTACAACCACATACAATCCATCCGAGATAATGTGTGAGTCATCTCAGTGCAAATCCTTTGATCTCTTTTGATGTGGGAAAAGTCAGAAACTCTCTCAGAGATATCCTATGTTACAAAGCCGTATAATTAAATGCACAGTACCTACTTCAAACAAACAAATTGTGTAAACATATTAAACTTAAGATATAAAAATATGCAGTCAATTCACAGGTGAAAATAAATATTTCATCTATTTTATTATTATGTTTACGGTAAAAAATAAGATACTTATTTTTGCATATTTATGGGGAAGGCATAACTCTTCATAGTAAATAATAATGTACAGATAATTAAGTACTACTTTAATACAACATTAAATGAAAATGTGTATAATCGAGCTTTAAAAATTAATTATTTTTGTAAATATTCTCAATAAGATATTTCTACATGGCATGATGTAGGTAAAATTATAAAAACAATTAAAGTATGTATGATGACATAATATTAATAATATACTAGACATGAATGTCAACTCTTTCGTAAATAATCTGTAAAATATTAATATTTATGTGCCAGGCTTTTACATTACAGGAATAATAATTGATATTTATGTGCAAATCGTCTTACTCTTGGAGTAATATTTACATCGAAATTTTAATTTATAGTTAATATAATTCATTGTCAATGTAATGAATGAATATGTATATGTACTTATGTAAATGTATGTGAAAATAAAAGTACTTACCTACTTCATACACTGAACGTCTTTCACTCGAAGGATTTGATAGCACTTCCATATGTTTCATCATAATAAAAATATTATTCAATTTATTTTAAAAGTAGGATAATGTATAATAATCAAATATTTTTTCATTCACAAAAGAATATAATTACGTAACATTTTGCGTCAGGTTAAAAGACGTAGTTTGAAATAAATTATGCACGCAATATCTGAATTTTCATCATAAACACTTTTACAAATAAGGAACATGATTTAATACTATTAAAATTAGAAAAGCTTATCGTAATGGCCTATATGTTTTTCATAATTATACAATAATTACAGTCTTACAGCTGAATAAATTGGAATCATACAATAGCTATTTCAGAAAATACAAAAGAAAATATATATTCTTCGAACTAAAAATAACTATAAAATGCATTTACAATGGCCTATTTTTAATAGAAATTCACAAAATATAATAAATAAGAGTTTATGAACGAGTATACTTGTTCTAACTGTCAACAGCTTGGCTGGAAAGTTTTGCACTAGCTCCGGAATTTTGTTGCAAGAAAGCACAGTTGGCGGATGCAGGGGTAGGGGAATCGGCATTCTGATTGGTCGGTTGCTGGACTGGAGGCACAGCGCTTGTACTGCATATATACTGATCCACGTTGGGAAATCTAATCCTAATAGAATCCACAACATCGAGGAGGTTTTTGGCATCCATGGCCAAGACATGAGCAGCGCCCAACATGCTCTTGCGATACTCCGAGTCGAGCGTAGTGTTAGCGTAGTGCTGTGCCAGCTTCATGGCGTTTACTAGGTCCGCCATGTCCTTGGAAAGCACCTTGTGCGCCATCTCAACCTCGCGTTTAGCAGAATTGGTGAAAAGATCAACAAGGGCATCCACACTCGTTAATAAGCATCGCAACTCCAGTCCCACACGCCGCACTAATTCCAAATATTGGTCCGCGTGAGACTGTTGCACACCCTGCGACAGGCACATCACGGCTTTCACAACTTGCGTTGTACACTCGTACACTTTGTCGTTTGCTCTATCCAAGTCTGCTGTTGGCGTTGGCTCTGCCTTCTGAAGGATTTCAAAATTATCATTCATTAAAATTCAGACTTAATAAGCTCACTAAAGCTTAGTAAATGGATATGCAATCGCAGCTGAAATGTGCATTAAATCATCCCACCCAGATACAAAGAATTGTGTTAACTTCTACTCGTAATAATAATTTAAAATTCAGGAAAATGGCGTATTGTTACAAATTTTCTACAATATTACGGGATGGATAACTCAGAGACAATGCGAGTTCGATTCATACAGGCAACAAACTTATTTTCATTCAAATTATCCCTGCGTCCTAAAGCTCCACTAACATATTGAGAGGTGTGATTTGACGGCTAATCGTACTTGACGTGTATAAATATATAACTTATCGAGATCTGCTACGCCAGAGTGCCACATCCAGAATAGGTAGAAAGGCATGATTATATATTTATTTTTATTTAAGTATTTTTGTATCATTAATTTGTAATTATATTGCTGGGTTGCAAAAAAAATAAAGAGCTGTTTAATTAAAGAATTGTTTATCTAGCAACAGTATCAATGGAGATTTTCCTGAAACTTATTGAACCGTTAGTTGCTAATGAATCGTTAAAACTTTCATGCAACCCAGCATATGAAGAGCGTTTTCATTTGAATAAATTACCTTAGGTGTATCAGGTGGAACAATAGGACTATTACCACCAGATACCGAAGCACTGTCAGAACCTGTCGCAACTGATTCTGCCGGCATTGGTGTAATTATACTCAGTCTTTTCTTTAAATTGGTCTCCTCCTCTTGCAGCCATTTTGAATCTTCTTCGGATTCCAACTGCTGCTGCCTAAGTTTTTCGACTAGCTGCCTCTGGTAGTTGGCTGGGACGTGAGATTCAATATTCTCAACGCTGCCTTCTAGTAAGCGATCTCCGTATATGGGCTGAAAATGAACCAACATAATTTTAGTACAAATAAAAAATATAACAAAAATAACATTTTATTTAACTAGCATACCTCTTACTTACTAAAGACGCAACAGAGATGCAAAATAACATAACGCATTCCAAATAAAAATGAACCATGCTAAATAAATGAACCGAAGATTTTGATACGGGTAAAATTAAATTCTACAATAAAAATAAAAGTAATTGAATATTTACATGCCCCGTGCACTGAACCAATCAGGAGATAATCAGAAATTATAATAAATAAAATATAAAATTAATAACAGACAGGTGTAACGAGTAAGTAAATGCAAATGACAGAGAGGCGACACGGCGCACCTGCGCGACGGCAACGGGCGCAGGAACGGCGGTGGCGACGGCGGCGGCTACGGCGACTGACTGCTGCGCAACGCCAATCTCCGCCGCTGCATACGTCTGATTAGCTCTGGTGTACGCGCAGCTTTTCACATCGGCGCCGCCGAAATCGTAGATGCCCTCGGCGGGTTGAGCTTGCTGAATGCGCGCACTATTTTGCATCTCAGCGGCGTGATTGCGCTCCAGGGAACCGGTGCGACTGGGGACTGCGGAGCCGGACGCGTCTGCCATGACGGCTGCGACGGCCGACGCCGTGACGGGGGCGCGGCGGTCCAGCGAGCCCGTGAGCGGCGTCGCGACGCCAGAAGTTGCTGGCGTCGGCGTCGCGGTGCCGGAAGCGGCGGGCGCGTCCTGCACCACGGGGTCGAGGCTGTGCAGACTCTGGACGGGCATGGGACAGGTCTTAAGAATGGGGGACTTGCGGGTGTTGTCATCAAAATCAACAGCAATTGTGTTAAATACCGAAGCAGGTGTATTGTAGGCGGATGGACAAACGCCCCTGTTCTCGTTCTCCCGCATCAAGTGGGCGAGCACCTCCGGGTTTTGCGCTACGATATAGGTTTGCAACGCGTCAGCACCGGCGGCCGGATGCCGAGATGGTTTCGGCGGAGCCTGTTGTTGAGTCATTTGATAATCAACAGTAGATGCAACGCCATCTCCCCACGACATAGCTGCTGCTCGTCGCGTTTCTCTGCGGAATGTTTCTTGAGCTGCACATCGTTCTTCCAAAAGGATTTCATTCAACACTTCCCGAATATCTTTGAAACTGGGTCTCTTGCTCGGTTCATAGCACCAACATTGTGACATAAGTGAGTAGAGTCGTGGTGGACAACCTGGTGGTAAAGCAAGGCGTTCACCATTTTCTATTTTGCCAATGACGTCATTATTTTTCACTCCTTGAAAAGGTTTCACACCTAACATAAGAATTTCCCACATGCACACGCCAAACATCCACACGTCACTGGCTGTCGTAAAACGACGGAAGTTTATTGATTCGGGACTCATCCATTTAATGGGTAATTTTCCTTTGGAAGCTTTGTAATATGATTGGTCCTCAACCCAGCGTGAAAGGCCGAAATCTGCGAGTTTGACACATGTGTGAGTGGATACTAGCACATTACGTGCAGCAATATCACGGTGAACATATTTCTTGCTTTCCAAATAGCTCAGAGCTGTACTTAATTGATATGCGTATGTTAGCAAGGAACCCAGGTCCAGCCTATGTCGGTTGTTTTGTAAATATGCACGTAATTCACCTAACTTTGCTAACTCCATCACAATCCATATTGGCGCTTCGCTGCATATGCCAATCAACTTAATTATATGTTGATGATCAAACTGCTGCATAATATCTAAAAATAAAACATAAACAAATCAATTCATTTTCAATCTAATTACTTTAGTAGTAGTGTAGTACGTTAATAATGCCGTCTATATGGTTAAATATTTTATTTATTGTTGTAGTTATTTTTTTCTCACAGAATAAATTCGACCCATATTATTTTCATTTCAATTATTATAAAATTAAGTCGGCCAGTGGATCCTGAGAACCCTGGTTCGATTCCCACAGGTGACAAACAATTTTCATAATTTCAAAAACTACCCCTGTGGCTCCTCCACCACTAACATCTTTGGGGGCCGTGATTTGACGACTGGTAACCGCACTTCACGCGCAAAATATATCACTTACCGAGATCTGCTTCGGCAGAGTGCCACGCCCAGTAATGGGTAGAAGGCGTGATGATATATATATTTTTTTTATATAAAATTATTTTGTAATATTCATACATAAATATAATTATTTATATAATAAAATTATTTACCAGGTGTATCACTAAAAGCGGACCATTGGCGTTTAATATGGGAAAACAGCTTTTTCGAGCGCATAGTTTCCCAAATTATTTTAGACAAAAGTGTTTTAAATAAAAATTGTAGAGGTTAACATTTTGCATCTAAATCAAATAAAACAAAATTTATTTTCTGTGTTTTGTACGACAGAAATTAAATATGAAAATTTATTAAATTACAATTTAATAGTGTCAAAACTACATGACAAACAAATGTGCGTTTTAATTCTGTCAAATATTTTAACACATTGAAGTTCTGCATTGTTTAAAAGTAAGTTTTTAATCTGTCTGTAAATTTTACATTATTTTTGCAAATTGATTAAAAATGAAGAAAAATTACAAATAATTAAATGATATTATTCAGGGGAAAGTTTCACAGAAAAGCTGCATTTGTTTGCTATTTTGTTTTAATTCCGTGGTTAATACTAATTGTAATTTTGTAAATTTTTATATTTAATTTCTGCCGTAACAAATCACAGAAAATAAATTTAGTATAAATTTAGATATAGAATTTTAAGCTCTACAACTTTTATTTTAAGCATTTTTGTCTAAAATAATATGGGACGCAATGCGCACGGAAAAACTGTTTTCCCATGTTAAACGTCTATAGCTCGCTTTTCGTGATTCACTCGGTACAATATATCACATAATTTGATAATGTATCCGTTCTAAATCATTTTTTTTTTCATCAATATTATTTAAGCACAATAGAATAGTTAAACGCAATAATATGCGAATTACTAGTCTTAAAGTTTCCGGTTTCGAAAACCTAATTATAAAGCATAAATTAATCTTACAACTCTTCCGCCATTACTATCCATGTGTAGAATAATTTAATGGTAAAATATTGGCACTTAATCAATTTTACAACTGTAAATGGTGTAATGATATATTTATTATTTATACTCACAAGCTTCTTCTAGAAATTTCTCAGTGGTAGCCAGATCAGCATCTGACTTACACGTCTTGACAGCCACGGGTATTAATGAACCATCACGAGATCTATAAGTCCCTTTATGTACATCACCGAATTGGCCTTCTCCGAGAATATCAGCCAGTTCAATTTGATTCCGTACCAATTCGTAATCTCGTGTCGCAGGTGTGGAATAGTCACCTTCCTCGTCCACGATCTCCGCGTAGTCTTCCGATAAAATTGTACCATGTTGATTGCGATGCTTTGGGGGTTGTGCATCTAATAAAATAAATACATTAGTATGTTATGTGAAAATAGCTGTTGCTTACTAATGACAAACCTTTACATATACAAGGGAATTGTTTCCACACAGCAGCTTGTAAAATAAATAACAAGTATATAAAAATATGTATCGTACGAAAAATACAGCTACAACTTTTTTTTAAATCTTATTTTGATAATACAAAATAATCAAATAATTAATATTACAATAATTAGCTCTCTGTTCAATATTATTTTTTCGCTGCTAAACGTTTCTAAATTATGTTAAAGATAATTAATTCAAAAATAAGTGATATAAAATAAGGTTCCTTGCATTTATTATTTGAATATTTTCTTTTTAATATTGTTTAGGGATATTTGGCAGCGGAAAAATATATTAGTCAACACACATTCAAGCATTACATGAGCGTTCTATGTGAGATTGTAAAATATACATTTAAATGTGTGCAAATTTTTTGTGCACTTATAATTGCAATTATCGAGTAAAACTACGAATTTCTACAATTATTTGTAGAATTTATAAGTTTAATAGCGAAAGATGAATACCTTTTCGATTCCACAGAGACGTACTAGTGCCGTTCGCGAGTCTGCAGTATCCGTCGACCAAATCTGCCAAACTTTCTGCCATGTCTAAATTCGCGCAGGTAATAATCAATGTTTCCTGCGCTCCAGCGACTCTTAGTTGCAGCACAGCCTTCTTATGAATATCACAGTCGCTGACGAGAGTCTGAATTGCCTGCACCTTGTCAAAATCGGCGATCCTCGTCGGATGGGTGGCTAGCACGGAGATGCCGACATCTGGGCCAATGACCAGATCCACTGGTACGGACCATTCGGCACCGAGATCCACGCGGAACCGTTCCTGGTCGTACCGGTAATGTGCCAGCAGGATATCGAAGAAACGAAACATACATTCTTGTTCCGAAAGTGAACTAACTTTCTTAAAGTTTCCTTGAATAAGTTTCCGAAGTGTTTTAGGTTTGACTGAATCTAAAATTGATCGTGGAAGGAATCTGTGAAGACCAACCTCTCGCTCTAAGTATTCTAAGTTAGATTTTTTGTCTAGGGCCATTTGTGGCATATCCTAAAACAATACATAAAACATTTAAATATTAAAAATAAAAGATATGTAGCAATGAATAATCTGAATACTCAAATGAGATGAAATTACAAAACAATTTATTAAGAATAATACGTGTAGAAAAATTTTAAAAAGTAGAAATATTCGATATCGATAAGTAATAAATACATGAATCATATTTTGATTATTTTCTTTTTATAAATTCAGACATACTGGTGTTTCTGTATGTGCAAATTACCGGTGATTAATAAGAATGTACTTGTATATTTTGACTAATGATCTGATTACTTTTCACTTTATTGATTCGCTACAAAATTCATGAATTACTTTTTGAAATAAGAGTGAAGTATTCATATAATTATTTTAGAATCTTACATTTTTCATTAGAAAGCTTCACTAAATAAACAATAATTTTCTTATATTTTCTTTAAGCAAAAGATTTTCTTCAGTTAGCCTTACCTTAAAAAAGTATCGTATTTCTAAGCAGCAGAGCTGGATTGCCACTTCTTGGTCGAGCTTGGCATGTCCGGCGCCATTGAGGTAGTCGTTGCGCACTTGGTCGTAATAATAGTGGAAAGTTACGCGGTCGCGTTCGTACAGTTCCTGCAGGGGCACAGCAGGTAGATAGCGCACACGCAGCTCAAAACGCCACTCAGCCAGCGGTTTTCCGCGCGCATAGCGTTCCTGGACCTGGTACAGCGTGGTGTCCTGGTGCACCCAGTGCGCCTCGCCCGTGGTAGGGTGACGCAATCGCATAGCGTACATACCACGGTATGCACGATCACCAGTAGCTAGACGCTCCGTTACCAGCGAGATGATATGCCGCACATCGCTCTGCTCTGTGTACTTGATGACATTCATACCGCCGTTGGGTAGGTGCACCTTGAGCGTAGCTTTGTCGGGTTGCGCCAGGGGGCTGCCACCCGGCGATGCGCGCCCCGTCTCTGGACTGTCGCACATTGCGATGCTTACGCGCGCCGGCGAACCCGGGACTGTCGTCTCATCACTGAAACATACATTTCATTTTAATTATATATTAATTGTATATAACATTTCTCATTAAAAGTGTAAAATTTTAGCAATTCTTCCTTATTTGTATTTATTGAATAAGACAAATTTATAAAAGTAAAATTCAGAAGACGTCCAGATTTGAACCCAGAATCTCTTGATGTTCTGATATCTAAATAAAAGCTCAAAGACTAAATGAGTTAGAGTAGTAGTGCACAAACTTCGACTGCCAGGCCATATAGGATTAATTAAATTCCCTTTCATTTGGCAAAGTTTAGCCGTAACTCTTCTTATACTTTACCTAGACTACAAAAATATATTTATAGCTGTACTAGCCCGCAAAAGCAGAAAACTTAACCGTTGAATTTAATGTTTAAAAATATATTAATAAATTTTGTAAATATAAAACAACTTAAGTAAATATAAAATTTGTACAGGTTTACTTCACAAATATTCTATAAGAAATTTTAATTGTTATCTTTGGTAGTCAAACATGGTGCAACTAATAATTAAATGAAATAAATTAAAGTAAATACATGACTAATTTGATTCTTCAAAACAATAATTTGTAAAAATGTGCATGATTTAAATGAGAATTATACAAAAAATAAAGTTGGCATTAAATTACATTTAATTAAACTATTGTTTTTTTCTTGAATGACCAATGTTGAATATCAATGTAGTGTTATCCTGTGCTCTGAATCCACTGACATCATACTGTGATATAACATTGAGAGAAGACTAAATTATAATTTATTGTTGTCATTTTTATAATACACACAAAGGAAATTTGTTATTTTGCTTTAGTGCTTTGACTCTCGTCAGCAATACGTTCAGCTACATTTTCCAACAATGACGCATTATTCAATGTTAGAATCAGTAATAAAATAAAAATTAACAAATATATTTTTGACAAAATTTAAATAATTTACTTAGAACATAATAGTTAAATTACAATTTGTTAATGTTCTCCTTAAATAACAGTGTCATTGCAGACGACTCTCGTATCAAGTCTTACAGTATATGAAAGAGCCATGGGATCGAGACTGCCTATGACACATAACAAAAATAGAGAGAAAAATTAGAATATAATCAGATTTAAATCCAGGGCGACCATGACTTAGATAGATAGAACATATGACTGGAGTTCGTAAGATCCCAGATTCAAATCCTGGCGATATCCACATTTTCTCTTTATAATTTAATTTGATTAATTACTACGTATTTAATTAGAAAATTAAAATTAAAATATCTAAATTGAATTTTAACATCAAAATATAATTGTTGGGCTGGTTAAGGTACAAAGAAAAAATTTGTTTAATTAATTTTTAAATTTCGTTAATATGCTAAAAGCTGATGTCATTTCTGATCAGTCTATAAAGTCGTAAATAGTTTGAGTTATAATTGTTAGTATGCACTCATAATTGCATTGTTTAAATGTAAATAAACATTGTCTATATTAGTCATTAGTTTAATTAGTAAACAAGCAATATCAAAATTGATCAATTATCTTTAATTCACTAACGAGTAAATATCAACAGAGTGTAGAACAAAAATATGGAATATTATATGAATTACAATATTTATTTAACTTGTTTTGATAACATCATGCACAGTTCAGGTATCAACAAACATTCCATTATTTTGCAGCCATATGACATGACATATTAAAAATATTTTCTTTTCACTCAGAATATCATTCTACTTTATAGTCATCTTCTGCTATTTTAAATAATAAATAAATGATAGTCCATATTTTATCCCATCCTATATTAATATTTCGTGTCTTTAAAGTGAATATTGCCAATTTCCATAGTGACTGTATTAATTTCGTTGAAGGACCTGCAGGATCTGGGCCTATGGAACTTCCACGTTCTGCTGACGGTAGCGCGTTCACTGGAGCGCCATAGCATACTCTTGGGACGCGGAGCTGCTCCCGCGCTGGCAGCGCGCTTCACCAGCGGCACGAGCATCGCACCACCACCACCACCAGAGCGCCACTTGCGCGCGTCACGTGCCGCCGCCGCACAGCACGCCGCGCCCGCCGTCATCACAACGCATCTGCACCGCACAATATACCGATACAATCACCTGTTTTGTCTGTTCACTGATGTCACTAGCACTATTGTGTATGCTGTTTGATTTCTAAATAAAAGATTATATAATCATTCGTTTAGCACACTATACACTATGATTAAATTTAAAGTGTTTGTCTTTTGTACTGATTACATTTATTATTGATTTTTAATTTACATGTACATATTAAAGGGCACGAAGGACTCAAAAATTATTCGTAATGTATTTTTAGAATTTGTTACAAATTCACAGTTTATTTTAGTGATGATGGTGGACGAGAAATTTCTTGTCTCGAAAATTCTAAACGAGAATTCGTTGCTGCGGAACAAGAAAAGTATGTGAGGAATCGAGAATTTACGAATAATTACAATTAATGGAAAAATTGTAATTTGTAAAATAATTTATAATTTCTTAAAAAAATTATTTAAAAAACGAAACGAGGCGTGAATTACCTATTTCTCGTACCTATACTGATTCTAAGACGAGAAATAATTTCATATCAGTGATTTTTGTAAGTGTAGCACTGGTTCAATTAGAATAATTAATTTCATGTGAAAATTTGTGATGTAGATTGACAAAAACCTTTATCAATAAAAATACAAATACCGTTTGCATCAGTTCTGAAAATATCTGTGATAAACAGTCACGTTCAAATTCTTTAAGAGGTGAAGTCTGAAGTATTATGTTCTAATCTAAACTACTACATTATTTCCTGCAGAATCTTCTTCTTTTCCATTTACCTGTTCGGTATGAAAGAATATTTTGAAAGAATACAATTTTTTCACGGCTCTAGAACATTTTCTTAATTTTGACACCTTGAAACATCTTATTTTAATTTACATTGAAGATAAACAAAAGTAAATTATTTTCAATATAATTTCGTTTTGGAAAGCGTAAATTTATACAGATTTCGAATTATTATTATGTTATTCGCCAATTAGTAACGCACTTCACAACCTATAGCTATAGGTGAAAATACAGTTTCTTAGGTGTGACTCGGCGTTCCTGACAACTTTATGATGCAAAATATGTTGCATCATTTGATTAATCATTTTGAGGGATATAAATAAATGATAAAGTTTTATTTTACATTGTTCCAGTGGCGTAACTGCGATAACCGAGGTCTGTGTACTCAAACAGTGCTCAATAAAAAGACAGATTAAATTTAAAATAATTTTCATGTAAAACTGAATGTACCAGATATGCTGCAGAATTTATTTAGTGGATATGTGTAACGTATATTATTTTATTATAATGCTCGTTGCTCACTTTTCAGTTCTATAATGGTCTATATTTTATTCTAACGTTATAAACTACTCGACTGACTTCCTTGAAATTTAAAAATGTTTCTGTTCATCTTAAATTAGAGGAGAAGAATGTCTTTTTGTTGGTGCCAAACTTACAGTAAAATTCGTCACAGACGGATTGATCTAATAGTACAAACAGGAATAAAATTATTTTCATTTATAAGTAGTTATAATTTATTTTTATCAGATTCCAGAAATTAATAAATAAATAATCATCAGGTTTCAATAGTATATAGTGAGTATGCTCATATTATTTGCTGCTATTAATAAAATTATAAATAGGTATATCTATGCTTACTTATTTATATTTAATGTTTATGGGTTTATTTAAAGGACATTGTTTATGCAAATTAATACAATCTATGTTGTAAACACTGCATTTAAAAAGTTAAAGCTAATGTTTAACAACCGCAATTAAATTAAATCTTCAACGCTCTCATCATACACCGGTTTAATTTCCAACCAATCACTGAGTGGATAATTTAATCATGGATGATCCACTTGATCATTTTTCAAAGTACACAAAATTATATTTGCTTTGCAAATTCAAATCAGGTTGATATAGTTTCATGATCATAATTTCATTATCCATGATGGAACATCGTATTACTTTTGCAACTCGCAGGGAACGCAAACCGTGTAAACCGATAACTGATATTATCCTGAAGATATTCTCTATTCTGCATTGAAAGTTGTGGGTAGTTGCAAATTATAACAGCCGTCAAACAACTCCAGCCCTAGTCTGGAAGTATGAACTTTAAACACGGAATCCGAATATTATTGCTAGTTATCTTCCTACACAACAGATAAAAATACGCGAAAGAAAAATAATGACTATATGAACTTCTATGGAAATGGAAAATGAAATGATGAGCATATATTTAAATAACATGTCATGATTTGTTCATATAATAAATATGCGTATACGCTAATATTTCATGTTACTTAAATGCACTCATAAATAATTTATTCAAATTGCTATATACATTTTAATAAACGTTGCATGTATATTATGCAATATTTTAAAGTCTAATACGTATGATCGATTATTGATTTATTTAAATAAAATGATATTTCAATTTTTTGTTGAATTAGGTAGGATTAGCAACAATATAAAACAAACGAGGGATGCCATTATTACAATTTGTCAGATATAAACATTTTTTCTATGAATCATGAATTGGATCTCTACATTTGGAATTAAACTTGCCGTAGCGCCTACAGATAAACCGGGCCGAGCATAAATCGCGATAAGAGTACAACATAAGATAACAAGTGTATAGCTATCTTTTTCATTTTCAGTTAGTTCATCTTTATCTAATTGCTCGTCATAGTTATGTAACATATATTCTTTCTTGTGATATTTAATAATCTAGTAACGATTACAAAATCGACAAATACAAAAAAAATTTTTTTTTCATCTACTTTAATATGACTATTATTTCAACTTTTTTAATAGTCAAAGAACGCTATTTCGGAAATGTTTACGTTATCATGGATACGTCATCGTTTTTTGGTCTTAGGACGAAAAATAGGGTTTAACTATAGTTGTCATGGTAACGTTAATAATTTTGTGAATTTGTCTCATTTGAATTTGAATAAATCTGCAAAATTTTCTAAATAAGTAGGTAAAAAAATATGTTTCTATCAGATTAAAAATACTAAATTTCGAGTCTCGCAATATTGCCTATTTTAATGAAATAATAACTATTGGTTTCTTGTATATCATAGCTATTTATGTAAAAACTATATAATTTAGGGTTTTATAGAGAAGCCCAGTTTAGGGCTGAGCACGTGTGATGAAGCGATGGACATAAAGCAAACGAGTTCAATAAAGTCCTATTATGTAAGTTACATTATTATCTTATACACCAAATGCATGTTATTTGCCCGAGGTTGTAAAATTCAAGTAGGAGCTGAAGTCGAGGGCTAAAATACATCGAGAAAAAAACCCTCCCATGACCGCAATTTATAAAACGAATATTTTCTTATGAATAAAATAAACATTAAAAAAAATGAACGATTGAAATTTGTTTGATTTTTTCTTCCCTTACCAACAGGAATAATATTCTCAGTAGCGGAACTAAAATACACATTTTCTTTTATTGTTATTAACAACGAGAAAAAAATGTATTTTAGTCCCGTCACTCTTAGCAACGATACAGCGGTTTAAAAAGTATTATTTCTGTCATGAATTTGATACCATAAATCGAATTTGATACCTAGCTGTACAAAAACAATATTTTATGTTTCACTACAAAAAATTTCCTTTTACCTGTATTAGAATGACTGTATTTGATACAATACGTTGATATGAAAAAAATATAATAGTTTCGGTTACTTTTTCTTTTATTATGGTTACCAAGTTGTATATTGTTTATTATAAAATGATACTTTATGGCCTCTAAACAATATCATAAACCTGTGATTATATTCAGTGCTAGATTATAGCATAAGCTGACTAAGCTATAGCTTAGGGCTCCGACACATTGGAGGCCCCGTGGAAATTGTAAAAAATCTAAAATTAAAAAACTAATAATGAAAATTTTTCTGGGTAAAAAATAACGAACTGAAGAAACTACTGGAATATATAAGTTTGCGTATACCTAAATGCTGGTCATTTCTAAAGGTCGTCAAAAATTAGTTGTTTTTGTATTAAAGGCGAAAAATTCGCGCTTATAACACTTCATCTTCGAAGTGTAGCGCAGTGGCTAGCATCCCATAAGTCACTCAGGCAAGTTTCGCGCGCTCGACATAGGAGGTTATACGTCAGTGTCGTATTCACAGAATTGATTCCGACCAAATCAAAGTATATAAAATTCATTTTATATATGTCATAAAATATATTATATAGGTACGCTATATTTTGAATATACAATGGTATTAATAGTGTCAATATTCATTTACTTATTTTCCTGGTAATAACGTTCTCTCCTCTTTTCAATTGTACCGTTTAAAAATAATGGTACATATAATTATAAATGATTTACAAACGAGATTACTTTATTCTGTGAATAAAGACTAATTTTCTTGAAACGGGAGGGGAACTCAAAATCTGTTGTGCTTAGGGCCCCTCATAGTGTTAATCCGGCCGTGATTATAATGCAATCGAACATAAATATACAAATAAATTTAAAATAAAAATTAGAATACATACGTTATTAAGAAATATAAATAATAAACTATTATGAAAAATATTGCTTTTGTTTAATTTAACCGAGACTGATCTTATAAATTGTCTAGATCCCAATGTCGTCCCTGCTACAAAAGACTCTGTACCTGTATGCAATTTATTTCTTTCCAAGCGGTACTTGTATTCTTCACTTCATGTATATAATATTCATATCTAAACAAAATTGAAAATGAATTATTTTTATTTTAATTAATTCACTATTGCAAGTAATTTACCCTACTTTCAAATTTCAATAACAAGTAGGTGTATCGGAATCTGAATATGACCAATGGAAAAATCGTTACAAATTTAATATTTTTTGCTTTCTGTATTTTCCATAAATTATTCGCGTTTGATACAGGGGCGGAGCAAGTGTTTTGACAGCAAAACATGGCGAAATATTGGTAACTTGGCTACTTTCAATTCTACATCTCGCTCTGCACCAGTCATTACTAAATAATATTTTAACTGTAATTATATTAATTATGAATATAATGCAAAGTATACCATCAAAATAAATTTCTTCACCAGATGTGTCAAACGCTAAAACATGCTTTGCAATAGTTATAAAATAGAAATCTCTTTTTGTAACCATTTACGTACATTTTCATTGAAATATAGATATTATACAGTATGTACATATCAAGGATGAACAATAATATGGATATAAAACAGAAAATATTAACAATCCATATCAAATATGGCCGGATGGAAAACCAAATTTTTTTCTGGCAAAAGCTGACATATTTATTATAAAAATTCTGATCTCAATTACAATTTATCAGTTTTTCATTGCAAGGTATATTTACAGTCGTTTTTAGAAATTTGATCGAGAACATGCTATACATTACAAAAATGTATTTGATAAAAAGCTATAGATAATATTTGAACTAAGGTGAACGGTATCAACTGCAAGGAATATAACCCGGAAATAGTATCTATTGTACACACTTTGTTGTATTATGCCGAGCTCTACGGTTATATTTTGTAAATCAATTCCATAATAACTGGTTGTCATTGCTATTTATAAACAATAAAAGGAAAACAAAATTTTACATGTGTAAAACATGACGTCACTTAAATAACATTGAACAATTATCTGTGTTGTTCACTGTCTCAAAAAAAAAGAAACGAACATGTTTTAATTACTGAACTACTCTTAAAAAAATATTTACGGAATATATTATTGTTAAGACCTAAATTATTATGTAAATATGATAAATACTTGCTCGTCGATGTAGGCGTCTAACTATTTTATTCTGAATACAAAACACTATTTCGCGGAATACCATTTACATAAAATATTATGATTAAAAATATCTTCGCTTTTGTTTAATAAATAATTTGTTAAAAATAATTTTTCGTTATTTTAATTTGTTCTTTTATCATTTAATAGAAAGAAAAACTACAAAATGTTTAATGCTAAAAACGCAATGTTCCTAAAAAAAACAAGAAAACTTGTATTTCATCATAATGACGCATCAACTACCAATTTGAAATTCCTAAAATAATAACAATAAATAAGAATACCTATGTTATGTATGACACTATGACAGCTATCACTCAGCATTTAGTAGGTGCGTAAACGTAACTTTTACGAGCTTATTTTTAAAAACATAAATTTCAATAAGATATTTATTGTTTAATATACTGTCATAAATTAAATTTTGAATATAAAATAACTACTAATCCACAAACAAATTTTGTTTTACGATTACGACATGCGACAGACAAAAACTCGTTATAGTTGACTGAGATTTTACTACTCGTTGAGTTAAAAATACGCAAATGGAATAAGAATACCCATTTATCACATCGCATTGCCAGTGTTTACAAACCATTAAACAAAAATAAAAATAGAAAATAAATAAAAAACAAGATAACACAATTTTGGTTCCAATAGCAATTAGCAAGTTTATCATATGGCGTGCGTGAACTGTAAAAAATTATACAGAACAGTAGGACACACCGAATTCGGAAACTAGAACTGACGGTCACGAATTTCGCAAAATTATAATTGCATCATTGTTCATAAATGTCAAAAGACGTTGAATTCTTTCACAATATACACATCATATATCACTATCAATAATTTCATCTAAATGTTTGAAATTTTTCTTCAATTATTTAACATATTTCTGTTTATATTATTAGTCTGCTTATATAAATTCTTAACATTTTGTCATGCAGTATTTGTATTTCACATCAACTGGAAATGTAGAAATATTGTATAAATTTAGATATATTTTTATCTCAATTATTTATTCCAAGTATAAATATATCTATTAATAAAAATAACTTAAAGAATTTTAGATATAAGTATTGAATTACTGAAATAACATTCTGTTTCAAATGATAAATGACAAAAAATTGCCAAATATATAGTTCCCTAATTTGGATAGTAGATAATTTATGGCCAGTTTTTCACCGGTTTACTCTCAATGATGTTAATCATGATTAAATAATAATGGAAAGTATGGTTTTCGAGAGTAAACCGATGATTGGAACTGGCTCGAAGTCTCGAAAATTGTAATTCCTGACCATTATTTATAAATATATTCACGGTTTAACTACTTATAGTGAATATTAAACATGTATAGGTAATAAAATCTGTTTCTTTCTTTTTTCAGATGTATATTCTTTGTTTTTGTATTTATGAAAATAACGTGGTGTAGTGGTATTCAAAATATCTTCACGAGTTTAAGACTGATTACAGATACTAAAATAAATTAAGATTTTTGGAAAAATGGAAATATAAATGCCATCACATCTACCGATGAACGGAAATACAGACAATACGGATTCGAATCACGTACTCATGCAAACTTTCACGCATCTTATACTGCACATTCCAACGACCTGGAACACTTTTTAATCAATTACTTCATTTTCAATATTCATATTAAAGGTAATATGTACAAATGCAACCTTGCCTTTTGTAGAATTCCCTGTTCGCAAAACCTAACAGAGCAGCTACTATAACAGTTCATTCAAGAACATAGACTATTAAATATATGTACTTAAGAAAAGTTTCCCTTCCTTTTCTTAAACAGTAATTCAAATTATCCTTTATTTTTGATAAACAATGTTGCCGTATTTTTTAAACAATTTAAAATATAATCATATATTATAATTGTCTTTCTTACATTGAGCAAACATAAATTATTTTTTTGTAAATACTTAAAAATATAGATGATTAATATTTATTACGTAGGTCTTGTATTGCCATTTTGGAAATTTATTAAATTCCAGAATGAATTCTTGCGGAAAATTCATAATTATATTTTACCCTAAGATGGTGTATAATTAAATAAGATTTTATAAAATTATTAAAAACAGAAATTGGCACAAATTAACGCTTTTCATGTACTAAATTAAAAAATCACAATAATGAGCACAAAAGACCACTTAGCACTGACTGACATTTCAGAAAGGTTCACAAGCACAACACTGAACACAAAACAAAACACAGCACACCGTAGAAAACTTAGCGATCAGCAATCACCGAATCATGTTTACGTCTCAACAGATGTGTGAAAAGTGAAATCAACAACAGACAACACACAACATCCACGCTCGCTCGCTCGCTCGTTCGCTGCCGCCCAAGCAGTCGAGTATTTATAACCGCACCTCGCAACGTAGCGTAATGACTTCGCAATGCGGCGATGGCTGATCACCTGCCGACCTGCCGTCAGGTGCCCCATGCACGCCACTGCACGCCTGAATGACGGGAACCTTCATTCACTTGTCGACTGCGCGAAGGAATAACAAACATTGGCTAGGATACGCGGAAATAAAATGCCTGAGAGTTTTGTTGTGTTGTTTATACTCGGGTGAAGTGTCCCGTATGTTCGGTTTTTAAGAATTTGGAAGTCAGTGGTATGTTGTTAACCTTTTTAAAAAGGGGCCCTTATAACGTCACGCAATATTGGCAGTTTTCTGTAATTGAGCATGATATTATATGTATGCTAATGAGATTCATAATCTTAGTTAGTTATTGATGAATTTGAAACGTACTTAATTTTTGTAAACAATCATGTTTGATGATGTCACAAGACGAGGTTCTCGCTTCTTCTCAAATTAAAACATCTCGTTATCTCTACTATTTATTATTCAAGTCAATAATTCAATTCCCGTCCCGTGGTCTTGTCTCATTTTCTAGATACTCTGATTATATATTTTTAATTACCTACAAATATACTGGTACCGGTAATAGTAACCAAGGGGTAGAATAAATTTTCAGTAAATATAAATGTTCAATAATTCTAGTTTCCGTATTATGTACTTAAAACAGAATGTGAAAAGATAGATTCTTCTGATTTCTAAATTTAATTCGACTATTTTTATTTAAATCAAATTATTTTTTTAGTCGCATATCAAAATTTATGTGTTTTTTTTTGTACTTTGCAATTATTATATAAATATTTAAATTTTCAACAACATTAAACTAAAATTAAAATTTCTTCCATATATTTCACCACCTACGTAATATTTACAATAATTTCCTTAATAATTTAAAATTATAAGTTAGTTAATGTTTAATATCATAATTAATTATTTATCAACGTAGTTGGTTTAGTTTTGTAGATAATAATTCAGAAATTCTATTTATTTGGCTATTAGTACAAATATAAATGATTTACAACCGATTATTAATTTAAAATAGAGAACGGAAATGTGGAAAAGAGATATTTTATTATTTGTAGGAAAAAATATTCAAATTGATACGATATTTTGTGAAATGAGAAGTAACTCAATAATTTTGTGATTTAAAACAGTGACTTAAATTTTCTTAAATCTTACAAGTTTTTTCGTGATTAAATGATACACACATACTTCAAACTTTTCACATGGAAATGAAATCTTACCTTGTCTTTAATTATTTAGATAAGAAATATGAGTATCTCCGTTTTGTAATGTTGTAATTCAATTATGAATAAACTTGTACAAATATAAGCATAAGCAATGACTTAAACTACATTTAAAATAAAATAACAAACAATCACACAATGTACCAAATACTACTAATTCAAGGTGATATTTAGGCCTGGTCTTTCCACCTTCGGAGATAACTATCTATAGTAATTATTCTCACGTAGATCTAAATTTTAATTTATTTTTGTTATTCTGTACAACAGGATCTTAAAACCAATCACAATACTGTGGTCTCAATAATTTATAGTGAAATTTAAAAACAACTCAAACATAGTAATTTTAAAGGTTCGAACTTTCGAATTTACCTGTGTTGGAATTAAAAAATATTATAAAGCCCTGTTTGTACAATGTCCCAGATGACGCACAGGGATTCACAGAGGCATAGAAACGAGGTCTATATTAAACTGAGTAGAAATCTAAATTAAGCACGTTCAGGCCTTTCGAACCGAGTCCTGTCAAAGTAACTTTAATTGAAGTAACACACCGACAGCCGTTCCGTGTACAAAAGAAAAAGCGTAACAAAACTAAAAATCAACAGTTTTTTCTTCTATTTTTCGTCAACACAAAAATAAACAGTTATACGGTTGCATCTATTTTCAACTCAATTTTCAAGTACAAAAATAAGATTTTTTAAACTTAAATAATCATACGAAAAAAACATTATTTTTTTGTTACAGCTCGTTTTATACATAACAAAATATTTGAATAATAATGACGAAGTGGTAATGACAGTCATAAAAACTAACACGTATTAACTGGTTCAAAATCTGGATCCTAGAAAAAGATTAAGTAGACGGGTATTTTTTTAATCGGCTTTTACAGAATAACATCGGGTATTCGCGATTCAAGCCAAATGCTCGCCAACTAGTGGGTAATCAGTGAAGCTACATAAAATTATGTCAGAAAACGAAAGCCGGAACTACCAGTAAAATAAATGTAAAATATTACGCATATTTAATATTGTTTTATAGAGTAGTTCACATTTTACATAATTCACTGTGCTACTGTTGTTTTGCAAGTTTGGTTTTATCAATATTTTACTGTTTTACTCAATAGTAACATCAAACATTTTCTTGTTTATGGATTTATTTTTGTGGTTTCATATTTATTAGTTATTCAAATATAGTATTTATAGTTATTTATATTGCTTTTTTTATGCAATAATCTAAGAAAATCTTTCCGGAAACAAAAACTCGAAGATCGCTGATTCCGTGTTTATGAAAATGCATTAACTTTTTTACTTTGTATTGTTTCAACAACTAGTTAAACGAATTGCCAACCATACGAGTTGTAAATTTTAGCAGTTTGCTACATAATTGATAATTGCGTTAACGTTAACATTAACGATATGTTATGAAGAGAGGCATTTTTAGATAACATTATTTTTAAAATTTGGTTGAAATTTCATATTCTACTTTAAGGGTTAATATGAGCATTTATTAATAAGACTAGCGCAAAGTGTTTAATTATTCTATTGGGATATCTCATTAATAAGAGATGGCACTGTTGTCAAAAGTTGAACAAAGGAGCACTTTTGTTTAATTTCCGTAAGTATTGCTGTCTGTAATATTTCTTTGTTTTATTCTTATATTTTTAGTATTTTCTAAGTTCTTATTAATAATTTAGATAAATTATATATCAGTATTTCTTGTTGTGTTACTTTTATTACTACATTAATTTTTCAGTTTAGTTACGTAATTTAATAACTATTTATTATCTTTGTAGTTAACTTTAATGTAAGTATAATTTGTGGAATCTAGATGTTCGATTGTTCTTTGCAGTGGATTTACATTCAGATACATAATAATACTTTCTACTTTTTAATGTTTTTTTCAAGAAAATGTAATTTTTCACAATAATCTACAAATGTCATTACACATTTACTATTTTATTTCATGTTAAGTATACAACACAATTACATTTAATTTGTACTTACAAGCAAGAAAATATAAGAATGGAATTTAAGTATAATTTTCTTCGAAAATATTTAAAATAAATACACAAACAAAATTGAAATAGTAACAACCTATGTAACAGCATACAAATTTCATGAAAGTGCTCTTTTGTCATAATTTCAAATTTCACCACTAGGTTCGCATTCTTATTTAGATTTGTCCAATAGGTATAGAATCAAGTAGATGTAGTTTACGTAGAGAATAAGATCTAGAAATTCTCGTCCAGACAACGAAATATGAATTTTATTTCCATTAGTTCCATATGCCATCGTTGTTGCATGGTACCTATGGCTTATAATGCCTCGTGCACACGGGAAAAGTTTTCTGAGAATTTTTAAAGAAATAAGTCAAAAAAGTTTCTTTAAATTATAGCGGCGCCTGTATCGCGAGAAAGATTTTGTGGAAAGTAACTAACTTCATGTTTATGGCACACTAGTTCACTCATTTCATATCAAAGAGTAACTAACAGATTTTCAAGAAACCTTTTTGACTTCTTTCTCAGGAAACTTTCTCTGTTTTCACGGGGTATAAATCATTGATACATGGTCTTCACCAATATACTCGTATACATACTTTTATATTATTTTATTTTTATTTATTTATTATTTTTTAAACCGTACTTATTCTTTCGAGAGGCCCAAGTCATTATTTTATCAATAAAAATTTAAATAGGGTACCTACATACCTACATGCCAAATCTAGTGTTCAAACTATAATAGAACTATTTTTAGTACTCACAAATTATATATTAAATCCTCAAACTACAGTCTATAGATAAGTATTTGTACCGTGAATCGGGTATATGAAAAATGTAAACAATCAAAAATAATAGATAAAAAAAGGATGTAATTAATAAAAATATAACCTTTTTCCTTTTTTGCAAACTTTAATTCGCTTTAAAGAAGTGTAATCTACTATTAAAACATAGGCGTGGAGAATACACTAAATGCAATCAAGAACTTGAGTATGTAAGTGCCTACTGAGAATTGTGAAGTTGGAATGTATAGTAGTATATTTACGAGTATGTTCCACCCACGGCATTACCATTCAAAATTACCCTGCATTTTTTTTTTATACTCGAGACCACTGAAGTTCTTAATGTTTTTAAAATCAGGTGCTCTTCAACAGTGTCAAAATGATTTTCACATTTTCAGTACCTATATGTATATAAATAATATCGGATGAACTTAATCCAAGAGTCGATAACCTTTTAAGAATCGAGAACTATATTTTCTAAATGTTACTCAGAAATATTTTGAGAGCTGCAATTACACGTATGAAAATTAAAATTCGTTTAATTTTTATGGAGATTTTTATAAACAATACAAATTGTATGTTATTATTTTTAATTACACTCGAGAGTGATATCTGAAACAACAGTAAATATATTCAAACAGAATACAAATGTGAATCAAGGAGGTTAATAAAGATCAAAATAAAAAATATTTTATTAATAGATAATTCGAAAATCTAAATATTAAATTGTAAGTTCATCTGAATAATATACTTTTGGAAAAGTTACACAATTTATAATATTGTATTTATTTGGTTAAAGCTCGGTCGTATAAAAATAATGTATGCACCTCGTATTAAAAGTGTTTTTTATTTCACTTTTAGTACTAGTTGCATAAATAACTAATATGTAACAAGTTCGCAAAGCAGTGTTTACCAATTTCAAATTATAAAATTCAAGGATTTCAAGGTACATATTACAAAAAAATTCCAGATAATTTTATAAAAAATCTAACAAAATTTGTAGAAATATATTTAAAAAAAAATCAAACAACAAACAAGCTGTTCAAACATAAACACGAGTTCCACTCAGTTAGTAGAGCCCTGTCTATAATGCACGTGTATAAAAAAAAAGCTGCGAACTTTCAAACATCAATATTATTCCAAAATATTAGAAAACTTAAATTAAAAATATTGTTTGAAGGTAAATATTTTTTTTTCAGATATTTTATAAAAATTCAAGGATATTTAAGGATTTCAAGGTATGTTTTTAAATTCCAGGTTTTCCAGGAATTCCAGGTCGGTAGACACCATGAGTATATTATTACACAAGTATGAATTTTGTTCAAACGAGCAGAATATGAGTTCTACAAATAATACTAGAACGACAAGCTCTGTCTAAGTGTTAATACAAAATATTTTCTACAATCATTTTGATATAATGCCCATCATGTTTTAATATCAATTAATTTTGTACAGAATCAAGAAAAATAGAGAATATATTTATACGTTACTTTGCGCACGTTGCTATGAGAGACGTACGGTAAAATTGCTGGGCGGAAATACTCTATTTTAAGTACGAAAAAGCCTACTTTTCTTAGAAAAGTGTTTTTCTTCTATCGTGCACAAAATAAGTCAACATTTAATCATTTTCAGTGCAAAAAAAAATTGTTTATTGCACGTGCAATAAAATAGTTGCTACGAAACAAGGCTAACTACGAAACCTACAAAATAAATGACGTTTAAAATTTCATTAGAAAAATTAGTATAATTAATGAAAACTCGATGGTAGAAAAAATAGTGTATGCAACTTCCCACTCATGCAATAAAGTGACACTTTTAACACCAGTTATATAAATAACTATGATTTTTTCTAAATTGAATAGTTTTTTCTGCTTTTTCTCCATTCAATCTTTCTTCTAAATTAATATAATGATGAAAGCTTCAGTGTTATTCAACTAAAGAGCGACATGCGGCTGACGACTATTAAAATTCATGTATGTGAATGGAAAAGATGCATATTTATTCATGTTGAACTTCAGTTCAATGTTTAAAAGAGTTTAAAGTTTCTACATTGCAAATAGTTTTTATCGTAAATATTTTGAAGCCTAGTGTCTAGCCGAAATTCAGGAAAATAACGACTAAGAAGTAACGTGGTTGCGCCGCGTTAATAAACTGTACTCCGACCAACAGTTTAATGGACGAATACAGTTCATACACGTAGAAATAAAAAAATATATATGCAGACCACTAACAACCCATAAATAAAATAAAAAATGTGTAGTCCGGATCTGATCTGCCCACGTAGACTGTACACATACGTATTTAAAGGTCTTATTAAAACTCATGTAACTGTAATGACGGTAATGTTTGTAAATTACTTTCAAGCGCAGCTGCAGACAAGAACGACTCAAATTTAAATTAATTAATAAAAAATTAATTAAGTAATAAGCAGATTCACTAAACTACCTCTTTACCTCCTAATGTTTTTTTGCTAATGAAAAAATTTAAAATGATTATAATTGTTTCAGAGCAGAGGCGCCGACCGTATAAAATTTTGTGGAGTGCATTTTCATTCTTAAATTTTATATATTTAAGAAGAAAAACTATTAACAACAATAACAACATCGAGTCGGATGTGGATTTGAGAACCCGGGTTTGATTCCCACAACCGACAAATAACTTTTATCACATTAAAATTATCCCTGTGGCTTCCCTCCACTAATATAATTGGGGGCCGGGATTTGACAATTGGTAACCATACTTCACACGTACGAGGTTTGTAAAAAAAAGGTGACTTTTCAAATTTCGCGGGCTACGTATATTAAATTCTCGATTTTTTTTGTTTGTTACATAGGTACACATGTTCCCAACATATGTTGACGTGATCAGTCATTTTGCATTTGTAATTTGTTTTTGACAGATATAAAAGTTAGACGTATTTTGGTGTGCTTGGCGATTTTTTGCAATCGAAAAAAATGGATCAAAGAAATTCTATTAAATTTTGTATGAAAAATAAAATAAAGTGCTCCAATGCACTTGAAATGTTGACTGTGTCATTTGGCGAGTCTACTTTGAGCAAAAAAACTGTTTATAAGTGATACAAGCTCTTCACAGAAGGCCCAGAAGATGTTAATGACGATGTCCGCCCTGGACGCCCCAACATGTCAACAACCGATGAAAACGTTGAAGCGGTGAAGAAAATTATTATAGAGAATCGTCGAATCACTATTAGAGAAGTTGCTGAGGATGTCGGAATATCGATTGGTTCATGCCATGCTTTTATTCGGGTATTTTGGGCATGAAACGTTTGGCAGCGAAGCTTGTTCCGAAATTGCTAAATTTTGACCAAAAGAACATCGTTGCTTGTTTGTGATTTTTTGGCCAAAAAACAACACTGTAATCACGCCTCAGCCACCGTATTCACCGGAAAGACCCATGAAAGGACGGCATTTTGCCACGATTGAGGCGATTAAGACCGCATCGCTGGAATAGTTTAAGGCCATACCAAAAAGCGCATATCAGAAGTGCTTCGAGGATTGGAAAAAGCGTTGGCACAAGTGTATTATATCTGAGGGGGATTACTTTAAAGGGGACAAAATAGATATTGATGAATAAATAAATATTTTTTGAGAAAAATAAAAAGTCACCTTTTGTTGAACAAATTTCGTATAAACATCACTTACCGAGATCAGAGCATTACACCCAGTAATGGATAAATGGCGTGATGATATATTTTTATTTAATTTCACAACATAAAACGATAATATTTGATTAAAACAATGAAAAATTACAACAAAGAAAGATTGTGATTTCAACAATCAAATAATCAGTAATTTTAATATATGAATCTTCATTGTTGTGTGAACTGAATGGGAGCACGTTGTAGATGGCAGGCACTTTAAATGCACGGAATTTGGAAATGTATGAAGACAAGAATGCATTTTTACTTATTAGCTTGTTAGTTGTCTTACGAACATCAAATAAATACGATACACAAACATAACCACAATATATATGACAAGTACAAACAGGAATTTCTCAAATATTTTAGTAGTTAGCCCTAGCGCAAGCTGTCAAAGTTATGTTAGATATATGTGGATTACCACTTAATTGTGTAGTGGCAAAGTTGCTGTAGGCTGCCGCCAGTATCTTATATTCGAGAATACTACTCTTTCATGTATAGTTCGAACAGAAAAATTATACAACAATGAAAGCTAAAAAAATTACAAATTTTAAATTTTAGGTACTAATAATATTCGAATTTATGTATTTATTTATTTTCATATATTAGTAAAATTTATAAAACCTTGAGGCGCAACGTTTGCGCTACACAATGTTTTGTAGTGCGCACATGCACTAATGTATCCTATCATCTATCGGCGCCTATGTCCGTAGGTTGTTGTATATGAAAAAGTTGCTTACCAAAGATAAATATTACTTTTCCATAATGATAACATTACTAATTTAATATTAATGTCATCTAAAAATGGAAAACTGAGGCTAACGTCTCAATAAACTCAAATTTTTATCTACAAATATTGCTTCATTATTTCTGACGCAAGAATAAAATTTGTTCATATAGTATTTATACGTTAGTCGATAAAAATGTATTTATAAATAATCGTAAATAATCATAAGCACCACAAGGAAGTATGGATGTCAACTGTAAAAAGATCGAAGTTCCATTTTTTATGTTATTGATCAACAAAAATATTGCATGAATGAGCAACAAAAATATTCCCCAACAAAATTGAGCAATTACATAAAAGGTAGAATTATACCAGTTTTTATTTTAAAAATACCCAACATTTTTTGATTACATGTAGTAGTTTATTAAGTTTACTTTATTATTATTATTATGCATCAAGATGATATAATTTCAATTATGTTTATCTTTAATTTAATATCTTCATATTTCTCAGTTCTTGTTTTAATATTTGGTTTACACGTATTGCCAAAAAATAAAAGCATTTCAATTTATAAGCCAAAGATAAGATAAAGAAGACAAAATCTAGAAATTTTAATATTGAAATAAATTTATATATTTACGATTAACCGAAAAATAATTGATTGATTGATAGGAAAATAAACATTACTACATTTTAAAATTGTCTATGCCTGCTGTCTCTATAATAAATAATATTATAATTTTATTCAATAATATTTAGGCATAGGATTCATCTTTACATCGCGATCAGCCCCAAAAATATTATTATATTAATATATTTATAACGGACCTGACCCGATTAGGTTGAATTTATGTTTTGTGATGTTAATCTAATATATTATTGTTATGTGAACCACATAACTTTTGTGAAGTCATAAATTAGACGCGAGCTGTTGGATTACACGCTACTCGTAAATGTCACATTTTTATTATTTTATTTTTTTCCAATGACAAAATCTAGGAAATAATTACAATTATTTCTCTAACACAGGTAAAAAAAATAGCACTATTTTCGTGGGAGAGGACAAGAAAAATAAAATATAGGACTTAACAGATTTTATAATTTCCTTGCTTTTAATGATCATTATTATTTAAAAGATACCTAAGTATTTTTCAGAATGAACTCATCCTTTGTAATATGTATTCGCAAGTATCATTTTCTATTGTAGTACAATAACAGCCGGTTCTTTTACTCTACCCACAAATAAACCGACATGACACCCACATGCAGCGCACACCGCCAACAAATCCAAGAGCTGTGTCGTTGATGGCCAACGCATCATTACAACACACTTATCGTACAATACGCCCTGCGATATCGCATTGTTACGAGCAATCGTGGGAACCTACACTTTCCGGAATCCCCAACGCGTGCAGTGCTATACGATAGTGGCGATGTCGATGTCGATGTGTTCGTCCCGAGCGCCGTTTTCCGCTGTTGTCACCAAGCGACTGGCTGCCGGTGCCCCTGCCCCTGCCGGGGTCATTGCCACCGCACCGGAAGCGCCAGTTATCAGTTCCAGAGGGCGACTTGCTCCCTCTTCCGCGAATACGCCTATTTTGTTGACATTAGTGTTTGCTACCCGCGATTCAAATTCATTTTGTTGAAAATTTATAAAAATTGCTATTAATATGACTACAGTAACCGCCAGATATTGTGTTCACTGGATTATAAGAATTAGCTGCTTATAGGAATCAAAATTTAAATATTTCTATTTTTGTTTTGTTAATCTGATAATCAAGTTATTTATGTAACAACGGTGTAAAGTAGCACTTTTTAGCCGTGTTGAGATAATTGGCGCACGAGTCACAGGCGAGGACCTATATCACAACAATGGCGAAAAACACACTTTACGCCTGCGATGCATACAGAAAAAAATCCACAAGCGTTTTAATTACATATAGGTATGAAAGTTTTCACTGAAATATAATTTTTACAGCAGTTTCACAGGAGTGATATTTTAACGGACAATTTTTTATCGTACGATTTGTTTAATTACCGTTTTACACAAGCGATATTTAATCGTACGATAATTTTACCGCACGGTCGGCGTTTGGAACTTGCTATTGCATTTAATGTATTTAAGCTCATCGAACGATAAAAAATCGTCCGATACATTATCGCTCGTGTGAAATGGCCCTTACGTTACTAAGAAATAAATAGAGTTAGTTGCCAGGTATCGCAAACGAAAAACAACAAACCAATGTAGTTTATAGATCGCTCGTAGTAAAATATATTTTTGCTAACTAAAAGCTGATGACACAATGAAATCTTGAAAATCTATTTTTGTTATTTTTTGTTTTCAGAATAGTCGCTTATATCACAGTCCACAGGAAAATAGAAAGACTTTTTTTAATATATTGAGATATATGTATACCTGTAAATATTTCTCTATTCTAAATTGGTGATGTAAAAATCGTTCAATCAAAATATAATCTACAAAAATATAATCTGAATAAACTATAACCCATAAGGCAATACTTACAAAACATGATTCATCAATCCATAATGTATCAGAAAAAAAAAGAACATGTTCATATAATAAGCTACCAGATGTAACCAACAACAATAGACGCGCGTGACGTCACATCACGCATATGATGGGAACGCATAAATCTCCGGCCCCAAGAGCAAGCGTGCAGCATGTGACACCTTGCACAACTCGCACGAAGGGAAATCAATGAGGACCCCGTGATCTCCTAACATGAACCACAAAAAATGACCCGGTTTCCGAGGAGTGCGTGCCAGCGTCCTCGCTAAACGGAGCGTGTCGTAGCAGTTGGCCTCACCCTCCGACAACATCACTCTACTAGGGGTG
The DNA here is from genome assembly GCA_911728475.2 of Pterostichus madidus. Taxonomy (NCBI): domain Eukaryota; kingdom Metazoa; phylum Arthropoda; class Insecta; order Coleoptera; family Carabidae; genus Pterostichus; species Pterostichus madidus. Next base: position 26,557,397 of record OU452303.1, on the reverse strand, counting down.
GCTCTGACTCATCGTGTATATGCTGATGATATCACAGCACAACAGGGGTAACATGTATGCTGTCGGATGAAAGCTATTGCATTGCGTCGTTGCGGTTAGATTATGGAAACTTGGGAGGGCGTTTATTATCCTCACTATGTATCTTCCAACAAAAAAATATTAATTTTGATATGAGAATGGATGATACCATCGATTATTCACTATTATTATATTACACAGTATTCAACAACTTTATTTATTTTGTGTAAAGGCGACTTGTCGAGCAAGAAACAAACACGAATATTGGCGAGTGAGTCCATGTGCGCGTGATGTGTCCACCAGACTAAATATATATAATTTCGAGATATTTACAGATTTCACGGTGTATACTACAAAGAAATCCAGACAATTTTTGGCCCTACAAAAATTATTTTAGTAAAAAAAAATGCTTCAAATAAAAGTTGTGAAGGATAAAATTCTGTATCTAAATATTTTTATATATATTTGGTTATTTACTATAAAAACTGGATTAAAAATTGCCATAAATAGGTATTTTGTCAATTAATTATATAGGTATGACAAAAGAAAATTAATTTAAACAATTATTTTTTAATTGACAACATTTATTTTTCAGATTATTATATACAAATTCAAGGATTTTAAAGGATTTCAAGTCAGGTTTTTCAAGTTCAGACTTTTTCTAGAATAGGCTATTCCACAATAATTTGATTATTTTATACATTAATCAACGTACAAAAGTATTTTTCTTTATTTTTTAATTTTGTTGAAGTTCCTACTAAAGGAGAAATAATAATAAAGATTTATTAATTAATCGTTACGTAGCTACTCTCGGTGACAAAAGATAGCATTAATATTAAGAGAGAAAGCATAATAATGAGAAAGAAGGCTTTCTTTTTTGAGAGAGATGGATATACCAGAGCGTGAAACATCTGACGGAACTAAGTTCAAGTATGTCAATATTTGTTTTTGCCAGTTTTTACTTATTTGCGAAGAACTATATTATATTAATCACATTCCAACTGTTAATATGCAGATAAATAATAAAAATTATTATTATTCTACAAATTTAAGAAGTAAACATTTATGTACATTTTTAGGTTCAAATAAATGGAAGAATTGTATGTATTAGATTACTGTGTTATTCTAACATTTATTATTTTAATTATTGTTGTAATTAAATATTGTTTTGTTCCGAGTTGCTATCTCGGTGCACATGCGCATTGCCTCACAATGTGAAGTGGCAGCACATCAATGACGATCGTTTGGCATAATTCGATTTTTAATTAAATATTTTAGATATTAATTCAATACTTTTTATAATTTTTTTATTTATAATTAATATGCGTTAAATATTTCTTCAAACGCCGTACTGTTGGCATAGCCTATTACAGGAATTCTAGACCGGTAAAAACCGTGATTGTATTTCGAAGAGCAATTGAGCCGCCGGTCGCTCGTCCATCAGCGAAATATTAGCAAACAATAATTACATTATCATAAAGCTGAGTACGCGCTCTGGTGGTGAGTAAAAGCGTTTGTCCGCATTAATATTGCTTCGTACCTACGTACCATCGAATATCACGAGCCAAGAGTAAGCGGCTACTCGTTCAACTCATCGAAACAACAAAGCAGACATGCACTCTGAATACTGTTCGCTCGCCAATATTCACGCTGAATCATTGAGAGCATATCCAGTTTTTGTTTAATCGTACTGTCAATTGTTTATTCTGTGGCAGTCTACGCAAATCTTATTCAGACAGAATATTTAATTCTGTAACATGCGCAAAGCAATTAATATATTTTGCTATTAACACTTATCGAATATATTTACACGATAACATAAAAGGCTGAATAATGCAATTCAAGGTAAATTCTATAATTTTATGTAAATGTCGAATGTAATTTAAAGGACATAGAACGGAGATGTACAATATACGTACATGTTTCTTACATAAGCGTTTATTTATTACAGACCATAATTATTGTTCTTGAAATACAATAAATAATTTAATTTAGTTTTTCATTGGTTATTATCATCTTAAACACAACTATGATTGTGTTCTTTATGCACATTTAAACTGAATCCAAAAGTTCTTGTAAAATGTGTAAATCAGAAAAGATTAACATATCTCGGTCTAATGATGAGCTATGAATAATTTAACAATGAGCTTGCATTTGTACAGAAGTTTGTCTTACTTTGTTATATAAATAAATCAAGAATAATTTTAGAATATAAAGTGACTCTAGAAACGTACTCAAAATTCAAAGATTATTTGAAAAAAATATAGAAAAAATTTCAAGGCACTCAAACAAAAAGTGCGATATAAAATAATTTTTTCGTATCCATGATACGTAATTGACAGTTTGTTTATCTCATTTTCGGTTAACAACGGCGGGTAACTAAGAAAACGCGGGACGTAATGAACATACGCGGGATGTAATAAACATATGCTGGTTTTTACCGTTCATACATACGACGCGACATCTAACCGCATGAATTTTAAATAAAAATAATTTGACTTATACAACAAATATAACAGTAATAGAATTGGACAATTGTAATTATTTGTTCAAATTCAAATAAGTACGAGCGTAATTATAAAATTGCTAATAAAAGTTATTTTTAAAACTAAAATTTAATTTTTGAAATTTGAAGTTATATGTCAAAAAGGTACGTACTGTTGTGCAATCTGTGGGAATGATGATTTAGAAACAGCATCCGAATGCAAGTCTAAATGCAATATATTATGATATAGGTATAAATTAATTATTTAGCATATAGTTGAATTCATTTAAGAAGAATATACGAAATTTTGCATATTTACAGAATATGGATGAACATGTACCTATTTTATTAAATGAAAATGATAATTTTATAAAAGTGGCAACCCAAGTCATGTTACGAATATATCGTTCGGGGTAGTAATAAATATTAATGAAAGAGTGCAGGGGCAGCAGCTGCAACTGTGCACTCTGCAGACCGCGGAGTCAAATCAGCGGCGGCGGCGGCGGCTCTAGACTCCAGATGAACGCAGACACGCCCTAGCAAAAATCAATACTGCAACAACATTCTACCATCTACCCCATCCTTGTCCACAGAGCACACAGCCATCTCCATTCACTCGCTGCGAGCGAGCTAGCGAGCCAAATCAAATTGTTGACCAAGTAAACACGTTCAAAAAACTCATATACTCGTATTACTCGGATATTAGGTTAGACGTTACAAATATTAGCTTTCCAGCTTTCTGACATAATACACAACATTTTATTATCGCTATTAATTTCAGTAGAAAGAATACTTTGAACATGTTAACTATAAATATTTAATACTGAAAACAGTTAAAATGACGCCGCTGCACAAGCTACATACTACATATTATTGACGAACGATGGTAGACCAGAATTTTATGAAAAATATGTAAATTATTCTATTGGATGTCAATATTAATGACTTTAAGTTAAGTTAATCAAATACATTCTCCATAACGGTTTTTCATTCAGTTTGTTGTGCGACCATATTTTGTTGGCAAATGAAGAACAATTTTTGAAAATGGTTCATAACGGGACAGGGAAACAGTTTGTAAACTGGGCATATTTTCAAATTTGAAGAGACTGTAATTGTTGACTGAATTAAGAAGAAGAATCATAGGTTGATACCTGACTCGCTATTTATAAATACTAATTGTCAAATTAGTATATATTATCAAATAGACGCTTACAATAAATTAAAATATGACCGCAATTTTATTAGAAATTTTTCTACTGTATGAACTAGTAACTTTTTACTGATCTGTATTTATTTTGAATTTTTTATGCTGACACCATTTGGAAAACTCGTATTGGTCTTTATGAAAATTTATAAATAAAAAAAATAAATATATCATCACACCTTCTACCCATTACTAGGTGTGACACTCTGCCGAAGCAGATCTCGGTAAGTGATATATTATGCGCGTGCAGTGCGGTTGCCAGCCGTCAAATCACAGCTCCCATAGATGTTAGTGGTGAGAGAGCCACATGAGTAGTTTTAAAATGGTGAAAATTGTTTGTCGCCTGTGGGAATCGAACCAGGGTTCTCAGGATTCACAGGCCGACTTGATACCACTGAGCTATCTACCCCATAAATTTTATAATATTTTAAACTTTATATTTCGATACTTATTTTATATTCTGATATTGTTACATTTCTATTCCTTATATTTTGGTAATTATTGTTTATTGTGTTATTATAATATTGTTGCTTATTTAATTTAATTTATAGTACTCATGATGAATGTGTTAACATGCGAAATATCCTAAATAAAACGATTTACACATACTTGTTTTTGGATCCTGCGGCCTTTTTATCTTTATTATAAATTAAATATTACTGCAAAAATTCATGTTAATATTTTCACTCAATCATCTATAATTTCATCTCATTTATACTGAACTTCTTTCTGTACTAGAACACAAATAATAATGGACACAAGTAGTTTTTTGAGAAATAAATAACTATTAAGGACAACGCTCTAAAATAAAGGACTTTCCTCTATAATAAAGAACGTATAATTAAAATATATTTGTAAAAGAACTTGATTAAATCTAAAATTTAATAATAAATTTCCATCATTTTATATGCTGCTTGAATAAATAATAAACAAATGATTGAAAAATAAAATGATGTTTACAATTTATGCAACTATTTTTGTTGCTGTTATTTCAATCGCTAATTACGGCGGTAATAATTATACACGTATATGTTTAACCGTTTAGTAAAAACATGCATGTCATTACTGAGATAATTCTATTTTGATGTTTTCTTCATTACGTTAAGGAAATATGAAGAAAAATTTCTTAAAACAAGTACCTAAACAGGTATAATATATTTTCAACTTTTCTTGCTTCATGTATATTATGCTTCATTACTTGCTGTTGTTATAATACTACTTAATAGGGGTAAATTCATAAAACAGGTTAGCCGCAATTTGCAATAAACATTTACTAATGAAAAATATAAATAAATATGTACTCGTATATCATCACGCCTTCTACCTATTACTAGATGTGGCACTCTGCCGTAGCAGACCCCAGTTAGTGATATATTTTACGCGAGAAGTACGATTATCAGCCGTCAAATCACGGCTACCAATGATGTTAATGGCGGAGGAGCCACAAGGGTAGTTTTAATATGGTGAAAATTGTTTGTCGGCTGTGGGAATCGAACCCGAGTTCCCAAATCCACAAGTCACCTACTCCATACTGTAAAACAAACATACCCCAAACATTTAGTTTTCAATAAACATCGTATTCTTTTAGTTCTAATTCAATTTTTGATTGCACCATTGTTTTAAACATTAGTAGCTTTTATGTGGTAACGTATCGGCCTGTGGATCCTAAGAACCCTGGTTCGATTCCCACAGCTGACAAACATTTTCACCAATTTAAAATTATCCTTGTGGCTCCCCCACCACTAATATCTTTGGGGGCCATGATTTGACGACTGGTAACCGCACTTCACGCGCATAAATCTATCACTTACCGAGATCCGCTGCGGCAGAATGCCACACCCAGTAATTGGTAAAAGGCGTGATGATATATCTATTTATATTTATGTAAGTCTACAGTATCTACATACCATAACCAAATATGGTAAAATTATATCAAAAATGTAAACTACATACTTAAAAATTTCTGTTAGTAAAAATTTTATTTAAAAATTCATTAAATACTGTATTAATAAAGTTTATAAATATTGTAACGTCATTTATACATATTTTAAAATGTCGATAATTTAATTATTTAGCATACGTATGTTTTCATGTCGCCTCGAGCGGTTCCAAAACATTTAGTGTTTATAAAATCGGTTGAGCAACACTAGCGCCACTCAACAGTCAAAATAAAATTGATTCTAATTTCACTGAATATGAATATTGAACAATTCTAAGGTGTAATATCTGCTAAAATTTTTAACAAATATAAAAGGGAATAAATCAAAATCAACTATTTGAATCCAACTGACTATTACTTATAAACTCACAAATCAATTTTGAAATTCAAAAAAAAATAACTAAAAATAAAATGGTTGATGAGTGAAATTGCAGCTCTCCCTGACTTGGTGTGAATTACACTGTGCCACATATTATTGGTTAATTATTTGTTCAATTCTTTCTATTAAACATATCATAATATTCGTATTTTCAATTGGATACTTAATGTAATACGTATATAAATAAGAATCCCTCAAAATAATTTATAATTCTCTGGAATGTTACAGAGTAATTCGCCTATCTCAGTGGTGCACTGTAATTTATGCGACATTACAGACCACAAACGTATTAATAAACAGATCTTTTATTCGTACATTTTGGTGTAATTGAAAGTTTTTTAAATAAAGGTTTCATAATAGTTTTTACACATTAATGGCTATTATTTTTTTCCATTCTAATTATTATTATTTTTAAGTTAAAATTATCTGATAAACTTTAAAATAATCTTTTCAACTCTAATAGTTATTTACGTTACAAGTAACGTAAAACTAGTCTAGTCATGAGCCGTTCGGATTTAAACTGCAAGTACGTCAGCAAAAAATGTACAAATTAGTGACATAAATGTCATGTTTGAATTCGGATAATTCCATTATTTTACTGAGTTAACTATGGTAAACAGTAAGTAAAGTAATATTAATCACTCGTTGCTGCGCGACAGGTAACTAATTAAATCTTGTTAATAAAAAATCATTTTATGCTCAACCGGGCCGAAAAGCACTTGTTTTAGACCTAAAAAGCGGGCTTAAACACTTCTTTTGGCACATGGGTCAAAAAGAAATAATTCCTATGGATACATTAATAAAATGACAATTTTTGTTTATTGTGAGTACTTGATTCTGCAAAATGTCATTTTGACATATATCCTATTTACATATTTTAATCTTTTGAATATATAATTAAATGTTATTTTGTTGTACATAAAATATTGTATGTACCACGGGTGAAATTAGCGTTTCTGACCCTGAGCATGTTATTAGCCCTAGGCACTTTGCGCATTGTGCTAATAATCATGCCACGGGCCAGAAACGCCTGTTTTTACCCTTGGTACATAAATAACTATTACAAACTGAAAAATGAATGTAAAATTCAATTTTATACACAGTCGTAGATAAAATTATTTTAATTTTATAATTCAATATGGATAAATATTACTTTTGAAGAGATAATGTAAATTGCGAACAAAATTAATATATTACTTTAAAATTTGGAATAATTTTTAATTACAAAATATATAGCTAAGACTAAATATTATTATTTAGCATTAAATATCACTATATGCTTCACATCTAAATATTTGTAACGAACAACCTATGTCACCAAGTCACCACCAATGGTGACGACCACGTACGATATGAAAGTAACCAGAACAACATCATAAATTACTACGGAAACCTGAAAATAACATACACTGATTGACAACAGATGGCGTTACAACGAAAGAAAATAATAAAATAAATGAAAAAATTTAGCATTATTTAATATTTTGACATTACGGTTAGTACAGTAGGTATCACCACAAGCCCTCAAGCGTGAAACGTCTCGCTAACCTTAAAAAATGCATCAGCTATCAAAGTGTAATAATATTGCTCTTGTAAACTTTTTTTAAAAAATATTTTGTGGTCGTCTGAAAAATAGTGTACATAACTCGCTCGAAAGTATGATAACTGTGCTCGTGTACTTAAATCACTCGGCGCTGCGCGCCTCCTTTTTCAATTTGTATACTCGCACGTTATCTTACACTTTCGATGCTTGTTATGTAATGTACTAATTTATGAAATTACTTAAATTACCTATATAAAAACAGAGTAACTTGAATATTTTCATATTTTATATTACGGTGTCATCACCTTGAAAATATTGAAAACTTCTACATAGTCTACGTCTATACCCTTTTTATCACCTACACACTGCAACGTCAAAGTTCAGCCAATCTCAATATGTAGAAAAATGAACATAACTGCACACTTTATAACATTAAGTATAGTTGAATTGAACTTAGAAACACTAGCGAAAATATAAATAATAAGCTAAATAAGGCCAAAAAGTCGATTCCTTATTACAAACAGAGATTTTTTATGTTTAATAAACAAAAAACCATAGCTTCATAAATTACAATTTTGAAACTTGTTATACAATTATAATAATTATAAAACCAGTTATACAGAAGTAATAATACTGCAAATTAAATACGAACTTTGAAACTTATTTTTTTCTAAGAAGAAGGAAGTTATAATTCACAATAATTTCCCAACACGCAAACCGCAATGCGCGTCTGTTCGACTGGCTGGCGGAACCGCCGGGGCTAGAATCGATTTCCTCGACTAGACTAGGCCGGGCAACTTTGAACTTGACATTACCCGAGCCCAGAGTCTTTCTCTCTGCCTGCACCCATATTCATAAGTCACAATAAAATACGTTGCGCATTCAAAAATTGCCACAATACATGCTAGATTACGCACTCAAAATCACTTCTAATTAAAATCTAATCACTCTACATACCATGCTAAAAAAAAAACAGATTTTAAAGACAGCAGATCGTAAACAAAATATCACCAGTAGAAATTACTGCAGTATATTGAATACAATAATCTAATTAAATCTGTATACAAAAGCAAACAAAAACAATTGGAATAATCTGCCTCAATCATAAATGGGTAAAACATGTATTCCCTTGAACTAAATAAAAACAGTTTTCGCCAAGTACATTTTCGAACGGATATCCAAAGCCTCATATGCTTAAAAAGTAATGTAATTAATTTATAATTATGCAGTTACTCATATATAAAAGCAGTAGCAATTAACTGAAATTTACGAGGAAATTAATGTTCCTTGAATATAATTCTGCAGTTTATAGTGCAGCATTTTATTGCAGTAGTATGAATTAAAACTTGTTCTATATAACGGATACAACAAAATTGTTGTTTTAAAAATAACTAAATAATTTTGAAAAGAATTTTAAAAATATTTACTTTAAACAACTTTATGATACAGAGGATCCTAAGACAATTCGTAAGTGAATATTTTACCTATATATACATTTTTTTTTTCTTCTGAAAGTTCTTCTAAAGCCCTTTCATATGACACCAAACGTGGCATGATTCGGACTACTTTAAATTATTTTAGGTAAAATATTCACTTACGACTTGTCTTAGGATCATCTGTATCATAAATTTGTTTTCAATTTAAATCAATAATGCTGAAAACATTGTTTTATCGTTAAATGTAGTAGAATTTCAGTAATTTTATACCCTTAAAATAATAAGTATTCCCATGTTTAGATCATCAATTTTATAAGCCTTTGGTCTACATGTCTTAAAAGTATTTCAAAGAAAAAAATATCAATCATTTAATTTTATTCATGTTTTATTAAGAAAAGAAATTATTTATCTTATCGAGTCAATTATATTTCAGTAGATATGCAGACACTTGACATTTCATTATATCATTTTGTTTAAGAAATTTGTATATCTGTTATCTGTGACAGATGGTTCACTACTATAATACATATAAATATATTTAAATGTTATGCGAATTTTTCTTGTAAGATAAAAATAATATATGATTTAAGTAAGAATAGAAAATGGGTTTGTAGAAAAAAAATTACAGGATTACTAATAAAAAATGCATTGCATTTATAATTATCCAATAAGTTTCAGAACAAAACAATGACGTACATTATTTACGGTAACAACCAAATTTATATCATGGTATAACTATTTTTTTAAATGTTATGTACTTTACAATATATTATCAGGATTTATAAAATTTTAATGATGTTACACGAGAACGATGTTTTACGGCGTTGCTATGGTTAGTTTGTTGATTGCTTCATAAGCTGTATTCCATTTTCCACTTGGTTCACTAAAATCAGTTCAGATAAATTAGATAACATGACTAAATGAATAGAATTAAACAAACTAATGCACTTATTGGAGTGAATTACTTTAAAGTAAATTAGAATCAGTAATTTTAGTACTGGAAAAAAAGGCAGCGAAGTGATCTTGAGAAATAAATAAATGATCTGGTTCAGTAAATGTAAGTTAGATCTGATCCAAATGGCAAATGGAATACGACTATTGTTCTATGTTATTTAAAAATATTTTACAAATTTCAAGATAATTTCATCAAAATCGTCTAGATTTTAGTACTATAAGTGATTCTACTTTATCATGTACATCTCCAGAGATAATTGCAACCTTAAGTCAAGCTACGTTAGATCTATTCTTGGTAGTGATAATCAACCTGCTGCTGGTACTTTTAAAACCTCCGAAATTGTTGTCAATAATAGTTCGGTTGATAATATGAATATATACGGAAAAAAATCTATGTTTCTTTAGACAGTATAAAAGTGTCCACTTCACATTCAGTCAATGTGAGCAACTGTAATAACTGTAGTATTAATATCCACAAAAAATAAATATTATGTATTTCACTTACTCTCTAAATAAGATAATTTTTCTTTAAGTTAATTATCATATTTAACAATGGTACACCTGCAAGTACTTCTCTGCTCATTGTGATGTGTACAGATTAGGAATAGTGATGATATTATGTGTAATATTTATAAAGGTTATGTTTATAAACGTCAAAATATACCACTACATAGCTTCTTCCACAAGCGTCTGTGTAAAATATGAAATTCCGCGCTCGGCGCGAAATTTAAATCGCTTTCTGTAAAATTTTTATTTTGACAATTGTGTAAAGCACAAATTACTTTGCTTGTGCACTTGTGCTTTCCGTTTACAGAAACGCACTTGGTCTGCATTTGTCTCCATTCCACCCGTAACCAAGGCAATAGTAGTTAGGTATTAACAAAAAAAAAATTAATTTTAAATGTAATTATTGTAAAAAAAATTATAATACGAGTATTAATCGCTAGAAAATGAATTAAACCTAGGTTTGAAACGTCGTCATGTTTTTATTGTTATATTAAACTAAGAAATCCTAAGAACAAAAAAAAGTTTTCTTTTTTTTTCCAATCTTTAAATCTTTTACGAATAAAACGTCCTCAAATCTTAAAATTTAAATTTGTAACTTGCTCCACAAAATGTAAACAAATCAGAGTTAATATTTTTATTTGCAACTCTGTACAACAGAAATTTAATCCCAATTACAGTATAGTGGGTCAAAAGCTTATAGTAGAATCCGAAACCTTAATTCAATTGTATTTTTTAGAGATGATTTAATGTTAGCGAGATATGAACGCACGACCTCTTGCTTGAAATTCAAGTTTTAGTTTATTCAATGGGTAAATGGAAGAACTAACACTAATGTATACATTCGATTTGATTTTATTAATTTTTTTAATCAAGTTTAAAGTTAACAATTTTAGTTATAATGTATCCTGAGAGATATCCGACTATTAAAAAAATCAAGTTCATGACTCAGTACAATTACCAAGATCACAAAGCCAATGTGCCAGTTTCACAAAGTACCAGTTACCCACATATCCAACCAACAGACAAGACAACACAATAGAAATAAATGAAAGAATGAAGCAGCAAAAAGAACAAAATCTTCGCATGATTAGCCAAATTCAGCGAGCGGTAAAAAGAAAGCGATGCTAATGTCATCGTGGTTTAGGAACCTGGATTCTATTCCAAGAAAAAATGTATTGGGACCTGAAACGTAAATGCTTTAATCAATCAAATATTTCACTTAAAGATTTACTTTTTCAACTGTCACAGTCAGGCATATTTTAATATGATTATTTTTTAACGTTTCGCAAAACCAATGAAATGCTTCATTGTATGTCACGTGTCTGCGTTTTAACCAATCCTATCATTATTATACTGAGAATAAAGCTCTAGTGATTATTCCCGGGAATAATTTCTGTAGGTTTGTGACAGGTAGTTGTGAAATAATTATTTTAAACTGTTAACGCGTCAAGTAAAATGTGTGAAAAAAATCGATTTAGTTCCATTTCAGATACAGAAATACACCAACAAACTTTGGAAACAACTTGCAAGAATACATTAATAAGTAATCAATCGATATGTACACAGTTCAAAATCATTTAAGTTGGATGAGACCTCAACAGCTAAGTCAAAAAAATAATCTAATTAATTATAACTAGAAAGTTCGATAAATTACAAAATAATTCTTCAGTATCTTTCTCAAATTATTTTCAATTTATTCTTACTCTCTTGTTATATTATTACTGATAATAAGTAATTTTTTCTACAGTATTTGTAAATAAGTTCCGTAGCAATGCAGTAGCAGTTGATATTTTTGGACAGTTGTATAAAAGATATTTTTCTACGATCAGTAGACCGTAACTGTCAATTTTTTAACATTATTGTTTTGTTTGTATTATTCACCTAGTTACCTACATCGATTAATCTTAATTTCCGATCATAGAAAAAAATGTTGTGTACACCTCTAGTTGCAACTATCTTTGTAGATCTCGACTAGCCTCGATCAGTAAACAGTTACTTTCAATCTTTGATATAAAAATAACTGTTGTGTTTTTCAAATATCGTAATTCAATTATATAATAGTACATTATACAATGACACTATAAAGAATGCTATTGTCTTCGGTGGTGAAGTTTACGATCGAGGGTTGTAATGATCGGAGGGAATAATAGCCATTATAGCGAGTTGTATACTATATTTTATCTACGACTAATATATTCAATTTTTTTTTTCATAACTTAGCAAAAAACATGAATTTAAATTTTATATGTTTGCCCTAAAGAGTCAGATCGTCGACTGCTAAGTTTAGATTCTTACTTATTTTTTCATTTTAGATATATGTTTGCCCTAAACATATTAAATTCGTAACTTAATTTAATTGGTTGTTATACTTTATTTTAACGTTTGACCTGAAGATGGTCATAACCTTGGCCGAAACGTTGTCAGTACATCTTCAATAAAATAACTACAACTTTAAGCCTTTTGTCCATTATTACCTTACCATATTACATTTGGCTTATTAAAATACTCTACTAAATAAAATTAGATTACCATTGCAATATTTTTGCATATTCATTTTTGTTTATTTTGTTTTTTCATAGCTAGTCTTTATATTTTTTAAATTTGTACAAAGAAATTGATTTGGACATACTAATTTTCTGACAGGTGCAGAATAGGGAATAATGACAATTATAATTATTATTATAAAGTAAAAATCACGTATTTACTATACATATAATATGAGGGTGGTCCGATAAGTACTTAGCCTACAAAAGAATAACAAAAATTTTGGAAAAGTGGCGATTTATTTTTCAACATAATCTCCTTTGAGTTCGATACACTTGATCCAGCGATGCTCCAACTTCTTTAACCCGTCTGCAAAATACGTTTTCTGGAGGTCTGCAAAGTAGTCCTCCGTGGCGGCGATGACTGCCTCATTCGACTCAAATTTCTGCCCGGCGAGAGACTTTTTCAAATTTGGAAACAAAAAAAAGTCGCACGGGGCCAAATTCGGAGAATACGGTGGATGGGGCAGCAGTTCGTAGCCTAATTCTATCAATTTGGTCGTGGCGACGGCGGAGGTGTGTGCATGGTGAAAGAGCACTCTTTTCTTCGCCAAATGGGGCCGTTTTTTCTGCAATTCGGCGTCGAATCGGTCCAATAATTCGGCATAGTAGAGCCCTGTGATCGTTTTGACCTTCTCCAGGTAGTCGATGTAGATTACACCTTTTGAATTCCAGAAAACGGTGGCCATTACCTTTCCGACCGATAGGACAGTCTTCGCCTTCTTTGTAGCACGTTCGCCGGGTGAAGTCCACTGTTTCGACTGTTCCTTGGTCTCTGGTGTGTACCAGTGTATCCATGTTTCGTCGACGGTCAAGAAACGACGCAGAAACTCCTTCGGATTGCGTCTAAACATCGTCAAACTCTGCTCTGAAGTAATCTCACGGATGCGCTTGTTGTCCGGAGTGAGCAAACGCGGCACCCATCGCGCCGACAGTTTTCTCATGCCCAATAATTCATGCAGGATATGACCCACGCGGTCTTTTGAGATGCCTACTGTCTCAGCTATCTCGCGCACCTTCAATCGGCGGTCTGCCAATACGAGATCGTGGATTTTTGTTACGTTATCCTCCGTGCTAGCCATTTTCGAGGCTCATCAAAAACCGACGTGCGATCACGCTGAAACTCGTTAAATCAATTTTTGACGGTCGCCATCGAAGGAGAAGAGTCCCCGTACACAGCATCCAAACGTTCTTTGATTTCGCTGCGCGATTTCCCTTCCAAAAACAAGAACCGAATCACCGACCGATATTGTTCTTTTTCCATTTTTCTCAAATCTGCGGACACGCTCGCTTCCACACGCGGTCAAAACAAAACTACGCGTCCGATTCGGCTGAAAATTTAACAGTAGCTGTCTACGAGAATGTTCTAATCGATACAAAATTGCTCTTGCGATAGTGGTGCTATCTGGCGGTGAGGCTAAGTACTTATCGGACCGCCCTCGTACATTAGTCGTAGATAAAAAAAATATTGTATGTACCTCATACGCGAGTAATAATTGTTTACTATTACTTTTGGTGCGCTAAACAAGCATTCCGCGCTCTTCGAATATAAATAACTATTAATTTATTTTATGTTGCTCGAGTTTTTTACGCAGTTATTTACTGTTAATAGTATACTATTTATATTAAAGTCATAAATTATGTGTATACAGTGGAATCGACGAGACAAGCATAATGTAAATGTGATATGCAGGTTGAGTCATGTTAAATATTAATTATTAATAACTATTACGACAATATAAATAAATTATTAGAAATCTGAAACATTTTCTTTTTTGTGATTCCGAACTGTCAGAATCATAATCTGAAACATGCACAACCTTCGCAATAACCACAATAAATATACAAAATATCATTGCTACAAATATGTAGAAGAAAAAATATAAAATTAATGAAATAATATATGGCAATTTTAGTACCGCTATAATTCATTTAATATTGCTTTACGGATAATATAATGTACTGACAAATTGTTGAAAATTATTATTTCGTTTTATTTTTTTATTTACAATAAATATAAATATTGTTTTCGGTCCAGGTAATTTCGTTTTATAATGTTTTTTCTATAAAGGAATGACGTGCCTCATCTGTATAATTTTAAATGTACTATTCGTATTCCACTAGAATTGAAAGAATTGTGATTAAATTAGTAGATAAGACCATAATGGTTGTTTAACATTTTTCCATAGCAACATTTTAATATCAATTAACGAAATTTGTGACAGTCTTTTCTATATCTTTTATTTTTTGGGTATTTATTTCTAGTAAAGGAATAATTTCTTTCAGAAACAATTTGCTACTAGAATTTCGAATGTATATACGAGATTTCTTATATTTGATAATAATGTAACACTGCTTGAAGTTATGTGGTGATAAATTTTATGTGCGCGAAACTATTGTGATTTAAGTAAGAAAAGGTACATTCACAGTCAGATTAACCAAAAAATGCAAAAGACAAATGTCCAGAACCTGTAATTCGGAAGGCTCGATTCTATCCCAGAAAAAATTGAAATTGATTAGTAAATAGTTTTCATTAAATGGCATTTATGATTGACTTTCCCTACCTTTATAATAGGGAAAGTATTGTAATGATGATTTTTCTTAAATCGAGATTTTGATTAATCTTCAAGTTTTAGACCTTACTGAACCCAAAATACATAGTCCCAAAAAAGCCTGTATGTCTGGAAGTACGATAACTGAAAAACGCAATAAAATTTTGGATTTAAATTTTATATTTATGCTTTTTAGTGAAAACATGCGGTTAGGTTCGTTAATAGGCTATATACAACCAGTGGTACCACAAATGTAGTGATTGGTTTTTTCAAGATTTTATGTTTATTTCACAAAATACGTAATAACTAAAATTGATACTAACTTGATTTAAAACAACTTTTGTTTCGAACATCATTCGAAATTGTTATCGGATTGTTTGTAATAATATTTTAATAATTCAGAAAATCGTTATTATTATAAAACATAAGAACATAAATTATCAAAATCATAATATAAAACTGACAATTAAGCGTTCGTCATTTGTTTTTTCAAAAGTTATTCAAAATATGGTTTGGTATCAAATTAGATATTAAAATGCCACAATGATATTTAAGCAACTGTCAACTCGGTAAAGTACTGTGCTCACAGCAGACTTTTAATTATTAAAACTGATTGTGATTATTTTAATTATTCAATAATATAGATTTCTAATAGCTATTTGTGTATTAAGAGCGCAAAATGGTACATTGAGAGGTAGTTGAAGCACGACGTAGGAGCGCGGCATTCTCTCAATATCGACAATGTACATTTGCGCTCGTAACACACACAATATTTTTTCTACAGTCACCACAATGAATTTAACATTTTAAGAGTTTAATTTTACAAGTTTTCAGAATTACATAATATAAAAAATTAAAATTGTTTATTTTCTGTCACTGGTTGATATCGTAACGTTCAATGAACGTTTGATTTAGAGTTAAAAATTCGGAAAGCGAGCGGTCTTTTTTTCTATTTTATCGCGCATAAACAGCAAAATGGTATTTTGTGTTAACAAATGCAGGCGCAAATACCTACATTGTATATCGACTGTACAAAAACATATTTTAATTTCACCTTTAACCTTTGAATTCGCAAACATACTATATAAATGGAGTTCAAACATTAGGGCTCGCCAAGGACTTATTAACCTGGCATCGTGTAAACTAAAAATGATAAATATAAGTAAAAAACGCAAAATAATCATCAATAATAGTTCTAGAATCTTGTTTCCAATTTTATATGCTATTTATATTTTCAATAAAATAATATATTTAGAAAATAAATATTGTCATTTTGTCAAAGCTATTAAAAATTACGCGGTAACCTTGTGTCATCGAAACAGCACCCTGTTTGACAACTTCTGCTACAACTATACGAAATACGAGGGGGTATTGATAAATAGCTGGCCTTGGAAATTTTCCATAAACAAAACCGAAAATGGTTAGCATAACAACAAGTATGTTGTCTTATAAATAATTTCTCAAATTTTGGTGATTAAATGATCAGCCGATTCCGCAGTGTGAATTTTAAAAAATAACATGTCTGATGAAAGTCTCTATTTTGATAAAATTTAATATCGATCGGTGATTAAGTACCTGTTTTTGAAAGGGTTGTCCGGCAAGGAAATTTACGTGAATTTGATGGATACATTTAAGGATCATTGCACTTCATACGGCACCATAAAAATTGGGATGCTGAATTTAAAAGAGGAAGAACAGAGGTCAAAGATGAACACCTGGAAGAACCATTTCGGTGTCCATTTCTGAAATTGTTGAAGTCGTACATGACATGATTTTGGAGGATCGATGAATTTGAAAATGTATAGCAGTGACTTAACATTTCGTACGAACGTATCTTTCACATCATTCATCATGATTTGTGTATGAGAAAATTATCTGCAAAATGGATCCCCAAATGCTGATCAAACACGACTCAGAATGTCAACTTCCAAGTCACTTTGCCATCGTTTTGAAGAGGATTCTTCGAATATATTAGATCGTATTGTAACTATGGACAAATATGGATCCATTATTAAGATCCAGAAATAAAAGAACAATCAAAGGAATGGAAACACATTGAATGAAGCAGTAACAAGTGCTGCGGAAGAGTGTGATTTGCAGACCAAAATAAATATTTTTTTTTAAGACTTAAAATTACTTTATGAGCAAATTTAAATTTTATGGCAGAAACATTCGGGAGACGTCCGGATTCAAACCGGGAACCTTCAGCTTGCCGGGCTGATGCCTTAACCAGTAGGTCACGGTTCCTCTGTACGAGGTAGGCGTCAACCAAATTTTTCTGTTATAGTGTCTACCACAGCATAGATCCCAAAGACTCCTATGTGTCATAGGTATTGACAACGGGTTTCGTCTGTAGCGACACAGTCTGATTTTTAAGGAGAACATACCACGAAGTAAATTTCAAATATCTAAGTTATTTGAATTTGAAATCATTCGAGTCCGGGCGTCTCCTGAATTTTTCTGTGATAAACTTTAAATTTATCAAACTTCAAAGTCATTCACTTAAAATATTTGAAATTTACTTTATGAGCGTTGTAATACGTGTATAAAGTTAAAAGGTGATTACATTCAATAAATAAAAATTAGTTTTTAAATACAGTCACTTTTACTATGTTAGGCTAAGAACTTATCAATACCCCCTCGTACATTCGATACTCAAATAAATTAATACGAGTATACTATATTCTACAGATAACATAAAATGCCGAAAACAAAACAAAAATCTGTAATCTATTAAAAATTATATTAGTTATTATATTAAACAATAAATTGAAACTTTCTTGTAAACAAACAAGATCGCTAACAAAAAGAGTTCTACTTTAAAATTTATTGTATTACAATGATCATTGTAATTCTTGGTATGTGATAACATAAATCATATCAATATTATTGTAGTTACATACAATACAATTAGCGACGATAAACCTACAGCCTTGCTGACAATATGCTGATTACAGAAATATGACCTAATAACATCGATAGCATTTATATTTCTCAACGTATCGCTAAACGCTAAAACAGTATTTTTTTTAATTAAAAAAAAAAATTAAAGTTCTGTATTTTTTATTTAAAATTCGACGTTTTGGTACACTATACGTGTACCTTCGTCAGGAAATAAAATAATAAATAAACAAAACGTATCTAAAACAAGTAACTTAGTAGTTAATCAAGTAAATAAATAAGTAACAAGTAAACAAACAATTATAATTCTTTAATCAACGGAAATCAAGTTTTATTCAATTCACCACCACAGTTGTTCATGTTGTTCTTATTCTTATAAATTTCAATTGCTTCTCCGATCAATCGACCAGGCATATATTTAGGCCTAGCTACAATTTTTGAACTTCAAATTTCATTTTATGTAGAAATTATAGTGCATGTTGAGCAATCGAAGATTTATTTGGATAATTTAGCTGAATGGAGCGCTTTGTTTTGTTGAAATGGTTCTTCCAATTTGCCCAATGTGAAAACCTTTATACAATCGCAATGTATTTTATATATTACAGAAGACTGAAAAGAGACAATGTCTTTTGCATTCTTCAATACTTGTTGAAGTTTCATGTTAATATTCGGACAATTTTATCTATAACGTTTTCCTCAAAAGGTAAAGATACAAATATGATGTTCAAATTGTCAGCATCAGTATCATTTTCAACCTATCTTGTTCTTCTGGTATACAATACTTTTCTAGTATTTGATTTTTCATAACCATTCATCATAAATATTTCTTCAAGATTTCTTGAAGTTTTTTTACGTGGCAAATGGCCAATGTTCTAGTATATAAATATTTTATTGTTCCATATTTTTGAGCAGGATGATGAAGTGACGAAGCATGAATATATTGATTTGTATGTCTTGGCTTTCTATAAACAGAGTGAAGAAGGTTGTTAGCATCGCTTTTCCTTTCCAAAAGAATATTCAGGAAAGTCACGACACCATTTTCCTCCACTTGAATTGTAAATTGTTTTAATTATTAAACTATGAGTTCTGAAAGTTTTTTCCATATGTTAGTATTTTATTGATAAAAAAGCAGTTTATTAGGTCTATTCTGTACGCAAACGTTTCGCTATTTAACAAAAATCGTTATTATAACGAAGTTCGTGTATACGGTATTCAGTAACTTAAAATTCGTTATTTTATAACAAAATTTGTAACGAATTTCGTTAAGATCATCAAGAAAATAACGAATGCAAAATAGCATTCGTTACAATATTTTCTCACATGTCAGGTACGTCATTGTGAATAACAAAAATGGATAATCATAGCGATTTAATTGTATTTCTTTATTTTCTTGAAGAAAATAATGATAGGTAAAATTATAGGTACCTACTTTAATAAATAGATATTGAACATGTATAATCTTAAATTATTTGCTTTAAGACGAAATTTGAAATTTTTTCGTAAATTATAACGATTATCAAGAGAAGCTAGACGAGATTGATCTTTCTTGATCTTTCTGGTCCTCCAAGTGAATTTAAGCCAGCGACCAATAATTTATAAGTTTCGTGTACTTGTTTTAGATTCTCTGAAATATTTTTATTAGTTCTCAAAGCTTCATTAGTTTCGGAAAAAATTACTTTTTCTCCATTTTTTTAATATACTAGGTACTACATAAATAAAAATGTCATAACTATTTATAATAGTGCATACTGCAACATTTATATTTATTTTCTGCCGGTTTTATATATTGTGACATATTCTCATCTCCTATGATTGCTATAATAACAAATAAACATTGCTGTCATATGAAAAAAATAATACACATGATATTATCAAATTACAACTGATATAATTGCCAACTTAAAATTCATGTGTCAAAAATAATAACGAATTCGTTAGAAATAATTATGACGATATCTAATAACGAACAATGTTACAGAATAGAAAAATAACGAATATCGTTACAGTGTGATAACGAAATCAAATATAAGGAAAATCGTTATAATAACGATCTGTTATAAATAGTTATTTTTATAACAAGTGCCGAAAAAGGCTCGTTACGTGCAAGTGCAGAATTTAACGCACGAGGCTTGCCGAGTGCGGAAATCTGCACGAGCACGTAACCTTTTTCGGCACGTGTTATAAACAACATTTTTCCTACAACTGTGCGATTTAGTAAATCACTAAAATATTATTAAAATTTATAAAATTTATAAAATTTTAATCATATTACATGAGAACGATGTTTTACGGCGTTGCTATGGTTGGTTTGTTGATTACTTGCACATTGTTCTACGTTATTTAAAAATATTTCACTAACGTCAAAATAATTTCTTCAAAATCATCTTGATTGGAATAGTACAGTGAGTGATTCTTCTTTATCATTAACACATCCAAAGATAATTGAAGCTCCGGATCATACTATGTTGGATCTATTTTCGACAATGACAATCAACCTGCTGCTGGTACTTCTGAAGCTTCCGAAATTGTTACCAATAATATTACTGGTAATAATATGAACAGGTACGGAAGAAATCAATGTTTCTTTAGACACAAAAGTTTCCACTTCACATTATGTCAATATAAGCAACTGTAACAACTGTATTAATAATATACAAATAAAAATAAATAAATATATCATCACGCCTTCTACCCATTACTGGGTGTGGCACTCTGCTGAAGCAGATCTCGGTAAGTAATATATTTTGCGCGTGAAGTGCGGTTACCAGTCGTCAAATCACGGCCCCCAAACATGTTAGTGGTGGAGGAGCCACAGGGATAGCTTTTACAAATTATGAAAATTTGTCGCCTATGGGAATCGAACCAACAATAAATATGAAGTATTTCACTTACTCTTTAAATAAAACCATTTATCGATATATTTTACTTTGTTCGGTTCTTTTTATTAATTGTCTACACATTAGGTATACTGCAAATTAAGGTTACGTTTATAAACGTCAAAATATACTACTGCATATTTACTAGCGCTGGTTCACCGTATCTTCTTCTTCCATAAGCGTCTGTGGTCAAAATATGAATTCCGCGCTCGGCGCGAAATTTAAATCGCTATCAAAACAATATTCTTTTGACAGTTACGTAATGAAGCACTTTCCGCACTAGTGTTTCTTTGCTTTCGGAAACACACTTGGTCTGCATTCATCTACTTTCCATACGTAACCAAGGCAATTATAGTTACGTAATAACAAAGAAATCGCACAGTTGTAGGAAAAATATTTTACAGAATAGGCCTGTATATATTATTTTCACAGTTTTCCGCGTATGCAACTGTGATTAATTAATTTTAACTTCTGAAAAGTTTAAAGTATACTTCACATAGACCTCTTTCCTGTTAGTTATATTTTTAGGTTGTTAAAAGTTAGATATTTACTTAATTTGCGTTACATTTGTCGGCGCGGTGCTCGAGCGCGTTTTGTAGAAGACTGCTCGTGGTGACGTTAAGATATTCGTGTAGTCCCGGTTTAAAGTTTTTTGTTGTGCAGAGTAATAAATATATTAAAAATCATGTAAATATTTCATTTGCTGTTAATTTCTACCCTGTTCCATAATTATTTTATAATGACATTGAAAACACAAAATATATTGAAATTTTTGCTGGTATCATGAAGAAAACAAACGCAAATAAAATTATGAGGTAGGTGGCACTGTCGTGTCGCGTCAGACTATTGATTTGAGAATTTGGGTTCGATTCCCAGAGTCGACAAACAATTTTCATCACATTCAAATTACTCCTCTGGCTCCCTTACACATCTTTAAAGGCCTGCTTTGACGGCCGGTAACCGCACTTCGCGCACATAAATATATCACGTACGTACAGAGATCTGCTTCGGCATAATGCCACACCCAGTAATTAGTAAAAGGCGTGTTGATATATATTTATTTATATGTTTATATTTTAATGTTTACATGGGGTAGCTAGCTCAGTTGTATCAAGTCGGCCTATGGATCCTGAGAACCCTGTATCGATTCCCATAGGCGACAAACAATTTTCACCATTTTAAAAACTACCCCTGTTGCTCCCCTTTCACTAACATCTTTGGGGGCCCTGATTTGATGGCTGGTAACTGCACTTCACACGAAAATATGACTTACCGAGATCTGCTTTGGCAGAGTGCCACATCCAGTAATGGGTAGAAGGCGTGATGAGATATATATATGGGGTAATGGCTCAGTGGTTATCGTGTCGGCCTGTGGATCCAAAGAACCCAGGTTCGATCCTCATAGCCGACAAAACATTTTCACCAATTTAAAATTACCCCTGTGGCTTCCCCACCACTAACATCTTTGGGGGCCGTGATTTGACGGCTGGTAACCGCACTTCAGGGGCATAAATATATCACTTACCGAGATCTGCTTTGGCAGAGTGCCACACTCAGTAATGGGTAAAAGGCGTGATGATATATTTATTTATTTATTTATTTATTTATTTATATATATATATATATATATATATATATATATATATATATATATATATATATATATATATATATATATATATTAATTAAATAAATATAATTACAACCACATGTCGCTTCTTCAATCTCAGATAGGATTAATACTCCTTCGTGATTTAATTATTTCTAGCACAGTGGTATGAAGTCGGCCTGTGGATCCTGAGGTCCCTGGTTCGATTCCCACAGGCGACAAATTTTCATAATTTGAAAAAGCTATCCCTGTGGCTCCTCCACCACTAACATGTTTGGGGGCCGTGATTTGACGACTGGTAACCGCACTTCACGCGCAAAATATTTCACTTACCGAGATCTGCTTTAGCAGAGTGCCACACCCAGCAATGGGTAGAAGGCGTGATGATATATTTATTTATTTATTTATATGTGATTTAATTTAATATATAATGATTAATAACATTCACAAAAAGTATAATGACATTTATTAAATTTAAAATGTCATATTTGTTTTAACATAGTAACAGTTTAAGAAATGTATAACAACAGAATAGCTATAATGATGTTAATAACTCGTTAAAAAAATACGCATAAATGCACGTTTACTACCTTGGTTAAACTTTAGCCTCTGCTATTTTTGTCAATTTAAACATATAACTATTTTACATCTGATGACAATCTGTAAATATTCATAAATTGTCAATTTTAGTTTGTGTCTATTCCGTGAATAAATCATATTTTACAAAAAAAAATAAAAATCAGATTATTATATGCAGTTTTTTATTTTGAAATTACAAAAATATTCATATTCATATATTATACTAATTTAGGTTAAATCTAGCTCCAGATAATATTCAAAAACAGATGGGAGAAAAATAATTGGAATAAAAGTAGCAGATAATTTAATTCTCTATCCATTTTATTCAAACCATTTTTTTAAAGATTGTTTAGAAATGTTTGACAGAGGAAAATACCTACATAATGTTAAACAATATTCTAGCTATTTTGAAAATACTAATTATATATTTATTTTATTTATGCAAAAATAGGAAGTAATTGTTTGTTACTTGAACTTGTGCCATGCGATATTAATTATTACAGTAATAAATCAACATGAATATTAAATGAACACGATAAAAATTCAAACAAAACGTTTATCTTTTGTCACTCCATCATATCTTAACAATATTTCACATTTACACTTTATCTTATACCTGTGTCACCGTCACATTCCCATATTCATTTTACATTGTAAATTGCATAAAATGAATATTAAGATTCAAATCTAGAACTTGATGCACTGGCGCAACTTTAATTTTATGTAAATACCTACATTTTGCAATTCAACAACTCACGATAAGCAATAATTTAAATGATAGTTTTACGAAGTGTAGTAAAGCAGACAATTTTCAGCTGTCCAACGCTATTAATTATAGTAATTTATTGAATATAACATAAATATGTATACTAAAAAAAAACACTCTTTTTTCCAACTTTATTGTTATTAAATAACCCTTAAACAAATATCTTAAGTCAACATAAAACATATTTTGTAGAGCTGGTAATAGCGACAGCATTCTCGTTACTATACAAACACTCTTCGTACTCGGTAGCTGAGCTGCTGAGCACATTACAGTTCACAGCATCGTTAGCAGTGTCGAGGAGATACACTGATACACACCACAAACAAACGGACCCTCGCCACTCGCCGTCGTCGAGATAAACAAAACAAACTCGGTGATTCCGAATTGACATTAAACTTCCACAGTATGGGAATCAAAAAATAAATACGGGCTGGAGAATACAGACACAGATTAATTCTGCACCAGCTTAATTGGACACAACATAAGTAAGATTAGTAAAGAAAATAGTGAATAAAACATTACTTAAAAACCTTTCCTTCCCCTTTAGGGATGAAAAACAAAACCACTTACCCTTTATCCAGAACAAAGCCGTTAGTAGGGATATTGCGATACTATGGATACCGGTAAAGTATAGATATATTATATTCGATATCAAGTATTTTAAAATGGGGTGGCTAGCTCAGTGGTATGAAGTCGGCCTGTGGATCCTCAGAACCCTGATTCGATTCGCACAATTTTTATAATTTCAAAAAAAAACTACCCCTGTGACTCCTCCACCACTAACATCTTTGGGGGCCGTGATTTGACGACTGGTAACCGCACTTCACGCGCAAAATATATTACTTACCGAGATCTGCTTCGGCAGAGTGCCACACCCAGTAATGGGTAGAAGGCGTGATGATATATTTATTTATTTAAGTATTTTAATACGTGATATCTTTGTTTTCACATTTTACCGATATCGATACTCATTTCAAGGTATCGGTATCAATTGAATTCTACACCTTTCTTCATTACTGCAAACGAAATGTGATCATTTTCGTAGACTACAACATACCGAATTCGTCGATACTTTCATCCCTATCCGCTAGCCCTACGTTAAAAAATGTTAATATTATTTTTTAAATATATATTTTTTTAACAATCGGTTGTAAAATCAGTTTGTATGACATCAAAATCATAATACAAATACCACTTGTTTCACTTAAATCTGTTCAGAACAATTAGACCACATGACTAAATTAAATAAACTAAGCATAATGATGCACTTATTGGGATGGAATACTTCAAGCTGAATTCGATTCAGTAAATCTAGTACTGTAAAGAAAGCAAACAAAAATTTAATTTTAAACATGGTTTAAATAAATAAAAGGAAATCGAATGTATGACAGCAATGTTAATGATTCAATCTGACATGTAATTTTGATTTGCTTTTATTTATTTAATCAATGTTTAAAATTTAACTTTTGTTGGTGAAACCGGCCACTAGTTTTAGAAGTGTAAGTTAAATCTGATCTAAATGGAATAGAATGGAATACGCCAATTATCGCCCGACAGGACAAAAATGCAAATAACAAATCGCAATCATTCATTCATAATATTCATAAGAATAAGTATTCAATTTAATTAATGGCGTTGCAGAAAAATGTATTACTTAATGTTTCTTTTAATTTTACTATCAATTGGGTGGAAACAAGTGCGTTATAGGCAAAATTCTGTATGACTATTGAAAAGTACATAATTTTATACTTAATATGTAATTTCATTTTATCGTTTCCCGTTTCAGGTACAACAGGTACTACCTTTTA